>CP097508.1:43374857-43727357 GCA_023547065.1 Musa troglodytarum
ACCTCCCGAATCGATCTCGAAGTTTCTCAACACCATCTCGCACATTTCCCGACCGCTGCTCGGTAAGACAGACCCCGCCTCGATCCTCGAGCGCCAACAGTCGGCAAATGGAAGTCGGCAGCTCTTGGCGTCGCTTCATTGAGGAAGTCGGTATCCTCGCGGTCAGCCCAATGTAGTCCTCGTCAAGAAGCCTAATGGAAGCTGGAGGATGTGTGTCGACTACACCGATCTAAATCGTGCTTGCCCAAAGGATTGCTTCCCCTTGCCTAGGATCGACCAGTTGGTCGACTCAACCGTGGGGCACGCCCGCTTCTCCTTCATGGACGCCTACTCCGGTTACAATCAGATCCGGATGGCCCCCGAGGATCAACAATATACGGCCTTCCACACACCCCAAGGAGCTTACTTCTACAAGGTTATGCCGTTCGGATTAAAGAACGCGGGCGCCACCTACCAAAGGATGGTGAACAAGGTGTTCGCCCAGCAAATAGGGCGAAACATGGAAGTATATGTTGACGACATGATCGTAAAAAGTCGCACAGGGGCTGCACACCTTGATGACTTGCGGGAAACCTTCTCTACGCTGAGAAGATATGGAATACGCCTTAATCCAACTAAGTGCGTCTTGGCGTGCCAGCAGGGAAGCTCCCCGGGTCCATCATACACGAGAGAGGAATTGATGCCAACCCCGAGGAGATCCGAGCTCTCCCCGACATGAGATCTCCAAGAACAGAAAGGAGCTTCAATGCCTTAACGGAAGGATAGCGGCTCTGTCGGTTTTGTCGTCGAGAGATAAGTGCCTTCCTTTCTTCAGAGTCCTCAAAGATCCGAAGAACTTCCAATGGACGGCAGAATGCGAGGAAGCTTTCACACGCCTGAAGCAGCACTTATCCGAGCTCCCCCGCCTTACCTCGGTGTCTACACCGGAGAAACTTAAACTCTACCTGGCAGCATCTCAGCATGCAGTGAGCTCGATCTTTGAAGCCCCCCGACGCAAGGTCTATTACACCACCATGTGTTGCGCGGGCGAACGGCGCTATCCTCCCATTGAAAGGTTGGCATTGGCACTTGTCCTAGCGGCCCGGAAGCTGCACCCATACTTCCAGGCCCATACGATTGAGGTAATGACCGACCAACCCCTGCGTCAAGTTCTTTCTAAGTTTGACGTAGCAGGGCGTCTTCTAAAATGGTCGGTGGAGCTATCCGAGTTCGACCTTTGCTACAAGCCGAGAACAGCCATCAAAGCCCAGGCCTTGGCCGATTTTATCTCGGAGTTAGCACAGCCGGAAACAGAGTGCGTTGAGCAAATCCACCGGGACTGGACCCTGCATGTGGATGGGTCTTCCAGCTCCAGGGGTGCCGACGCCGGACTCATTCTAGAGGACCCCGACGGACACGCTTTCGAGCGTTCCCTCCGCTTCGATTTCGAGGCCACGAACAATGAGGCGGAATACGAGGCGCTTTTGGCAGGCCTCCGCTTGGCAACCGAGATGCACCGAGAGCATCCATGTTCTCACAGATTCCCAACTCGTCGCCAACAAGTTGGCGGAGAGTATCGCGCGGATTCGACTATGTCCAAATACTCACCAAGGTAAAAGCCCAAACCTCTAACTTTCCTCGCTTCACTCTGTCCGGGATGCCCGGGTCCCAAAACGGCGCGGACCAGCTCGCGAAATTAGCCTCGGAGCCGATCCAGAGGAACATCCCGAGGTCGAAGAGCTCGCCACCGGCCGGTGGCCATCATGGAGATAGGGGACCCGAGTCCCGACCTCTCCACCTCGTGGACTCGAGGCTGTATAAGCGCGATGGGATCCTGCCTAAGGATGAGGTCAAGGCACGGCGGCTCCGTCGAACCCAGGCGTGGTACTGCGAGATTGGCAACCGGCTCTACAAAAGGTCGTTTTCCCATCCCCTACTGCGATGTTTAGATCCCGATGAGGCAGAAATAATTCTCGCCGAGGTTCACGGCTGGACTTGTGGGGAGCACATGGGCGGCCGAACTTTGGCCTTCAAAATACTACGCCAGGGCTACTACTGGCCTACGTTGCACCGAGACGCCAAGGCTTTCGTGCGACGGTGCGACACTTGCCAGCGCCAGGCCCGCGCCCCGCAGCTCCCTGCGGTCCCGCTCACCTCCATGGATTGCGCTTGGCCCTTCGCTCAATGGGGAATGGACCTTTTGGGGCCGTTCCCCCCGGCGTCCGGCCAGCGGAGATATATCATCGTGGGGATAGATCATTTCACTAAGTGAGTGGAAGCCGAGCCCCTGGCAACCATTACGGCCGAACGGGTCGAATAGTTCGTGTGGAAGAACATCGTGACCCGATTGCGCCTAACGTTATCATCACTGATAACGGAACCCAGTTCGCCAGCACTCGGTTTACGGAGTTCTGCGCGACTTATCAAATCCAGTTGAGGTTTAGCTCGGTGGCCCACCCCCAGACCAACGGGCTCGCTGAGGTGACCAACCGATCTATCCTAGATGGACTTAGGAAAAGGACTTTGGAAGCCCGATCGAGCTGGGTCGACGAGCTCCCGAACATCCTATGGTCTTTGCGGACTACCCGAAGGCGGCAGGCGAGTCCCCTCTGACTGGCATTCGGCGTGGAAGCAGTCCTACCAGCCGAGTTGGTCATTCCAACATTCCGGGTGGAGAACTATGAGGAATCCACCTCGGCCCAGGGAGTTCGAGCTGGCCTAGACCTGCTAGAAGAATGTAGGGCCGACGCGCACGTAAAGATGCTGGCGTACAACAGGAGTGTTGCCAGAAGTTATAACAAGAAGGTGCGCCCTCGACCTCTCGGGATGGGAGATCTAGTATTACGCAAGGCGGAATGGCGACCCGCCAACTCAAGGGGCAAGCTTGCACCTAAGTGGGAAGGCCCCTACGCGTAATCAAAGTTGTCGACCAGAAGCGTTCAGGCTCGCGACTATGGCCGGCAGCAATTCGAGGACACTGGGCGTCCAAAACCTTAAGAAGTACTTTGTTTAAGAGCCAAACAGAAGCAGGCCAATATTTGACTCAGACTATTGGAATAAAGCTGGAAATTGTATTGCCAAAAAAAAGGGAATTGTATTACCAAAAGCTTTGGAGTACAAAACGAGCCCTTAGAGGGGAAAAGAAGGATTACAAAGGCAAGGGAAGGCCCTCCAAAAAAGAAGAAAAAAACCCCTCAAGCCGTGGCTCCGGGAAGGCTGTCGTCGAAGGGAACCTCGCCGGGCATGTCAACCCCCTCGTCCTCGGGACAGGAGGTGAAGGGATCCTCCACGACCGCCGAGCCTGGAGGGCACGCTCGGAATCGGGCCAGGGCAACCTTGTACCCATACTCGTATGACACCCTGCCCGTCCGGTCCAGCCCGAGGAGGAAGCCCTCCGACTTCTTGTATGCCTCGACCGCCTCCGGTCCCTCTCGGCGGCTACCTTCCGTGGCAAGAGCCTCTGGCGGCCTTCACCTCGGCCTCTCTCGAACTCGGCTTGGCGGCCAACTCCGAGGCCTCCTTGGTGCGGAGGCGGTTCTCGGCTTCTCCGTCGGAAGCCTGCGCGATTGGCCTCCGGCCGAGGCGGCCTCGAGCTCGGCGATCGTAGCGTGACTTCGCGCGCCATATCGGCCGCCTGTTGCTCGGCGGCGGCAACCGCCTCGAGTCGGACCCGCTCGGGCCTCTTCAAGCTGGCGGCGCAATTCGAGGTTGCGCTCGCCCAGCCCGCCCACCAACCGGCCGGCGTCGTGCACCCGGTCGATGGGGGCCGTAGTGTAGTGGGGGTTCTGCATAGAGAGGAAAGGCGAAAATGGTAAGCGATTAGCTTAGCCAAGAGAATACACGCAAGGCGGTGCTTACCCACAACACCGACTTGGCCGACTTGGCGATGAGTGCTTCGAAGGAGCGTGTATAGGTCCCGAGCTATGTCGGGATGGAGCGCCCCCCAGAGGTAGCTGGCCGAGGGCTCTCCCCCGACCCATACCTTGTCCCCTCGGGACAGACCATGCCACCGGGCCACCAGAGGGTCGCTCAGCGCTCTAGAAGGGACCTCGCCCATCACACGGGAAAGGAATGGCTGATCCTTCCCCGACGTGACTCGGCATAAGTCCTTCATGGCCGGAGGACGCTGACCCTTCCCGGTCGTTCCCTGGCTGGGCCCGGCGCTCTCGGCAGGAGCGGAAGCGCCCGGTCGTTCGGTCGTCTCGGCGGATGGAGCCACGGGCACCTCCAGGTCCACCACGTCCTTGGCCTTGGCCCTCTTCTTTGGGCGCCCCTCCTCGGTAGTGCGCGGGGAGCCGCCCCCGCTGCAGGAACCGGAGAGCGCGAGAGCGTCGCACCGAATCATGGAAGGACCGCAGGTTCACCATCTCTGCAAAGAACAAGGATGAGTTAGAAACTAGAGTGTGGCAGCAAGCCCAAAGACGCGAAACAACAATAGCCTACCCCATGAGCGCGGACTTAGTCCCGCCTCCACAAGTCACTTCTCCGACATGTTGCGGATGGCTTGCGAGGAAGGGAGGATTACCCTTAACCGCTCGAGGTGCGCCGCGCTCCTCGGCATTGAGTTTCAGGCGGTGTTATCAATGGTCGCCAGCGACCACCGAACCCGAAACCCGGTCCTGCAGCCTGGGCGAAAAAGCGCCTCTTCCACCCTTTGTTATTGGTGGGCGCGCTAACCGGAACCCTGTCCGGCGGCAAGAAGTATCCCCAGGCCCCTTGAAAAGCGCAGGAGAGAAAGAGGTTGCGGCGTGTTGGGCGATGTTGGCGTAATGGCATTCCCAGAAAGCCACCAGATACCGCCAAGAGTTTGGGGTTATTTGTGAAGGCGAGATACGCCACAAGGATATGCAGGATACTATGATTGGAGTGCGGGGAAGACGCAAGCCGGCCTCTAAGGCATCGGCGGTCGAGGGCAAAGCCCCTAGGCGGGTCGAAGCCCGCTGCCCGGCCGGGGCGAAGGCTATATTCTTCCGGGATGCCGTAACGCCGCCGGAGAATCCCTACCATGCGCTCATCCAGGGTGGAATCCTGGTCGTGCGGCCACATTATGGCCTCTAGCGCACGCGCCGCTTCCGCATCTGAGGAAGGGCTGGAAGGAGGAGATGAGGGGAGAGCGGCGACAGGTTGTGACAGAGGGGGAGGAAGAGGAAGAAGCAGATGATGAGGAGGTGGAAGGAAGGGCCATCATGCACTAACCTACAGTGGAAGGAATCGAGGAGGGAGTCAAAGGACACCGAGCCAAGGAGAAAACTTCGAAAGAAGGCAGCGGCGAGGACTCGAGAGGAAAAACTCCGATAAAAAGTGATAGAGTGTCGCGGGCTCGCTATTTATAGAAAGGGGGCCTCGGCCTTTTCGCCTC
Source organism: Musa troglodytarum (assembly GCA_023547065.1). Taxonomy (NCBI): domain Eukaryota; kingdom Viridiplantae; phylum Streptophyta; class Magnoliopsida; order Zingiberales; family Musaceae; genus Musa; species Musa troglodytarum. The sequence goes on from CP097508.1 coordinate 43,380,196, forward strand.
GAGGCAGCGGCGATGACGCCGCAACACCGCCCAATAGCATCACATCGGGCGATCGAGCGGCGTCATATTAATGAAGAGGTGGCGTGTCCACCGCCGGGTAAGTAACTTACCCGGCCGCCACGGTATCACCGATTCCGGCAACGCACTATCGCGAGCCATTTTCAAAGCGGCGCGGCGGTTCGTTTTTCAGTCTTGGCGGCTCGACCATCGTTTTACAGGTCGAGCAGCGGCTCGGCCCTTCATCCCGAATGGCGGTTCAGCGATATCGGTTTTCCAGGTCTTGAGCGGCGGCTCGACCACTGGTTTTTCAGGTGCGAGCGGCTCGGCCCTTTACCGAGCAGCGGTTGGCGATATCGATTTCAGTCTTGAGCGGCGGCTCAACCATCGTGCAGGTCGGCGGCGGCTCGGCCCTATATCGAGCAGCGGTTCGGTTATAATGGTTTTCGTGTCTTGTGCGGACCTCGACCCCTTATTACCAAGCGGCGGGTCGGCGCGAGGAGTTGAGCATCGCCGCCCTTTACGACGGCGGTTGATTACATGGTCTCGAGGTTCCTCGACCGCCGGTTTCGAGGCCTTGCGCGGGTTTCGACCCACGATTGCGGACGGCGGATTGGCAGCGGGGATTGGCGTCGCCTCGATCCTTATCGAGCAGCGGTTGGCGATATCGATTTTCCAGTCTTGGCGGCGGCTCGACCACTGGTTTTCAGGTCGAGCGGCGGCTCGGCCCGCCATCCCGAGCAGCGGTTGGCGATATCGATTTTCCAGTCTTGGCGGCGGCTCGACCATCGGTTTTCTAGGTCGAGCGGCTCGGCCTTCATCCGTCGAACGGCGGTTGGCGATATCGATTTTCGAGTCTTGGCGGCTCGACCATCGTGTTCTGGGTCGGGGCGGCTCGGCCTATATCGAGCAATCCGGTTGGTTATAATGGTTTTCGGGTCTTATGCGGACCTCGACCCCTTATTACCAAACGGCGGGTCGGCGAGGAGTTGAGCATCGCGCCCTTTACCCGAGCGGTTCGCTTACATGGTCTCGAGGTTCCTCGACCGCCGGTTTCGGGGCCTTGCGCGGGTCTCGACCCACGATTGCGGACGACGGATTGGCAACGAGATTGGCGTCGCCTCGATCCTTATCCCGAACAGCGATTCGGCGATATCGGTTTTCCAGGTCTTGAGCGGCGGCTCGACCATCGTGTTACGAGGTCGGGCGGCGGCTCGGCCTATATCCCGAACGCAGTTGGTTATAATGGTTTTCGGTCTTGTGCGGACCTCGACCCCTTATTACCAAGCGGCGGGTGGCAGCGAGAGTTGAGCATCGCCGCTTTACCCGAGCAGCGGTTGGTTACATGGTCTCGAGGTTCCTCGACCATCGGTTTCGAGGGCCTTGCGCGGTCTCGACCCACGATTACCGGGACGATAGATTGGCAGAGGGATTGGCGTCGCCTCGATCCTTTATCCCGAACGCGGTTCGATTTACATGGTCTTGGCGGCGGCTCGGCCGGCTTTCTAGGCCTTGGCGGCGGCTCGGCCCTATATCGACGCAGCGGTTCGGTGACTATAGTTTTCAGGTCTTGAGGCTCCTCGACCCCCTTTATCGAACGGCGGTTCGGTCACATGGTCTCGAGCTTCCTCGATCATCGGTTTTCCGGGTCTTGAGCGGCGCCTCGACCCCTTATCCTGCACAGGGATTCGGTCAATTATGTCACGACACGGCAGAACCTCCGCGAGATCTCGATCGGCAGCGGGTTTCTCGAGCACCACCCCCAACCCTCAAAGGCCCCCGCGGAGTGGCTGAGGGGTAATGTTAGGGTATTAAGTATGGCGTGACACACGGTCTGGGTCGTACCGGATGGCGTCATCGCCCCTCTGCGCTCCATTACTCCTACGATTTGATCGCGGCGTCGCTTCTCCTGCGCATCGCCTCGATTACGCCAAGTTGATCACGGCACGCGGCTGCGAGTCGAGCCCGTCGTCACCAGACCTTGGCCGGAAGCATGCCATCCGTCAAACCTATTTAAGCCGAATGGGTAAGGCGGGCATGAGGATGAGCGCCGAGAGGTGAGTAGACTCAAACACCACGACACATTTCGGGGAGCTCGGACGGCGAGGCGACAGGCGTCGGAGGGTCGGGCGGAGCATCCGACCTTCTTTGCGAGTCTCGTTCAGCGACTTGGCGTGGGCGCCTTCCGGAGAGTCGGAGGCGGAGCGAGAGTCATCGGCGAACTGAACCATCTGAGCGACCCCGGTTCGGATTCCACGCCCGGTCACGGTAAAAAGTTGTTTCCCCTAACAATACATATATATGCATATACATATATGTATATACATATATATACATATGTATATATATACATATATACATATATACATATATATACATATATATGTATATACATATATATGTATGTATATATATATACATATATATATATATATATATATATATATATACATACATATATGTATATATATGTATATATGTATATATATATATATATATGTATATATATATAAAAGGCTGAGTTGCGTCAGAACGTTGCGGACGGGGAATGGTTCTTCACCCGCTTGAAGCATGCCAAATCCAAGCCTACCTCACCAAGTCCCTCAGACCCGACCTCCTCAACTGCCTCCTCCGCTCCCTCTCCCTCTCCCACGCACCCGAGAAAGCCCTCCATGTCTTCCGCCATATTCTCCACCTCACCCCTCCCTCCTCCTCGGATCACCTTACCTACACCTTCCTCCTCCGCGCTGCCTCCCTTCTACACCCCCACCACGGCCTCCAACTCCACGCCCGTCTCCTCAACTCCGGCATCCACGCCGACCTCTTCGTCCAGAGCTCCCTCCTCGGCTTCTACGCCTCCGCCGCCGACGTCGACTCCGTCCGCCGCGTCTTCGCCGGCATCGCCCGACCCGACGTAGTCTGCTGGACTTCGTTCGTGTCGGCGCTCGCGAGGTGCGGGCGCGAGGATGAGGCCCTCGCGGCCTTCCGCTCCATGGACGTTCCCCCGAACGCCTTGACCCTTGTGAGCCTGCTTCCCGCTTGCGCTCGTCTCGGTGCTCTCCGGCCCGGGAAGGCTGTTCACGGGTTTGGCCTTAAAAGCTGCGGTGGCCATGGCCGCAACGTCATATTGGATAACGCGATTTTGGATCTGTACATGAGCTGCGGGGATTTGGTCAGTGCCCGCAATTTGTTTGCCGAAATGCCGAGTAAGGACGTCGTCTCATGGACGACTCTGATCTCTGGTTATGCGGCCGATGGAATCCCTGAAGAAGCCATATCAGCCTTCCACGTGATGCTACGGCATGGTCAGGTCGAGCCGAATGCGGCGACCATGGCCTGCGTGCTGCGCGCCTGTGCTTCTCTTGGAGCGTTGAGTACAGGCAAGTGGATCCATTCCTACCTGATCAAGAGTCACATCGGTGTTTGCGGTCTCCCCGGTAATGCTTTGATCAACATGTACGCGAAGTGTGGAGTGATAGGCATGGCTTGGAGAGCTTTCAGTGGGCTTGCTTGCAGAGATCTGGTGTCTTGGTGCACGATGATGGGAGGTCTGGCAATGAGCAGTCGGGCAGATCTTGCACTCCAGCTGTTTGCTTCTATGATTTGCCATGGGCTGAGGCCGGACGGTGTGGCGTTCCTTGCACTGCTATCAGCGTGCTGCCATGCAGGATTGCTCGACCAAGGTCTGATGATATTTAAGGCCATGAGCAAGGTTTATGGAGTTGTTCCTCGGAAGGAACACTACACCTGTATGATGGATGCCTTCTCACGGGCTGGGCGCCTAAAGGAAGCGGTAGGGATCCTCTGCAGCATGCCGGTTGAGCCTGACAAGCATGTATGGGGAGTCTTGCTGAGTGCCTGCAAGATGCATGGGTTACAGCAAGCAGAGTGGGAGCACCTTGGTGGCAAGGCCCTTGGAGGTTACTTGGACTTTGGAGGAGGGACTTACGCATTGATGTCGAACATTTTGGCTGATGCAGGCAGATGGGAAGTCTCTAATCATGTGAGGGATCTGATGAGAATGAGAAAAGTAGAGAAGACAGTTGGGTGTAGTAGGATTGAGGGGCGTTGACATTCTGCAAGTGTCATGGCATACCTGTTATGAGCTCCAGAAGATGATTGGGTGCAGGACCATTAGGTCCCAGTGGTTGAAGCTAGGCATGATCCCCATTCCGAAATTGACGGTTTAGATTTCAAGTATTTGGAGAACTGGATTCAAGCAATTCTGGTTTCAGTTTCGGTTTATTTTTATCCATTTTTAAAATTTTAATTTTTAATTAAAAATAATTTAAAGCGGTAAAAAATATATATATAATTTTCTTACACAATTTTGATCAAAATCCCACTTTGAAAATGGATGCATTTCTAATTGAATATCTAACATAAGATTATCAATAGTTGATTATTTATTTTTATTTTTTTAACCAAGATCGAACCAGAACCGATGGTTCCAGTTTTAGACCCGGTTCTAAGCACTTGGAACAAAAACCGAATTCAGGTTTCAATTTGATTTCAGTTCCAACAATCCTCTCCGACCTATTTGGAGAAATTGAACAAAAGTTGTGTCAACCGAGGTAGTTATTACAAGTTATAATACTGGAGCGATCATAAACTTGAATCATTCATCCGCTTGAGAATCCGATCATAAACTTGTGTCATTCATCCGCTCAGAGGACTCGCCTCTAACAGCAGCAAAGTTACCACACTATGAATCACAGCAAGTTTCTGTTGCATGTGCGTCCCGGTCTACAGTTTGTAATCTTGTCATGGTGGTAATGCTGCTCTCTCTCTCTCTCTCTCTCTCTCTCTCTCTCTCTCTCTCTCTCTCTCAGGTTTTCAGACAACTTCTTAATCATGACATTGTCGTACATTCCTGGTTTACTCCTATTTTCATTATGTAAATATGTTTGACTGCACACTCATCAATAGGATTATGTAGCATTTATATGTAAGATTATGTGCGTTTTAGGACAGCTCGATCAGGTAGATCAAGTCAACTAAAATATCAACCCAATCCAATCACTCTATAGTTGAGCATATTTTGTTCAACTGATTTCCAAACAGAACAACATGCCATAAAGTATCCAGCAACTCAAACTGCAAGTGAGCACAAAGTACAACTACATGTCTCAACTATGTATGAAAGCAAAGGTAGCTTTCAGAGACAAGAGCATTGGGATTTTGCTATCATCATACTAAGTGAGAAAAGAATGCAAACTGCAGAAGGGGCAGGCAACTTCGACACCATATTTCTTCAACATGCTCAGGACTCGCTCACCGTTGATCGATCGAGGCAGCTAAAGAGAAGGGCAAAAGTTTTGAAGCCTTCATGCTCATTCTGAATGAGAACCAAATCCTGATTTTGTGAACCAGTCACAAGACACTGCAAGGAATCTGTAAACAACAGCGTACAATCAACTGCGTTGTGTCACTTCTCAATTCTGACCACGCTGGACGATTCCATTCTCGGTCAAGTACTCCACGAATTCATCAATCAGATAGGGCCAAGCACCTTCTTCATCGTAGTTGGACAGTTGAAGATCAACAGTCTGAACAAAGGTCATAAACAAAAATGATTTTGCGCTATACCAAAAGCCTATAGCTACATCCTAATTTCATCGTCAGCATGCATATTTTCTACCCATACTAATATCAATGAACAAAATTAGTTGATTTCTTTTTTCCATGAAGGCTACATTCTCTGCATGTTCTTCCTGCCTAGTGCAAGGAGAGGCAAGGGTGCAGCTGGGGACATTATTGTTGCTCTGTAGTATCCTTTCCAATTGCGCATGGCAGGAAACAGATACAAGACAATTTGCTCTTTCACTGATAAGAAAGGGGGGTTAACTACAAATCATTTAAATATTAATTTGATTTCCACATGTCAAACCAAGGGAGAAATATCAATATGGTGTTCCAATATGGAACTTCAAATTGGAAGACTACCATTTTCTGAAGTTATAGGAGCACCTTGTCAACAGCTACTTCTATTGGCTAAAATAAAGGTAACAATCAAGGTTGGTGGACTTCAACACATGTGACAAACAAATTTATTTGAAGACAAACTACAAGGAAAAAACAAAAAAAAAATGCATCAATGCTATTCCTAATATTACTTTGTCACACGTTTCACTACCAGGGACAGAGCCCTTCCCAAGTAGTAAAATAGTTACAAACTGCAGAACCTTAGACTTTTCTTTGAAACACTCCCTTACCTTTTCTCATTGCTCTCTCTCTCTCTCTCTCTCTCTCTCTCTGTATGTACCACAGTAAAGGACCATGTCATGGGACTCAGTATCAATCTCGAGTCATTTGGAATAATATCTTTGATGGTAAAACTGCACATATCAACGCTCACTAGACCCCACATTGGTTGGCATAGTATTTTTAATAGGTGCCAGAGCACTCGCTTAGGCGTTCAAGCAAGGTGAGGTGAAGCTTGAGTGCCTCATACAACCTCTAGGCGAGGCACTTCGATGACGCACCGCTTGGGTACCTTGGGCAAGCGCACAAGTTAAGAGGCAAGTTGGTACCAGGTGGGGTTAATGCTTGGTTCAATTGAACAAGCAAGTTGGTTCAATCGAACCAACTAAAGTGCCCTATTTCCCTCCCCACCACCCCCCACCCCCCCACCCACTACCGTAGCTCTCTCCATTGCCATTGCCTTCGTCCGAAGCTTCCTCCACCATCATCGCCTTCATTCGCAACTTCCTTCGTCATTGCTGACTTCATCTGCAGCTTCACCACCTTCGTTCGTAGCTTCCTCCACTGTCACTGTCTTCATCCACTGCTTCCTCCATCGCCACCACCTTCATTCGCTACTTCCTCTACTGCCCTCTCCCTCTTCCTCGACTTCCTCCATAGCCGCTGATTACTCTTCTTCTCCTTCCCCCACCTTCCTCCATCATACATTGATATTTTGCAACGCCTCACTTTGCTCGGGCAAGTGCCTAGAGCCTGCCTTGCACTTTTAAAAACACCAGGTTGGCACCTATTACATTAAGCCATCCTTTTTAAATCAACCTTGCTAATTACAATGTTACTAGAGATTTTGAATCCATCAAAAAAATATGTTGAAATCATTGTAACGGTTGAATTTGTAATATCATGTTAAAATTCTAGTATTGAACCCCTACAATAGGTCATGCCACCCAAGATAAGATATTGATTTGAGGGGTCACATCCATGAATTCTAGTAGTATCATTCAAAAATAAATTCTCATAAATGAGCGACACAATAGAGAATAACATAAACAAAATAACAAAGCTTAACAAAAGAATTTTTGCATTAAGATTATTGGCTAAAGACAAGACATAAATAGCATTAGGTTAGAAAATGGAATTCACAAATCAAGGGTCACTTTGAGGAGATGAAACTACTATGAAAACAATGGGCTTCAGACTCCTTGTTTTCCTGTGGCACCCTGAGAAGATATTGCATAACCATTGCATTAGGTTTTGCCGAAGAGTGCTAGCTACGCATGTGAAATAGTTTCTAAAGATTTGTTTCCCTAGCATGCCTAGGCCACTTAACTAGGGACATAAGTTTTTGGGTCATTCTTGGAGAATCTAAGGGTACTAAATGGTGAAAACTAGGATTCGATAGAGAAACAGACCACTGTGCATGTTGCTATTTCTTATCTATTGGCATGGTCATCCCAATTTTAGAATGCAAGTGGATCAGTGAGAACAACACAAAGGAAATCAGCACAGATCAACCCATATCATGCCAGATAAGTATCAGAACATGACATCCTAACTGTACTGTAGGTACTAACACATGGCTGGACCAATTTTTAATATGGGCTGAATGATACATGAGCATGCCAACTGACAAAAGCATGTAATTGTACTATACCAAGGAGGCACTAGCACACATTGTGCTAACAAATCAATCCTCGAGTATGCCTTTGCTCTAAGACTTTTTCTTTTAGAGATGTATGAAAACCATCTTAAAGAGGGTGGGTTTGCCCAACACAACGGAATTGAAATGGATATTTAGTTGAGTTTGCTTCAAGACTGTCCACATGAGATTGTCTTCCTTTTCCAAGTCTATACTAGTTTGCAAGTTATCAAGTCCTCGGGATTCATGAGTTGGATGCCCATCAGTCTTTTTGGATAGAAGTTCCTGGAATTTTCATTGTGCATTTTCATCCTTTTCCAAGTATGTATTAGTTTGCAAGTTATCAAGTCCTTGGGATTCATGAGTTGGATGCCCATCAGTCTTTTTGGATAGAAAATCCTGGGATTTTTATTTTCTGACCAGGTAAGAGATGAAAATGCACAATTCAACTTAACATTAGAGTCTAAGATACAATGAGGAACAAACATCAAATTCAATCCTTAATAAGACAAAAGCAATCCAAAAACAATTTAGGGCAGCCACCTATGTTGAACTATCACATATTGTATTAATTGACAATTAGATACAGTTATAAAATTGTAACAAAAGCATTTAATACTTAAATACATACCTTAGCAAATTCCAATAGCTGAGACCAAGTGTCTCTCGATATTGCTTTGTTATGCCTCATCTGATAATGACAAAATGGATTATACATCATCTGTTGCACAGAATATTAGAGGCACAAGCCAGTAACTAGACCTAAGTAATCAACTTCATTAAGGTGCTGCAAAAGCATGAAGAAGCAAACAACAAACTAAATCCATGTATCCCTTGGAGGGAATAAAACATCTATCATGCCTTGATTGCATAAGTGTTCTCTAATGTTAAGAAAATTCATCCAAGAATGAAATGAAACCTGGTGAAATGGTAGCTGAGAAAACCTACCTGTAAGAACTGGCACCAATGGTCAACTAAAGGCCAGTGCCTTTCTGCAAACAACAACTGCCACATGCCAATAGCTGTATCAAGTGCCAGAGATTTTTGACCCTGCGATGATTGGAAAGAAAGCCACTTTCAATATTATCTTTAAAATATCTCAAAAATAAATAAATTATACCTTTGAGCATGAGGTAGGGAAGTATCTCATGTTTGTATTATTTAATAACAGGTGTTCCACATGAAGTATGAACAGGAGGAAAGAATAAAATTAACTGCAAATCCAAGCATAAACATAGTGTACTCATGTGTTGTTGCTTAGGAATGGGCAACAACTTGGGTAGAACAACCAAAATTTAAGGTCAATGTGAGCCTAAAGGTCTTGCAGCTATGATCATCCTCAACATTGCAGAGGATAATGCATGAGACATTGACCCAAGCGATACAGAGTTTTGAAAGTTCAAAGACATCACAGTACCTGCCTCCATCCAAAAAACACCACTTTGCTGAATACACATCACCAAGCTTAATGGCTATGATATCATTGTATCATAACCTGAGTTGGAGCCTGAGTTGGAAGCACATGAGCTTGTCACCAACACCTATGTGATGTCATTTGGAGATAGATAATACCCAAGTTATATCTCATAGTTGATGCATAAACAGCGGTCACAAAATCCCACCATGATGCCCATGAAGTATCAGTAGGCAGGAAATAGATTTTGAAGGCCAATGAATCCACCAAGAAATCTACATCCATCCCAAGCCATAACCTAGTCAAACCAAAGTGTGTAAAAGGATTGCATAGATTACGATCTTAATGCCATATTGGCTAATGGATTTGTACCATTTTATATGGATAACCATGTGGACTTTGCCACTGAAAGTACTCAGGTGTTACTATTTGGGACAGCAATGAGTTTAAAACTATATCAGAGCATGCTTCAAGATAATTTAGATGTAGGTCTCACACCGATACCCATGTCAATAGAAATGTTGTACATGTTGCACATATCATACCAAAAAAATGGTAGAATAATGCCCACAGCATGTTGACATGATACAATAGTTACTGCCCAACACGCCTAATCTGTGAATGTCATAAAAAGGCATGTCAAAATTATTGCTCCATAAAATAACTTCAGTAGCCTCAACCATGGTATGCAATACCGAACAATACTGCCCAGTATGGGCAGTACATACTGGTCCGACAGGATACCGGTACGCGGACCGCCCGTTACCAGGCGATACGATTTTTTTATTTTTTTTAATAAAAAAAATCTTTTTTTTTTGTTTTTTTAGGCTCGGGTGACGTCGCCTCCTCCTCGGGCGACGTCACCGAGGGGGCAAGGTCGTCTCGGCAACGTCGTCTACTGACATCTCGAGCGACGTTGCCTGCTGACATCTCGGGCGGCATTGCCGAGGCAACGTCGCCTTGGCGACATTGCACGAGAAGGGAAGCAACGTTGCACGGGGAAAAAAAAAATTTATATATATATAAAATTTATAATTATAAATATATATACCGAACAGTATGCCGAAATGTACCATCCGGTACATTGTACCATACCATACCGTATCGGAAAAGTGTCGAAACTCCGATACGACACGAAATTGCCGACACTGGCCTCAACACTGAACCAGTTTACAATGGAATTTGGCATTGGACTTCTTTGATCCCATAAGGGAAAAGGGAGGAGTCTCGAGAGCGGGTGATCCACTGAAGGATCAAAATGGCATGTCTGATCTTATCAACCCTGCCTATGATCCAAAGGAGAGGTTATTTGGCAAAGCTGGCAGATCATCTATCAGGTGCAACAAGGTAAACCATGGTGGAAAGCGATCTCAAGACAGATTGCTTGATTTCTTCACATGAAAGGAACATAAGAAAAAAGAAGAGGGAAGAGAAAAAAAAAGAAAAAAAAAGAATGACTAGAATGAACAAAAATAGAAAGAGAAAACAAAAGAAAGATAATGAAATAAATAATTTAGTATTATTTTATGAAATTATCAATTATGTAAGACAAACAAACATATATATAAGTTGTAAAATTACATAAAAATGGTAATACTTTACAGTGAAACTTAATATTAAATACACTTGATATTAATTAATGGTGAATTTGATAGGATGTGAAATAAATCAAATCCAGTAACAAAGTTTACTAAATATGATGGGACGTGAAATAATTAGTCTGTGTGGTATGAGGTGAGGTAGAGTTAGTGGTATGAGGTGAGATAGAGGAAGCCCTTAAAATATTTTAATTGAGACTATAAATAAAAATTTAAATATTCTTAGTTTAACTAACCAGAAGATGTTTTACGTACCTCTATGGTGGTAAAAAAATCCATATGGTCAGTCCAAAGACTTGGGACTTGTAGCTTTATTGTTATAGTTATTTTTCAGCATTTTTAAATTCGACTGCCGTATGATTAAACTCATCTTTCCTTTAGATGTCACAAAATTCCCTTTCAAACTTGTGGACGCATGAAAACAACCAAGTCGACCAGACCCAAAGAAGTTGAAGAAAATATCTTTCAGAAAATAATGAATCTTAAATTGCCTTTCTCAATACTGACAGTGATTACAGCATCTATCAAGATTTTTAATTTTGAGTACCGGACCTATACTGGTCCTAACCTAGACTGGTACAGGTCTGAGCCATTCCAGCACATTGTGTCGGTAAGTCAGAATGTACTGAATTTTGAAAAAACCTAAAAAAAGGTTGAACAATAGAAAAGTTGCCAGTACAGGACTTGTACCATGTAGTACAGGCCCTATACCAGACGTACCAGGTGGTTCAAGCCCTATATCAGAAGCCTAGTCCACGTGCCCATAGGCTGTCGAACTGATAAGCACCACCAGTACCAAACCATAAGGATGGTATTACAAAGTACAAACCTTGGCATAGATACAATCCATAGAGAGGGAGAAAGGAGAGAGAGAGAGAGAGAGAGAGAGAGAGAGAGAGTACTAAAAGGGTCACCTAGTTCACAGAGCTCCCGCCAATGAAGCTCTAATGGTGAATACATGCAACCTTACCACAACAAGCAAAATGTTATGACCCTTTTTTATCAAACACCATGGATGACTGACTATATTTGTCGTATGGCACATAATCTGTAAGATTTTTTGTCAACTCCCATTAGAGCATAACATGAAAATGATTATACATACTTGTGCTTCCATAATATTATGAAATATTAAGTAATTAATGAATTAACATTTTGAAAAACATAGCATTTTGACTGCCTACTAAAATAACATGAAAGAGATGCTCACTAAACAAAAATTGGTTTGGTACCTTTTCTTTAGCCCAGCCAAAAGCGAAATTGTATATTTCACGAAATTTTTCTGGAGGCATGAAACACAATTTATTAGAAAAGCTTGAAGAATAACAAACATAAGCCATGTGTCTCTGTTTTGTTTATAACAGCGTATCAAACTTAAAAATAACTTGAATAAACATATGCCAAGTAGCTTCCAAAATACAGAATGGGACAGAACACTCACGTTCATCTTTTAGCTCACTTCGCATATATGATAACTTATCACGAAACTTCTCAATTGTATCTATCCTGCATCAAAAAATTTTCCTTTCAACACAAACAAATTGTATCTTCATATGTCAAAACTCCTCCAACCTTCTCAGAAGATGAAAGAACAAGCAACTCAGCGAGGCCAAATATTACCCAAGATATTGTAATCCACCAATGAATTCCTGCCGAGAAAACTCACACATTGTAGCAGCCTTCATGTGCCAAGATACAACCAACTGCCATAAAAGAAACCAAAATCACACAGCACCTTATAATTAGTGTACTGTAAGTGCTTCAGTAAATCACCAAAGCAAACACAATGTAAAGTAGAAACTTAGCTGATCAGAAAATAGCAGTAGTCTTTAAATCATTTAACCACAGTAAACAAATAAGAAAGCAGCAAGATAGGAGAAAGTAAGATAACAGAATAAGAAAAAAGAAAAGACCAGATACACAGAAGTAGGATTGCAACAAAACAGAGTATTCCAGTCCAAAATCCAATAATCCATTATGATCTTGTGAGTCATTTGAATCACTATTCTTCATCCCACTAAGAATTCTGAAAAATAATGGTGTAGCACCAGGATTCTGATTTTCCTATAATGCCCTTCAGCACTTTATTGAACATTTATCTCAGAATAGAAGCCCTAAATAACATAAAATTTCAAGTCATGCTTGAGCTCAATGATTGTGTAAGATCCCATCAATGCTATGTTTCTCCTGTTCTGTACCAAATTTGTTCAACGTATGAATCTTGCCTGAAGGTGTCAGGGTGCCTAACCTTATTAGCAAGGAGTGTCATTTCAGGTACTGGACCTGTATCAGTCCCCTGGGTCAGTCCAGTATCCAACAGTCGGGGCCAATGTACCAACACATTTCCAGGAGGAAGAAGAAGAAGAGAAAGGAACATATGGCAGTGGAGTAAGAGCAAGACGAAGAGGAGGAAGAAGAAAGAAGAAAAAAGAAGAATAGGAGGCGGTGGAGGAAGGAGGAGGAGAAGAAGAGGAAGCTCCTCATTTTTTATCTGATCCCAAGTTTGATTGTGGAACTCTTACAAATATGGCATAAAACAAGAAAATTGAATGTTAGTGATGTATGACACATGAGAGAAAGGGGTAAAAGGATATTATAGGATTTAATTCGGTTCATGGTCAATTTTCAAGGTCACTGAAATCTTTAAATCATATTTGATTTTTATGAAAGGGCAAATATAAACTAGAACTAGTATAAAGGAAGAAGAAATTTTAGATGATCCAGATACATACTCACTTTGACTTGGAGAATCACTCATAGGATTGAAAACAATGGTAACACACCATTAGGAAGAAATTTCTTCTATTGATCTAAACTCCAATTGCTTCACTATGTCATTTGCTTATAACCTTTTACCCTTCAAATAGATCCCCAATTACAAGCAGAAAAAAAGAAAAACAAAAGAAACAAGAAAAAGTTCACTTAAGAAGATACTATTCCATGAGCCAAGGCTAATTAATCACCCACGTTTCATTCTCTGAAGAACTATTTTCAAATTTGTTCAAAATTCCTTTTTATACATATTCTTTATTGGCATTAATTTCCTTCTTTAGATAGAATCTTCAATTGAGATCATTATTCCTTTTCTTCCATTTTCATTCAGCTTCCCTTCCCCTTGAACAATCCTACAAGTGAAAATACATATGATGTTGCCACGCAACAAATTTTGACATTTGAAAAAAAAATAAAACAAAATTAAAATTAATATAAAACAAAAATGGTTCCTACACCAAATAGTACATGCTGTATGGTAATGAAACACCTCACGCTTTAATTAAAAATACCTCTTTCCTTGCAGACTAAGCAAGCATAAGAGGAATGCCCGAGAAGCAACAAATTATTCAAACAACTCATTTGAACCTTTCCTTTTGCAAATATCAAGCATTGGATGTAAGTTCTTCATATGGTAAAAGATTTATTACAGTTTCATGTTAATCATTTCAAGTTGTAGCGTGGGATTTGGACTTGCATTGTCATTCTAGGCCGCTAGAGACTCAAGTCATGAAACTCTCATTTCACTGGCAAAGATGTTAATTATCCCAATGGAGCTTTTTGTTGTGCTAAAATTGTTCAACATCATGAATCTGGAGTCAACATAATGAAGCCATGAAAATTTTGATTATCTGAAACCATGTTGACCGAGCCTCCAATTATGAGACAAATTTAAAAGTAAATGAAGTAGAGGAAAATAGAAGAAAGATTTAAAAAGATAGAATAAATGAGAAATAAGAATTTGGAGAAGACAAAAAAAATCCAGCATGTCATAAATCATCATTGTTAACTCTTATAATTTATCAATCATGATTTCTCTTAAGATTCATTATAGACAAGTATCCTAGTCTTAGAATAATTCCCAACTAATCTAAATGACCCTAAAACTTTACAAGAATATCTGGGACTTCTCATCACTTCAAGATAGCATAAAATTCTATTTTAATGTTTACCATCCAGATCCAGGACATCGAAGTTTTGACTGGATCAGGTAATACAAACACTACCATGGCTACCTGAACAATGACAAGATGGAACCTAATGAAAAGGGAAGAGATAATAGAAAGACCCATAGGCACTCTATAAACTTAATGAAGAGACTGAATTGAACAAGAACTTAATATGACTCAAACGAAACATGTTCAACAGAAAACAAGGTCACATATCTATCATGAACAACCAAAATTGATTATATTGCACCATAAACTACTTCCTTATTATAGTGCAATACAGAAGAAAGTTCGCCAAATAAAAGTTCTGGCTGCAACTGAAGAGCCTTTAACTGGTGCAGTCAGCAGCTATAAAATGACGTACATAAAGTATCTAAAAGTTCCTTAGACCAGCATTTGCAAACAGGCAACTTTTGGCTAGATAAAGTCATTTACTTGCAAACATTAACAAGCCAAGCTTGACCAACAGATTCTATTAGGCACAGATCAACTTGTTTATGGCATAAACAGAGCTGTTCACAAACAGATCAATTTCAAAAACCTTCCATCATACCAAGTGCTAAAATCAACAGTTTTTTAAAAGTCAAGTTTGATAATCAGCCATGCTATGACAGAAAAAAGAGCAATAAGAAGGTATGCCCACTTCATCAATTATGCTAGCCTATAGCATAGAACCACAAATGATCCAATAAAGTGAGAATATTTTCAGGATGAACATTCATGAGTACCTGACAATGTCAAAGAACAACATATAGTGATAACAGTTCACCAAAAGCATCTTCACCAATAGATGCTGCTACATTAAGGCCCAAACTCATGCTGATATAATTATGCCTACATAGTTCAGCATGGCACTGTACCATGGAGTCCACTAGAAGCATGACATATTATAATTTAAAATGAAGAGGATAACATGCCGTACACAGAACTATAATCACACTCATAGAACTCGATTTTGACTTGACTGATTCATTCTGGCCCATATATACAGATCTCAGCATGAACCAGGAAACAGACCAGCCCTTTTCGGGCGATTGAACCTTTTTTTTGCACGACCTGCAGCAGTGCAACTTATGGTTTAAACATGGCAGGCAATCACAAGCTGCCACCTGCCTGAACTGCAGGCCCACCCACCTGCGACCTTCTTATCCACCTTCTCCTCCTATTCTTCTCCTTTTCCTCCATTCTTCCTCTTCTTCTCCTCCCTCCAGCTCCCCGTTCTCCCCTTTTCTTGGTACAACAGGCAGCATCAACTTTCCATGTACCATGTGTTAATATGCCAACAATGGCCAGAACCGTACTGGTCTGGTCATAAATTAGTAGGGATCTGGTACCAAAAAATTTAAAACCTTAATCATGCTTATTCTTAATCATAACGACCGATCCTTAAAAATAATAGTTGCGGAACTCAATGATTCAAGAACAGAGGAGAGAAGAAAACTAGGTTTTTGAACTTTTGACAATTGAACAAATAAATAACCACTATTTTGAATGCCCACAAAATATTTAAATTTTAACAAAACCAAAGTTACCCTACAAAATTACCAAAAAGTAATGCAAAGGACTTGTTCATGTCATATATGCACTCACCATAACAATATCTTGGGGATCCACCTGCAAGAACCAAGAATGGGTCACTAACTATAAGACAAAAGAAACAACAGAACAAGAAAATTATACTTAAAAGATGAAATGATCCTTTTGTTATGCAAGTTAAACAAAAACAAAAATGAACGCAATGAAGAATTATAATAAACATATTCCTATTGAAAAATTATAACTTAAACTATTATATATGAGATAAAAGCTGCAGTGTAAATTATGATCAGTTTGTACAATAGTCAACAGTTCTCCTTCAAAACTTTTTTATTCTGCTCAATCTGAACAAGAAGTTTCCTTTAAAACTTATTAAGAAAGTTGAATATAATTGGTGCCCAAGGAAACAATTCTTAAAAACTTAACACTTTGAGCTGCATATATTTTCTTTAATAAATAACATAAACTGACTCCACTGTCATCACTGTCAAACATTCCAGATTTTCTGAGCACCATTTGTTGGCATAACAAAACCAGTTCTGACATATATATTGGTAATGTGCACATAAGAGAACAAACTGCAGTGTGCCATACGAGAAACAACTTAACTAAATCTTACCTGCAAATCATTGCAAAGAAGAGTTATACCATCAACCAGTATCATATCAACATAAGGATCTGCCACAATAGAAAATATTGCATTTTATCACTCCATGAAGCATAAGCATCAATGATGCAACAGCCAATTGTATTAAATTACATATTTAGACAGACAACAATAAGTGAATGATTTTCATGTTCAAATTCTCAATGATTATGCTGGCAAATGATTGGTTAAAGCACATCTACATAATCAATGATTATTCAATTCTAAAAAAATCTTAGAAAGAAATTTACATCAATTCAGAGCAAGTAGGCCATGCAATGAACAAAAAAAATTCACTTTGATAAAGTAATCCCAGAATTTCAACATCAAGTTTAAAAAATCATTGCTTTAGTCAGCTCCTCAATAACTAAAAAACAGCTCAATGTTATACATTGCGAAGGCAGGAAAAAACAGGGGAGTATTTGTGGAAGATAATGGACCCATGTGCCATTTTTGGACACCATAAGCTCATATTGGGGATCATCTTATGAAATATTACCATTGTTTCAAAATGCAGTCTATGAGATCACATATGCATATGCATTCATATGACTGCCTCGCTAAAAGCAACATCACATGGTATTATTGTATATGTGAAAATTGTCTTACATATATGGTTTCCATAAACATGGAAATGTTCTTATGAATATGGTTTATGTGCATGTCTCAATAATTACTAATATGGTCCATATATGTTCTTGATACACATTGGATCGGTCCATACTGGAAGGTATTACATCCAATGATGGATCAATAAAAGGACCAGCTCTTGCACCGCCCACTGTGACTGACTCACCAACCCACTAGGTATTCCTCTACTCTTGCCACACCTTGTCCACTTCTCTTTCTCCTCCTCGTACTTCTCCCCCACTTCTCGATATTGCCTCACTACCATACCAACAGATTGTATGTCCGTATGCTTACCAGATTTGTGTCAGTCCAACCAGCAACTTGTATGGGTCCAATACCAGAAATTTTTAACCATAGTTCAATAAATTTTTAACCATAGTATAAAAAATGGTTTTTATTTTTTGGCTTTGGACTCAACATATAAATATACCTAATTATGATTTAATAATTCACACTTAAAAGCACATTTAATACAGTACCTTGGCTGCCCTCATTCTGCAGCCACTTTTAACAGTATTAAAATTACAATTATAAATCTGCATACCACATGTTATACAATATCTTGAACACTGCATACAGCAGCAGTTTCTAGAACAGAAAAATTACAGTTACGCAAAACATAATATATGGTACCTTCACCACCAGCATGCTGCAGCATGTTTTAGAACACTAAAATTATGGGATTTTACCATCATAGTGAATTACTGTATCAAATATACAAATACCAAATGTTTAGAGAAAATAAATTTTGTACAAATTTCACGTGAAGTGATCATAATACAAAATATTGATATATCAAAATGAAACATGATCAATCATGATCTATATAGCATCAACAAAACAAAATATCAAGAAGCGCCCAGTAAGGGGTTGCAAGGTTAAAAATAGAGGTTAAAAAGTTATCTAAAGTGGCTTTAGATTAAACATAGTGGTCTAGTGTAATTTAAGTTGAGCCAGGAAATCCATGTTAAATTCGTCTAGTCACTTAAAAGCAGTGATTTAAAAAGCGTTAGGCGTCAAAAGGCGCCAAGGCCTAAAATCGCCCGAGGCGCTAGGCGCTCGCCCAGGCGCTAGCCCGAGCGAAGCGAGGCACTAAAATATAAAAATATATAATATAATTTAAAAATATAATTATTTAAATAAAAATATATTATTAAATTAAAAAAAAATTAGTAGTATTAAAATTAAAATAATATATTATTAATTTAATAAATAAAAAATTTTGTTATTAGTATATCATTATTGATATTGTTAATGATATCGTTAAAAGTATATTGTTAATAAAAAAATAAAAAAATCAATTTTTAATAAAAAATTTTTTTTAGTTTTTTTAAGCCTCGGCGGCGTCACAGGGTTTGGCGGCGTCGCGAAGGCTCGAACGCGTCCCGAGGCTCGGCGGCGTTAGCGAAGCCTCGGCGGCGTCCTCGAGGCTCATTTTTAATAGGAATTTTTTTAACTTTTGGCGGCGTCGCCTCGAGCGGCGTCGCCTCGAGCAACGTCGCCGTTGACATCTCGGGCGTTGCGAGCGGCGAGTGGCGGCGAGCGGCAGCGGCGATAGCGATGGCGGCAGGCGGGCGGCAGCGATGGCAGCGGCAAGCGGCGGAAGCGGCGGCGGCGGAAGCGGCGGCAGCGGCAGCGAAGCGGCAGAGCGGCGACCAATCGCGATGGTTGATCGCCGGTTTAACCCGGCGCTTCGCGGCGCCGGCAGCAGGCTCGGCGAGCACCAGCGGCGCCTCTTTGAAGCCGCACTGAAGTGAAGCGAGGCGCTCGGGCCTCGCCTCGCCTCGCCCGAGCGCTTAGGCGAGCGCCCGAGCGCCTTTTTTAATCACTGCTTAAAAGAGCTGTTGGATAAGCCCATTGAAGCAGTTATAATAGCAGCCAAAAGCCAACTATGCCAATCATCAAGCACCCAACAGACAATTTTCAATTAGCTTCCTCTATACCTTGTTGACTTACAAACCAATCAAAAACATAACACTTTAAAATAGAAAATTAATGTACAATAATTTTTACAATTAAAAAATATTTAATTAAATTAAATGAAATTATGACCCTTTCAGGACCTGAAACACTTCTACCTGTTCTATCTCATCCTTATACATTTTTTTTAAATGTTATGATAGAATATAATCAACATCAGCTTTTTTTTTTTACTCAAAAGAAATTTCTAAATGCCAATAAGCGAAATAAAAATTATATGAATCAACCAGCTGCAAAAAGAACAGCAAGAGCCTCGTAAACAGAATGAACTTCAGAACAGTAAGAGATGACAATAAATTATCATCTCAACAGTTTGGTAGCTTATGTTCAAATTTTTTTAATCATCAAGGCTAAAATAATAAATTCAACAGTCAGCAACACTCACTTGCATGGTCATGCTCCAAGAAAATTTGTGCATTCAGGTTATAAGAAGCTTTCACGAGCAAGATTTGATAGTTATGGCGACCAACAACCTAAGAGGTCTATAAAACAGTAAAAAGGCAAGGAGACGCTGCAAAGATGCTACAGAGGCAAGGTAGATTATAACATGTATCAGTACCAACTGGTATCGGCACCAAACCAAGATTTTAATCCTTGCACAAGATAAAAGTTGTGTGCAATAGTAACATTCCTTCATAAAGTGTTATATGTGCAACTTAAAGGCAACAAACAGCATGAGTCACACAAACATCCAGCCATCTTTTTACAAGAAACATAGGCACATGTTGGAATGGACAGGGCACAATAAGTGCAAGAGCATACAATAAAAAACAATTGCTCAAGGAAACTTGCCTTTGTATCTGTTATAGAGTTCTTCAAGATGCCTGGAGTCAGTAACAGTTCTAATATGGGGTTGGCTATAAAATATGTCAAAAGCCCCCTCTAAATGCCAATCACTGGCTTTCAAAGCCTGAACTGCAGCTTTCTCACTGTGAAAATGATAGAATCATGTTTATAGATGATTAAAATATGCAAAAAAGTAAAAGAAATGCAAATCATGAAATGTAAAACTTTAAATAAAAAGAAAGTCGTAATTAATCTTGACCGATAGCATCCTTGGACCATTAACATACATCGACCACTGTCTACATCACAAGCACAAAAGCTAAAATAACCAAAGTTACAAATCATGATCCAATACCAGTCTCGATAAACCAATTGGACTGTTGTGATACGAGTATACAAGGTGGTAAAGTTGATGGTGATAATCAGTTCTTAATGTCTGAGTTATGTTACTAAAAGTTGGAAAAAACATTTATTTAAACCTAACACTAGTATGAAGACAGAGATAAATGAAAGTTGATACATGAAAAAATGCATTAAACCTTAAACTAATAGCACTTCCCATCAAAATAAGACAGCAGGCTAAGGATCCTATGAAAAGAAAAGAGCATAGCTTGAGTGAATGCTAATATAAGCGATTAGTTGCTCTAGAAGACCAAGATTCTTAAATCACCCAGTTTGTTATAGTCCCGCCGGTATTTACTAGCCCGACCACCAACCAAGATGCAAATCGCCGAGGATCCTGTTTCTTATTCAACTCTTTTTTTCTTTTAAATGTTGTGTCACCTGGACCAGGGCTCACAAGTCACAATTCCTCATATCCTGTCCTCGCTATAGTTGATTGTCGCCTGCACAACCACCACCTACCTCTACCCACGTGCCTGCCACCTGCCACCCCCATCTTCGTTAAGCATCCTCCTCCTCCTCATGAGTCATGACTCCTCATCTCCTCTCTGTTACCGGTTCCTGCCTGCACGTCCACCTCCTCATTCCTCGTCCATCTTCCTCCCCCCTCTCTCTTCCACGATAGATAGGTACCATGATACATTCCAACATATTGTGTGTCAATATGACGGGACGGACTAGACCCATGCTGTTCCAGCCATGGACCAGCATGGGTCCAGACGAAAAATTGGATTCCTTGTCAAAGACAAAAGTTGTTTAGGTAAACAAGGAGAAACGGTGATTGTATTTCCATAGCAAACGATAAAAATAAGCAATTTAAAACAGATACTCTGCCTGAAGCAGTCAAGCAGAACACCTTTTTTGTTGATTGGATGAAATCGCAAAGGACCATCACAAGAAATGTGTAGAACTGATATGTCATTACTATTACCACAAGCAATGTGTAGAACTGATATGTCATTGCTATCAAGAATATTTTGCATCTCATTGAAAAATACTGATACTGTAGCTACCAAGTCATCTGAATTCTAAACTATTATCCACTAATTACTATGGCAGCCTTATCCCAGATACTGAAAGGCTGTTTCTGTGATACATATCCATCGTGGCCGTTGTACAAATGGAGGTACGGAACTCAGAGAAATGTTTCATGTTATAGTAAGCAGTATACCTTGATCCCGTTATTGCCATGAACTGCTGAACTTTGTCTCGATGTCCTCTTCCCAATTTATGCTGTTAAAGATCAAAATTAACAAACTTAACTTGATCACCATTAAGAACTAATCTGAATGTAATAAAGAATCATTTGAAAATTTCACAGATAAGAAAGGCAACAACACAATATAAAGCTCCAGGCCTTTTGGAGGTGACAAACTAGCAACGTCAAATTCCATGATCCATCAAACTTATGGAATCTATATCCAGAAGGCAAAAGGAGCAATATACAGATAAGTATATGATTTCTGGAACCCTTTTTTTCTGATTTCATGAAATCGTTTTACCTATTGCAACTGTATAGAAACATATAGACATCAAATTATTGAAAATTTCAATACTTCACTTTCAATAAGTATTTTCGGACTTGAGAACATATTACTTTCCCTTCTTTAAGGCTAATGAATCGTCTCAATGAAAATCTCACACACTTTCTCTTCCTAAACTGTCCTAATTATTTAATAATATAAGCTCCAATTATCAGCCAAAAATTAAAATTTTCGAACATGTCGCCAAAAGTATATCTTGATCATTACTGCTTTAAGAAATAAAAAGGTAGAGACAAAAGGGAGGAGGAAAACCAGTCCTGAGCTTAAAGAAAAAGGAAAAAGAGAAGGATTAGTAATCGAAAGCCATAACTAAGAATCGAATTCCACACCGATGAAAGAAACGACATGAGCACAAACCATTTTTATATCACCGAGCAAACCCTAATTCGCCTCTCCTTTGTCCTTATTGAGAAGGGAATCGACGGAAAGGGCGATTTCGAAGAGAGGAAAATTAGGATTTTGGTAGCCTCTTTTTCAGATTTGTTTCTCTTCTCCTCTCTCCTCCTCGCCTTTTCTTTCCCCCTTCCCTTCTCCTTTCACCTTTTCGCACACGCCCGTTCCGCAAGCTTGAGCGCAACTTATTGATCACTAGGGCAACAATTGCGTCTGAAATGACCAAATAACTCTCAATTTAAATATTAATTTATAAATTTATACGCTAGCTTTGATGTACTACGAAACCATATGAAGGGTATATTAGTCAATTCATCATTTATCAGCTAGGAGTCCACGTCAGCGGCGGAGACGCAATCCTAGCCGTGGAGCGCATCAAATGACTAAATAACTTTCATTTTAAATACTAATTTGCAAAAATATACGCTAGCTTTGATATACTACGAAGAATGTTGAAGGGTATCTTAGGAAATTCACCCCTTCCTTGTCTGTTGTTCGCATTTATCCGCTTTGTGATCGCATCGGCGTAGAGACTCAATCCTGGCTGTTGATTTGAGAATGGACGGCAAGATGCTTGACGTTCTGAATCCAATGGGCTTTATTTGTTGTGGATCCCACGACAGCTATCGATGATGTGACATGGATATGATGTAGTGTTGATTAGTCAGATTGGGTGACTTGGACGGGGCCCGGTCTGATGGATGAAGTAGGTGACTTGTGATACATCACTTTACGAGCTGAGATGAGTTATCTCCACAAGTAATCTTAATTTATATATAAATATGTTGACTGTTGGATGTGACCAACGACTACCGATTATTTTGCTTATGTCATTTACTTACATAAAATCTATTTCTTGATTTAAAAATATGATCCGAGCATTATTGGTAATAATTGGTTATAGTTAAGTAGGAATTTTAGCCACGCCTTAAAATTAATCATTTTCATTAAATGTTTTGTAGGGAGTATTTTTTTTAAGAGAATGATTATTCATTAACCATTAAAGGTAAACATGTAATCAGAGACAACAAGAGAGGTAAGGGATGTAGCGTTATTCTAGGAGCGGCTTAGTCGTCTGGTTTTGGCCAAGTTAAGTATTGCATCAGTTTCAAAATTTCAAGTTTTAAAAGTATTATTTTATAAAATTACATTGGTCAAGGAATCAACAGAAAGACAATCTATGATGATATTGTGAATATTTCAAGAAACTTATGCAGGATTAACGAGGTGGTTGATGAGTTGCCGTGAATTGGAGCGAATCCAAATATTATTAAGCCCACGGCGGAGGTCATCGAGGATGATTAAAGCTTCAGCATGAATGGGAGAGTGAGCTCTGCAGGGTGTACATCCTATAGTAACTATATTTTCTATCTCATCCTGAAGTGGGAAGTCAAGACATACAAAAACAGATGCAGGAGCAAACGAGCTAGGTAAGTTCAAGATGAAATCAAAATATAGTTTCGTTGGGTCATGGATGTAGGGGTAGGAGTCTGACACCCCGAAGGTTGTTAGGGAAATTGGATTTGATCATTTAGCATAGCCAAGGCTTTACATCAAATAGTTACCAAACAAATAATTATTTCTATTATTGTTTGGCCAAGAGAGTGTCATATTTGGTCAGAGGAGTTGGGACCAAAGGACATTGTCCTATTCAAGAATTCTTTTAGCTTGCTTGGCTATGTTGAAGGCCTCCAAATGTTTGGCGAGGTAACCTTATCTCGACTGATAAGGTGCATAGATTTATAGGAGGAAGAATTGTACTGGAGAAGGTCTCAAGAGGTTTTGATGAATTGGTTTAAGAATTTGTCAGAGATCCAATTACCAAGAGTCGAATTAGGAGGGTACCGAGGATAGAGTGAGCAAGGACATAGGGCATTGGCATTAAGGAAGCATGCCTTCCTTGCCGATTAGTCAGATATAAGTGAGACCTCGAATAGAATGTCCATCGTCGAATAAATAATCCAATACATAATGATGAGGCAAGACCAA
The DNA here is from genome assembly GCA_023547065.1 of Musa troglodytarum. Taxonomy (NCBI): domain Eukaryota; kingdom Viridiplantae; phylum Streptophyta; class Magnoliopsida; order Zingiberales; family Musaceae; genus Musa; species Musa troglodytarum. The sequence goes on from CP097508.1 coordinate 43,404,895, forward strand.
GCTATCAATAGTCAAACGAGGGTCTAGGATCCAATAAACTAATAACCAAATAAATAAAGAAAGACCTTAATTTGATGTAACTAACTAGAGTTGATTTGGCGATAAAGGATAAATGTTAGATTATATAATCTTATTGAATTGGATAAGATATATTATAGATATGATTGGACTAATTATAATTATCAATCAAGAGAAATGAAATTCAATTATGGTAAGATTCCTTAGAAGATAATCTTGATAGGAGAAATTTTTTTAATTATTTATCTTAAATCTTTTATTCTTATCTACAGATAGATAGAATGTTCTAAGTAATCAATATGTAATATTATATTAGACGTTAAAATATTACATATGTTTTTGCATCTTTTATTAGCTCTTGTTTCATCGCTTATAGTGGTCCTACGAAGGATAAGAAGAAATGAGAAAGTGAGTTTAGTTCTCTTTGTATATCGGTATCACTTTTTCCTTTAAACTAAGTGATGATGTACTTGTAGATTAGATAAAAATTTTCTAAATAACATCAAAAGATATATAATCTTGATCTTGATCTATTGTTATTTGATTTTAATTTTAACATTAAAGTTTTTCGCATAACATAAAATATGATTACAGTTTTTATACTCATGATTGATATTAGAGCCTATTATTTTAAAATCAAATACCATACATCGTAAAAGTATACCAGAACTATTTTGTATTTAGATCTGTTTGTTAGCACCCTTCGTTTGTGAAAAGGTGTTATCCGATTTTGATTGTACAATACTTGAACGATCCATATGTGTTGTTGATCTATTTCCGTATCTTGTATGTTTAATCTGATTTCTAAATTTTTTCCCTCCTGCTCCTTGCCTACTTGCAAGCATTATAATATGATGGAATCATGACATGTTGCTCGTATTTGTTCGATGAGAAACTATCGATAGCTTACTATCGGTAATAATACTTTGAAAGCAATGGCCTCCGTTGGTCATTGAGCTAGTTGTGGGCAATTACTGTGTATATAGTAATCATGGCTACCTCGTTACACTGTATGTAGCAGCCCAAGCACTATATCACAGTTGCCAGTATATAGTAGCCCTTTCCAAGCATTGTGGCAGGCTATCATGATTGTTGGTGCTACACACGCAGCAACTTTGGGTGGTATTGTTGTTGTTTGTGATGCTAAAGATTAACCGTAAGTGGCACTACACACATAGTGACATTAATAGTGGAAGAATGAGTGTGGGTCACATCGAGGGGGGTTCTTTGGATTGCCATCAAAGGATAGGTGGTGTGTGCAGCGAGACAATGGCCGAGATATCACTATAGTAGTCAGTTGACTTTAAACATGCGTGTTGTCAATGCAGGTTGCCCAGTGGAGAAGTGCTGCATGACGATTGTAGGGCTCATTGGTTGACCACGAAAGAGATGCGTGACCAATGAGATTCGCACGGTGGTGATAGTCACATGCATGAGAAACATCATGTGTGGATGCAATGGAACATCAACAAAAACTAATCAACCGCGGACATAGTCTAGGTAGAAGGTGTTAGGAGACGGATGATTATGCATTATGACGACAATAGGCATCGTGTAGGCCACAGACGACTATGCACTATAGTGGTTGTAGGCATCATGTAAACAATGGATGATTGCGCATCACGATGATCACATAGCGGTGTAGGTTGAGAAGAGATTAGGGCTTTAAAGAACTATTTTACCCTTATAAATTTTTTTAATTTCAATATGCCCCTTTGACCGCTTGCCTTTTAGAAATCAAATATTTCTATCATGTGTCAATTAAATTATAGTTTTACCCTTAGAAAATTAAATATATTTTACTTATGTCCTAACTATAAAATTGATCAATTTGACCTACTATTTTGATCAAACTTGATTTTGACTATATTTTGACTATTTGATTGGATCATATTTTAATAGTCTTATTTTTGACTAAATTTGAGAAGAGTCAAAATTTAACCAATATATGACTTTGATAAACTTTAATTTAGTTAACAAAATTGGACTAATGTTTAGCTGAAATCTATCAAGTAGCTCAATTATAAGCTTGCCCAATTAAATAAGGTTAATTTAAGGTTTAATATAAAATTTTAAAAAATATAAATTATGGTTTTCTTTTATAATTTTCTCATATGACATATTAGTAAATTTTTTTAATTATGATAATTAATTCTAATTATAATTTTTAGATAATTATATAGTTATTTATATGTATATATTTTAAATTATAAAATAATATTTATTTATTATATAAAGATATAATTTATATTTTATCATAATTATAATGATCATATGAGTTTTTATTAATATTTAATAGTTATTATTTTATTATTATTAAAATATTTTTATATAAATTAAATTTAAAAATTAATGAATATTATTTGAAACTTATATTTCTAAGTTTTATCTAATTAGTAGCTATCAAAGTAACCTAGGATGATAGATTTATAGGACATAAATCATAATAAATATTTTATCATTTATTAGATATTTTAAACTATATTTTATATTTTTGTATTAATCTGGTAATCGTTAAAGTAGCTTAAACAAAAAATTTATAAATTTATATTAAAGAATTAATGTTAAATAATATATAAAAATAATATTCATAATGACACATATAATTAGAAGATTTAGATAATCATAAAAGAGAATTTATTTTAAATAATTATATGATGAAGTAGAATGATACTATTTTGGATATCATTATAGTTTAGAATTATATACCCAAAAGTAACAATAATATTCCACAAGAATGATAATAATTATTTATAAATAAATTTTAGTAATTACTGGATATGTCAATATTTTAGTCAAAGATGAAAAATAAATGATATTAATAATTCATTATATTTTGAAAACATAAAGCTCTAATCTTATTTTATATTTTACTATAGTATTTCCTTCTATATATTTTAACACTTTTAGTATCCCAGTAATTTCTAGATTAACTGATTCTAAATAGCTTGAGCATGTCCAATTTGCACTTTGTATGTTAAACCTTGATTGAATTAGTTGAAAAGATCATAGATATAACTATTGAAAGTTCTATGGAATAAATAATTAAAAATAATGATTGAGGAAGGTCTATAAGACTTAATTTTATAATAATTACTAATAATTTTAGACTTTATTATAGTCTACAACTATCATATTTGAATATTTAAAAATCAATCTCAATTTATTGATAAGTCATTAGTTGACATCTTAATGAAGGAATTGACTAAAATCTAGTATGATGATATTTGAGGGATTCAAAATTATATCATCAATATGAGTAACAAAGCTATAAGCTAAAAAACATTGAGCATGAATGTAGAGTCATTTCTTATGTAATTTATTTTTAATTCTATTTTTTTTCTTAGTTTAACTCATTTAAAATATATTATTAAAATTAATAATAAATAAAATTTAAATGAACTAACTAAAATATATGCTCGGAAAGAATTAAGATTAAAATAAAAAAAGACTCATAATATTTTAGGTACTATATAAGAAGTGTGTAATAATAAAATAAAGTTAAAGTATAAATCACTTGAGTTTATTAATATTATATAAACTCATATAAGGAAAATCATTATAGCAAAGTATTACTTTTGTGATAAGAAAGGTCAAAAAGACTATTAGGTTTTGGTTTTTAAAAAAGGTATAATTATGACCTTTATATATTTTAAAGTAAATATTATAAAAGTCTTTTTTTAATATTTAGTAGATTTATTTTGATGCTTTAACTTATATTATTAATAATAGGGGTTCATTTTAATATAGAAATTATAAGAGTATGAAATATTCATCATTGTAGAGAATCATCTTAAATCAAAGGTAATAAAAGTAGGTACTTATCACTAATGTCTAGAAACGATTTATTTGATAGATCTTTAGTATGCATACTATATTCCTATAATTCTAGAAATTTTGGTTTCTTTATCTAAAATTATTATGATATTGTCTTCCTCTTAGTGAATGTAAATTCAATATATTTATGTTTCAATAAGAGATAATTTTTAAATTCTATATAATGATTTATATGGAATTAATGTGAATGTTAAGTTTGTAGTGATCCTTTAATTAAATGTTAGAATGAAATATAGTTAAATAAACTTCTTAATATTATATATGATTACATCTATGAATCATTTCATTTTCTTATTTTAGAGGAGAAAGATATTTTATCATCTTTAAATATAATTTTGTTGAATCTCAGATTTTGATGATGAAACTAATTGATTGTGGTTTATTGTTTAACTGCGTTTTAAGTTACGTAGGTCTACTATCGATCAGGATTAAACAGTTGACGCTGGAGGAATTGACATTGTGCTAGAGGTAATCATGTTAGGATATTGGATGTCGAGTTGGAGGTTCGGTCGACAATCGACAAAAGGCTTCATACGTCGGGCATCGGGCCAAGATGCATGTTGCGCCAAGGATATCGAGGTTGCGAAGGTCATCCGCCGATTGGGCAACGGACCGCAAAAGAGGACGATGTGCCGAAGGATCGGACGAAGTGCCGACCAATGACGTACCGTGCAACTGAATGTCAATTCGTGTTGTAATAACTGTCTAGATCGAAGTAGAGTGTTTGTTTATTTGTGTGCAGGATTAACTACGATGAAGATAAAGACGTAAAGTGAAACAAAGTCTTAGGAAGACAAGTGGGATGGATCGTTGGGAGTTCGAGAGTTCGATGGAAGTCAGAAGATTTGTTGGGAGTAGTTCTTAGGAGCAAGCCCAGAGAGCAGTAGGAGCTTAGAAGGGTTTTGGAAGTTCGCGGCTTGCCAAGAAAGATCGGAGCTTACCAGAAGCTCGATGGAACTCACCAAGATCATCATGAAGTCCGGAGCTTCGAGTCCGCATGAGAATGGTTTTGAGGGTTCGTCGGAAGACGCGCGGTTGTTCACAAAGAAGTCTTGTCTTATGGACTTTAAAATAGCTTAAAAAATATCTTTAAAATTTGTAGTTAGTACATAATTTGGTTTAGGATTAGGTGTTAATCCTATAAACCAAATTTGAGCAGTCGAACCGTTTGGGAGGTTTTGAGTCGAGTTTTAGTTGAAACCATTGTCTTTGAAAATGACACAGGCGGTTGAACCACCCGAGGTTGGGCGTGCACTTGCCCGAGGCTAAACTGGGCGGTGGAGCGCGTGTGTAGCACCACCCTTCTTGTGTTAGTGCGCTAAGCGGCGGTGGTAGAGCAGCCTCTGACAGTGTGTGTAGCCCAGCCTTTAGGAAACTCAAAATGAATTCAAATTTGGAGCCCAAATTTGAATCACTTTGAGGCCTATAAATACCCCTCACATTCTTGGATAAAAGGGATCTAGAACTGAAAAAAAAAGAAGGGGGAAACTCTCTTAAAAGTGTTCAAAATCTTCCCTCTTAGTTTGAAGTGTATTCTAGTCCAAGATAGGGTGAAAGGCTTTGTAAGGGTTATCTCCTAAGCCCATCAAAAGGAGAAGTGCTGTAAGGGAGTTCATCCTCACCCGTTGGAAGGAGGATAGCTAGTGAAAAACTGGTGGCCTCAAGCAAGAGGAATCGGGAGTGGACGTAGGTTGGATGACCGAACCACTATAAAAATCTGATTTGCATTTACGTTCTTGCTATTTACTTTGCTGCAAACCCTTTCCACTTGCTGCCTTATTTACTCAACTTCATCTTCATCTTATTACGTATGCTTTAAAGTTAAAACGCAATCTTTCCGGGTTCAAATGAAATGTTGTATTCATTCGTATGAAGTTTCCGAACTTGTTTTAATCACTGAAAATTTCTCGTTCCTTACCACTGCACTAATTCACCCCTCCCCCCTAGTGCCGCTCGATCCCTAACAATTGGTATCAGAACCACGTTCTTTCTCTTTCGGATTTACACCCATAAGAAATGGCTCTTTTTGGCTTTCAAGAGGGCTTTTCGATTTTTCGTCCACCGTTCTTTAACGGATCGGACTACACTTATTTGAAAACTCGAATGAGAGTTTTCATACTTTCAATGGACTTAGATTTATGGAACATTATTGAAAATGGTTTTCAACTTCCCTCTAAACTGACGAATGAATGGTCGAACTTAGAGAGAAAATCTTTTTCCTTGAATGTAAAGGCTATGAATGCCTTATTTTGCACCTTAGATAAGAACGAATTTAATCGGATTTCTATGTGTGAAATGGCTTTTGACATTTGGCGAACTCTTGAAATCATGTATGAGGGAACTAGTAGAGTTAAAGACTCGAAAGTGAACCTCTTATTGCATGATTTGGAGCTCTTCCGAATGACACCAAGTGAAACTATTGGTGACATGTTCGCCCGGTTCACGGTTGTCATCAATAGCTTAAAAAATCTTGGTAAATGTTTTTCTAACTTTGAACTCACTAATAAGATTTTAAGATCCCTCCCAAAGAGTTGGGATCCAAAAATTATGGCTATTCAAGAGTCTAAAAACTTGAATGATTATTCACTTGAAGAACTAATCGGGTCATTAATGACCTATGAAATGACACTCTTAGAACATGATGAACATGATGAACATTTGAATCACCTTCTAAAGAACAAGAAGGTTTTTGAACTTCGAACAAGAGAATGTCACTTGAGTGATGACTCAAGTGATGAGGACAATGAAGAGGACTTTAAACCTTTAATCGATTTTAATAAGTTCATTAAAAAAAAATCTAAAATCAACAATGAACTTAAATGGAGGAAGAGACCAATGAAGAAAAAGAAGGCTCACCGAGAAGAATCAAGGAAAGAAGAAGCAAACTACGCTTTAATGGTTTTCGACAATGAGGTAAGAAACTCACCCAAGTTGCTTTTATCTTATTTTGAAATTACATGATGCTTTTCATGAGTTGCTTGAAATAGTTGGTAGGATTTTTTTTATGCATTTTCCTTTCTAATAATTTTTTTAAAATTAAAAATATGAATGATGCATGATTTGTGATAATGCTTAGGATTAATCCATGCATGTGTATCTTGATGTTTTATATTGCTTTTCATTTCTAAATATGATGCTTGATGATTTTGTAACATGCATTAGTTTTTGAAGTAATGTTGATTTGACTCTATGTTGTGGATTAATATATTTTTTGGTCTAATTGTTTTCATGTCAAATTAAGATGACATTTTGAGATGATGAAATTTCATATATACTTTCCATATCGGTTTTCAATTTTAAACATGATACATATCTATGTATGAATTTCTTGAAAATCTTTTGATGATAGATGTATGTATCTTGATTATAATTTGAAAACTTTCATCTTGGCTTAGTGGGTTTTAACCATTTTTAATGATGAAATTTTTATTGATACATGTCTTCATGAAATCAATTATAAAGACCCAAGCCATAAATTTTCAAAATGAAAGAAATATGGCTTTGATGTTGCCTTGTGTTATATTTGGACTTAATGGGTTTCATGACGAAAGTTATTTTTCAGATTTTTAAAATGATGTATGATTATAGCAAAAGTTTGAGCATTGATCATCTTGTTATAACAAATGAAAGAAAGAAGTGAAATGATTTTAATGATGAATTCATTTCTAAATATGATGATGCTCTCATGTTTAAATATGATGCATGACATTGATCATTCTTATGAAAGATCAAATCATATAAATTGAAACTCTTAAAAATAAGAAAATGCACTATCATAATGTTTTATTTTCGATGTGTTTGGTTTAACGGTCTTTATGATGAAACTTACGTCTTGTTTTGAAAAGTTGATACATGCTCACATGTAATCAATTTATGTTGCTCTTATTAAAATTTTTGAATGAAAGATTTTGATGCATTTGATCTTAATGGGTTTAATGACAAACTTGTATTTTGAATTTATACAATGATGGCTTCCGTATAAATATTTGAACATACATTATGAAATCATCATTGAAATGAAAATATTAAAAGTTTATTATCATGCTTAATGACTTTGTGATATCATATCTTGATGACAAACTCATGTTTTGGTCTTAAATTTGATACTCATCTTTTGAAATATAAGCGCACTTGTTTGAAACAAAATAAAACACATTATCATGAAAAATTGAATATCATATCTTGAAATAATGTGTTATATTTTTGTCTTGACGATTTTTATAATGAAGTTTGCCTTTTATTTTTTAAATACTTATTTTGATTTGGTATAAAAAGACAAAGGCATGCTTATAGAAAATAAATGAAACTCACTAAAAGAGAAATGCATATTTCTTGAACATCTCTCTTTCTCTAAAGTTTTTGATTTTCCATGTAAGACAAGTGATAAATTCATTTATGATATTTTGTGAATCACTTAAATTATGAACAAGATTTTGATAATGTGTTAAAAGAATCACTTAATGCTTTTATCATCTTATCGAGATTAATGATTTCATAATATCTTAAGAATCTCATAAATTATAAAAGTGATTTCGATGAATTGATTATGAGTTGATAAATTGAACTAGAATGAGTTTTATTTATATCGGGATTTTAATAACTTGAGTTTTTCATGACCTCTTACTTTATACTATGATTTTCTCATGTTATTAAAGAGAAATCCAAATGAATCATAAGTTATTTTCTCTTGACTTATTGATACTCAACTTAAGAAAATGTGTTTTGAATGTTGAAACATTACATGTGTAATTTGAACATTTGTCTTATGTTTCAATACCACTTTGTATGCTTCATGACTTGATGATTGAAATATTGATGTAGACTATTGATGTATCACTTGTTATGATTAATGCAAATTGCTAGCATTTTGAATCTCGAAAATGATTTTGATTTTATTATGGGTTTCAAATTGTCAAATTATTTTGAATGAGATATTTTCAAGTAAATCATGAATTTTCTCTTAAATTTTTGACTTGAGATATCTTTACGAATCAAAATATTTTCCTCTATGATTGCTTCCTTTTGCCATTAACTAAAGAAGAATAAAATCCAAGTCTTGATATCTCGATAATTAATACTTGAATGAATTCGAGTACTTGATATTTGATACTTGAAATTTCTCATGAAATGTAATCTTGATGAGAATTCCTATGATCTTTTCAAATGAATCATGAGCCTTGACATCATATCTTGCATGATATTAAAATAACAAGAATTCTTTGGCTTGTATGCCTTATGTGGCAATTGAAGAATTGATATAAAAGAAATTTGCCTTATGATGAATCAATGAATCATGATTTGATCCTTAATATTGATGTGCTTTTATATATCATGATTCTTGGTTGTATGACATTTATCTTGAATTGAAAATTTATAAATGTGAATTTTGATCTTGCTAAAAAGAAGGTTATAAATCATGAATATCTTTTGGGTTTGATCCTTGTTGAATTTTCTTATTGATATCCTTCATGACATGAAAACTAATGTATATTTTGATGCAAATTTATATTGATATGAGAAGTAGATGAAATTGAAATTTTTTAGCAATTGAGTCCTCCACTTCTTTTCGATATTGATAAAAGGGTGAGTTAAATTGCTAGCTTATGCATCAAAAGAGAAATATTTGCTAGCTTAAATATTGAGAAATAAAAAGTTGCTGTCTCAAGAGAGGCAAAAATCTTGATTAACTTCACTTTTTCAACAAATTGCTTGCATCTTTGTTATAAATTATTGTTGAATCTCATGCAAGTTTATTTGAAGTATTAATCCTCCCTTTCTTTTTGACATTGATAAAGGGGGAGAAAGATTTTATTATGGGTTTCAAGTTGTCAAATTATTTTGAATGAGATATTTTCAAGTGAATCATGAATTCTCTCTTAAATTCTTGACTTGAGATATCTTTGTGAATCAAAATATTTTCCTCTATGATTGCTTCCTTTTACCATTAACTAAAGAGGAATAAAATCCAAGTCTTCATATCTCGATAATTGATACTTAAATGAATTTGTGTACTTGATATTTGATACTTGAAATTTCTCATGAAATGTAATCTTGATGAGAATTCCTATGATCTTTTCAAATGAATCATGAGCCTTGACATCATATCTTGCATGATATTAAAATAACAAGAATTCTTTGGCTTGTATACCTTATGTGGCAATTGAAGAATTGATATAAAAGAAATTTGCCTTATGATGAATCAATGAATCATGATTTGATCCTTAATATTGATGTGCTTTTATATATCATGATTCTTGGTTGTATGACATTTATCTTGAATTGAAAATTGATAAATGTGAATTTTGATCTTGCTAAAAAGAAAGTTATGAATCATGAATATCTTTTGGTTTTGATCCTTGTTGAATTTTCATATTGATATCCTTCATGACATGATAACTAATGTATATTTTGATGCAAATTTATATTGATATGAGAAGTAGATGAAATTGAAATTTTTTAGCAATTGAGTCCTCCACTTCTTTTCGATATTGATAAAAAGGTGAGTTAAATTGCTAGCTTATGCATTAAAAGAGAAATATTTGCTAGCTTAAATATTGAGAAACAAAAAGTTGCTGCCTCAAGAGAGGCAAAAATCTTGATTAACTTCACTTTTTCAACAAATTGCTTGCATCTTTGTTATAAATTATTGTTGAATCTCATGCAAGTTTATTTGAAGTATTAATCCTCCCTTTCTTTTTGACATTGATAAAGGGGGAGAAAGCTTTTGCTAACTTGCATTTTACAAATGAATACAAAAGTCATAGCATGTAAAGAAAGTAAAACTTGCAAGCTTGCTTTTCTCAAAAGAGAAGAAAGAAATTAAAATTGCATGCATATCACAAAGGAAGATAAGAAAATAACATCTTTGAATACAATTTGCTTGCACTTCTCAAAGGAACATAAAAAAACTTGCTATCATCACGACAAGTGCTATCTTGCCTATCATGATAAACTTGCGATACTTAAATGTTGTATGATGTGATTAATAGCTAGTATGATTGTAAAATTTGTATATTCTTTTAAACTAGCTATGATGTTACTTCTCTTTTTTGTTGATGACATAGGGGGAGAAGTAGATTGATGACTTCATGCATTGATTGAATATTTTATATATTTGCATGATGATTTAATTGATTCTCTTAACATTGTGATGAATGTTGCTTGGATTTAGGATAATCCAAGTGTTTCTATTAATGACATATTGATAGGGGGAGTTTGGTTAACCTCCGGGGAGTTATGGTTAACTCTATTAGTCATCAATTAGTTGTCATCATCAAAAAGGGGGAGATTGTTGAATCTCGAATTTTGATGATGAAATTAATTGATTGTGGTTTATTGTTTAACTGTGTTTTGAGTTACGTAGGTCTACTATCGATCAGGATTAGACAATTGACACTGGAGGAATTGACGTTGTGCCGGAGGTGATCACGTTAGGATATTGCATGTCGAGCCGGAGGTTCGGTCGATAATCGGCAGAAGGCTTCGTACGTCGGGCATCGAGCTAAGATGCATGTTGCGCTAAGGATATCGGGGTTGCGGAGATCATCCGCCGATTGGGCAATGGACTGCAAAAGAGGATGATGTGTCGAAGGATCGGACGAAGCGCTGACCAATGACGTGCCGGGCAACTGAATGTCAATTCGTGTTGTAATAACTGTCTAAATCGAAGTAGAGTGTTTGTTTATTTGTGTGCAGGATTAACTACGATGAAGATAAAGATGTAAAGTGAAACAAAGTGTCGGAAGACAAGTGGGATGGATCGTTGGGAGTTCGAGAGTTCGATGGAAGTCTGAAGATTCGTTGGGAGTAGTTGCCGGAACCGACCGAGAACGAGTAGGGAGCTTGCTGAAGGGTTTTCAGAAATTCGCTGGAAGGTTCATCGGAAGTTCGCGGAGCTTGTCAAGAAAGATCGGAGCTTACCAAAGAAGCTCGATGGAACTCGCCAAGATCATCATAAAGTCTGGGAGCTTGCCGGGAGTCCACAGAATGGTTTCTGAGGGTTCGTCAGAAGACCGTCAGAAGTTCGCCGAAAGCTCGCTGAAAGCTCACCGAAAGAAGTCATCTTATAGACTTTGAAATAGCTTAAAAAATTCATTTAAAATTTATATTTAGCACATAATTTAGTTTAGGATTAGGTGTTAATCCTATAAACCAAATTTGAGCCAATTCGGACTTCGTTTGGACTGGTTTCGGTCGAGTTTTCGATCGAAACCACTGTGCTGAAAATGACCTGGGCGGTGGAACCACCCCAGGCTGGCGGTAGCACCGCCCCTACTGTGTCAGTCTGCCAGACTGACAGGCGGTAGCACCGCCTAACATTGGGAAACTCAAAATGAATTCAAATTTGGAGCCCAAATTTGAATCACTTTGAGGCCTATAAATACCCCTCACATTCTTGGATGAAAGGGGTCTAGAACTGAAAAAAAGAAGGGGGAAACTCTCTTGAAAGTGTTCAAAATCTTCCCTCTTAGTTTGAAGTGTGTTCTAGTCCAAGATAGGGTGAAAGGCTTTGTAAGGGTTATCTCCTAAGCCCATCAAAAGGAGAAGCGCTGTAAGGGAGTTCATCCTCGCCCGTTGGAAGGAGGATAGCTAGTAGAAAATCGGTGGCCTCAAGCAAGAGGAATCGGGAGTGGACGTAGGTCGGATGACCGAACCACCATAAAAATCTGGTTTGCATTTACGTTCTTGCTATTTACTTTGCTGCAAACTCTTTCCACTTGCTGCCTTATTTACTCAACTTCATCTTCATCTTATTACGTATGCTTTAAAGTTAAAACGCAATCTTTCCGGGTTCAAATGAAATGTTGCATTCATTCATACGATGTTTCCGAACTTGTTTTAATCGCTAAAGATTTCTCGTTCCTTACCGCTGCACTAATTCACCCCCCCCCTCTTAGTGCCGCTCGATCCCTAACAAATTTGTTGAGATATGACTACATATATGATTATCTTTGATACTTTTAGGTATACATAAATTAAGTTGAATAGATAGAAATGTTAAATTTATCAAATTCGATATAAATTATAAATGTTTTGATAGATATGATAAATCAAATCAAATCCTAACCCTTTTGCTAATTAGGAAGAGTAATTCTTTCTATTTTGTTTTCCTATATAGTAAAAACTTTTAATTTTCTCCCTAGATAATAGGTATAAATATAAATTTACCATGCCACATCAAGATTTATTGAACCTCATTATGTTTTGATATATTTATTGAACCTCATATATGATTATCTTTGACACTTTTAGGTATATATAAATTAAGTTGAATAGATAGAAACGTTAAATTTATCAAATTCGATATAAATTATAAATATTTTAATAGATATGATAAATCAAATCAAATCCTAACCCTTTTGCTAATTAGGAAGAGTAATTCTTTCTATTTTGTTTTCCTATATAGTAAAAACTTTTAATTTTCTCCCTAGATAATAGGTATAAATATAAATTTACCATGCCACATCAAGATTTATTGAACCTCATTATGTTTTGATATATTCTTTTCTCTTATATAATTTGTTAATTGATGCTAAATATTTTTTTACTTTAAGTTTTTCTTAGTGATAGGGATGATTTTGCCCCATGCCAGCTCATCAGCCATAGAGGATGACACCTAAGCAGGGCTCTAAGTCATTAGCCTAAAAATGGCACTATAGTACGTCTCGATATGCCCTACATTAATGACTGGCAATATTTCACCCTATCTTAGTAAGATTAGAGACCAAAATAATCAGGCAGTTAACTCGATATTATCCCAGGCTAACCAATAAGAAGGCTTAGGGATCAGGTATAAAAAGGAACCCATCAGCTCATGCTAAGGGGGGCTCTCTAGACACTTAGCCATACAGCTTACATTGTTATTTTCTCTCCTTCACTAACTTAAGAATTGGAGGGGCCATGCTAGGCAACCCCCGGCGCCGGCCTGCCATGTAGGATCGTCGATCGCCCAAAGATACCTAGACAACCTAGCCCCCACAGAGGAACCTTGCAACTAAAAAGATCCTCATCTACCTACTCGATCATCCTAAACTAAATCTTCACCAACAGAATGGCTTCTGACAAGGCAACTTATGCAATCTCACCTTATCAAGTTTCCCATAATAGCCAAGAAGAGGCACCTAGATAAGCTACACCTTCGACAGTGGACCAACTAGGTTGACTCATTAGTTGACGGTACTCATGATACCATCATTTTGGTGCTAGAGAAAGGGTCGAGCGTCGCAAGCGAACCCTTCTACCACTCTTCCTAGTGAACATCCAAAGCAAGGAGGGCCCCTCCTCCCTTTCTCAAAGGGTGGAGGTGGGCCCCCCTCGCTTACCTCATCAGAAGCACTTCTCAACCTCGGCGTTAGGGGACTAGGCGTCTGTGGCTCTACATTCCTGTCGCACCTTTGGTAACGCTGCCTCCTAACTCCTTCAAGCTAGCGTATAGCCTCCCTCACTTGCAGGAGAGCTGGAGCCAGACCTTCAATGATTCCCCAGGGGATGCTCCAATGACAGTCAAGACTTAGGGACTCCCACCCCATGAAGTAGAAGGTGAAGCAGAGAAAAAGATTATAAACATTCCCAACCCCTACTCATGAATCATTCTAAATGCGAACAATACATTCCAAAGAGTTTTTTTTATTAAACTAGACAAAATGAGCTATAAAAGCGAATGCCATCCTGAAGTGAAGGCCATAAAATGAGAGCTAACAAAAACAAAAAAGGAGAGTCACCAGGACCCTCTTGCATCAAGTTAGAGTAGATGTCGGGCAATCATCGAATGGAATCTCCATGGGAGTAGGCACTTTGGTGCCCGAGGGAAGCTTTGCATAAATGATCCTCGTTGAACTCAAGTTTGGGGTACCTTGCCTTGAAGTAATCAGTGGCGATCTGGTCCTGAACTCATATGCAGCTTGACTGGAGTATCGAAAGCTACATTGGTATTAGGATTGTAATGGCACTAGGGGGGGTGTGAATTAGTGCTATAAATTTTTTTAACCAATTTTAAAAAGTTTGATCAATAAATCCGAATCAGAAATATGATATTAGCAAAAAGAGTGATTAAGGGTTGCGAGTAAGTAAATTAGTATGTAATAATAAATTAAGGTAAGAAAAAGAATGCAAACTAATTTATAGTGGTTCGGTCATCCTGACTTACGTCCACTCGCGATTCCTCTGTCCTTGAGGCCATTGGCTTTCACTACCGATCTTCTTTCCAATAGGTGAAGATCAACTACCTTTGTTATAACTCTTCTCTTTTTAATAGGCTCAAGAGAGAACCTCCACATTTACTCTTTTATAAGACACCTCATACCTCCTATGACTAAGAATCACTTCTAAACTCAATGAGGAGGAAGAGACAACTAATGCTCAAAGAGAGTTATTGTTGGGAAATCTTAGCGTGACATTACTTATGTAGTGAAAGAATAGAAAATAAAATTCTAGACTTCCATAAGAAAAGGTTTCATTATCATGCAAAGATTAGTGCGACAAGAAACCACAAAATAAAAAACTACGCATATAAGAAAGATGTGTTATCTAGGGAGATTATATATTCTTGAAATTCTACATATCTATAGGAGAGGATGAAGGAGGTCAACAATCCTCCTTTCTAGCAATGATTCACAAAGCAAAAGCTACGAAGATGCTCCTTAAAGGGATAGGAAAATAGAAGGTTCTAGCCAAGAGGGCCTAGCCTATGACCCTTTAGTTCCCTTCTCTTTATAGAGGCCCATTATCAATGTAACCCTAATGGATCCTAACCTATTGGGTATTGGATCTTCATCTTGTTGAATCTCAGATTTTGATGATGAAACTAATTGATTATATTTTGGTTATCTAACTATATTTTGAGTCACGCAGGTCTACTCTCAATTAGGATTAGATAATTAACGTAGGATGTATCAGCGTTGCGTTAGAGGAAATCATGTCAAGAGATTGGATGTCGAGTCGGAGGTCCAGTCGATGATCGGCAGAAGGCCTCGGACAAAAAAATTGGGTATCAGGCCAAGAAGAGTGGAGTTGTGCCAACGAGATCGAGGCTGTGGAGGTCAGTTGTCGATTGGGCAATAAGCCACAAGAGAGGACAATGAGCCGAAGTATCAAACGAAGCACTGATAGACCAATGATGTGTCGGGCAACTAATTATAATTCATATTGTAATAATTATCTTGATCAGAGTAGGATTAGCTTAATTAGGTTGTAATTGGGTCAACCTAGTTAGGGCCCAACTATGCCTATATTAGGGCTGTGTTGAATTGAATGAAAGATCCAAACAGTGCCCAAGTGCCACGTTAGGCGGTGGCACCGTCAGAAGGCTCAAGCTTCTGGATTGAGTCTGGGTGGTACCACCGCCCAGTACACTGACAGTGGCAGTGTGCCAAGTGGTGGTACCACCCAGCATTGGCGATAGTACTGCCCAGCATTAGCGGTGGTACCGCCAATACCTGAAAATCCTAGGATGGGAAAGTTTTTAGCTCCAAGTTTGAATTTATTTAGAGCCTATAAATATTCCTCTTATCCTTGGGTTGAATATATAAGCACACATATTTTAAAAGTGAGAAAACACTGTTCAAATCACTTTAGAAATCCCTTCTCTAGTCCTCATTTGTATTCCACCTAAAGAGAAGAGTGAAGTACTTGTAAGAGTTATCTCCTAAGCCCATCAAAAGGAGAATGTGTTGTAAGGGACTTTGTCTTTGCCCATTGCAAGGAAGAGAACTAGTAGAAAGCCGATGGCCTCAAGTGAAGAGGAATCGGGAGTGGACGTAGGTCGGATGACCGAACCACTATAAAATTGGGTTTATATTTATCTTCTTGAAATTTACATTACTACAAACTATCTTTTCTTCACTACTTGACTTCATCATCATTGCCCTTCTTCTTCTCTAAATGCTCTCAAGTTTAAGCACTTCCGATATGAATTCAATCGAAATGGTTTTAATCGAAATATGATTTTTATCATCCAAAATCTTTTAAATTACTGAAATTTATCATTCTTACTCGCTGCACTAATTCACCCCTCACTCTCTCTTAGTGTTGCTCTTGATCCTACCTAAGCCTCTTAGATTAATAGGTCTCTACCGAAGAATCTCTTATTAGCTCTTCTTGGATCTCATCCATAAAATCCTATAATTCATAGGATTATTAGATATCTAATAAGATAGGAGCTCCAGTGGATATCTCATATTCTAACATTTACTTATCACAATACCTTGTGTGTTACCCTTTTGACCTAATATTGAGCTAGTTGTAAGTTATACCTGTTAGAATTTTTTCTGACTTAGTAAATTATTATCTCCATAATAATTCACTCGACTCATTAATTACAGATACACTAAGCCACTATGCCATACTCTCCAGATGATATAGGGGAATCCAATTCTTTGGACCTATTTTTTCTCAGTTACCGTATACCAATAGTCTCTCATTTATCTAATATCTTAGATATGATATATTAGGCATGGTGCTATCAGGCCTATATAGTTTCTTCTTGAGTCTCACTCTAATCAGATTCTCCTAGAGAACTTTTTCTTATTGAGGCCTAGATTTTGATGATGAAATCAATTGATGAGTTTACAATCTTATTTGTGCTTTAAGAAAAGTGATGCAGGACTAACTTCAATTAAAAAAAGTAAAATGATTAAAGCAAGATGAATTAGATATTAGGTCGAAATCAAAAATCGGATATCGGGTTGGAAGAAATTGGATGTTGCACCAAGATCTGATGTTACAAGAGTCAACATGTCGTTGGATCTAACGATATGCCAAAGGTTTAGATGATGTGTCAAAAGTTTATCGAGAGTAAGAATGAACCAATTATTGGGAAATCCTATGGGGCGACATCTCATACGCAGCGGAAGAATAAAAAACAAAACCACAGATTACCCGTAGAAAGGTTCCATCATCATGCGAAGATCAGTGCGTCAAAAATAAATCCGCGAAAACTGTATGTGTAAAAAAAACTACTTAGGGAGATTATATATTCCTGAATCCCTGTAGATTTGTAAGAAGGATGAAGGAGGTCAAGCGTCCTCCTCTCTAGCAGTATCCACATGACAGAGATTGTGACAATGCACCAGTCTGGGGAGAGGAGAACAAGAGATGGCCACCAAAAAAAACTCCCAGCCTATAGAGCTTTGGTTCCCTCCTATTTATAGAGACCCCCCTATAAACCCTAATGGATCTTGCCCTGTTGGGTATTGGATCTCCATCCAATTACCCAAGCCTCTTGGATTAGTGGGTCTCTACCCAATAATCTCTTATTAGCAATTATTAGATCTTATCTTAGGATCCAATAATTCAAGGGCTTAATGGATATCCAATAAGATAGGGGCTCCAGCGGATATCTCATATTCAAACCTCTACTCATCGTAATACCTACCATATGTGTGTGACCCTCTAGGCCCAATATCGAGCTGGCCATGAGTCATATTTGTTAGAACTCCTTCTGGCTTAGTGAATTATTATCTCTATAATAATTCACCCAACTTATCAACTACGGACGTACTAGCCCACTATGTCGTAGCCCCCAAACGATACAGGGGAATCCAATCCTTTGGATATATCTGTCCTCAGTTACCATGTATCTATAGTCCCTCATGCAACTAATATCCTAGAGACCTTATACCGGGCATGGTGCTGTCAGGCCCATACTATCTCTCATCGAGTCTTACTCTTGTCGGATTCTCCCGGAGAACTATTTCTCTCTCAATCCGAATAACCTTGGCTAAGGATTTGTTCAAGCAAGAATACATGGGATATTCCTCTTATGATACCGAGAGCGAATGATCCTCTATTAACACTCAATAACCCTCGTAAGATTGACTACCACTCCCAATAACAGGCTGTACTAGATCTGGAACTTTCTAAACCTATAAGTCCGGTATCAAAGAGTGGAGTACTCATACAGGACATCCTTGTTGTCTTAAGTTTAAGGACCAGATATACTATTGGGACTACGAAATCGCTGTTTGACGTGAGGTATCAATAACCATCCAGCATTCCATAGGCGGATCAATCAGTGAACTCATTCCTTAATGAGCACCTACATTGTACCCTTAGTGTCCCCACACGAGTAGCTATGAGACCAGCCACCTCCATCATATGGATAGGTATATAGCACACTAGTCTATTCGGTTGTCTCGATGTCCCTCTCAAGTAACTTATGACTAGGATTATTTAGGATCTGTGTTTAAAGGTGAATCGGTTTCATTATCGTGATCTCATCACGATCCGATTTCTATTGCACAAATCCAAGGACATCACAATATATGTAGCACATAAGATAAAGTGATAAAATGCCTAATAATAAGCAAAGAGAAAGGGTGCATATCAAGTCACAAGTGCCATCACTCATATAATTGGCTTGTAGGGCATATATGACTAGCAATCTCCCACTTGACCTAAAGCCAATTACCAACATGTTTGATCCCCATCAGACCTTTGTGATGCTCAAAGATAATCTGAGTCCATAGCTTTGTCAGTGGATCTGTAATGTTATCTTCAGATGGAACTCTTTCCATTACTATATCTCTTCGGGCCACGATCTCTCTAATAAGCTAAAACCTCCTTAGAACACTTCTGATGAGACCCGGGTTCCCTTATTTGAGTAATTGCCCTGTATTTATTGTAATTTAAGGGAATTAGCTCCTCGTTGCTCGGGATAACCCTAGGTCTGTGATGAACTTCTTCATCCAAACTCCCTCCTTTGTTGCCTTTACCATAGCAATATATTCTACCTTTATGGTCAAGTCAGCAGTAGTGTCTTGCTTGGAACTCTTCCAGCATACTGCTCCTCCATTCAAGGTGAACACATATCTTGAATTAGACTTGCTATCATCGGCATCGGACTGGAAGCTCAAGTCCATGTAGCCCTTAACCATGAGGTTACTGCCTCCATATACCAGTAAAAGATCCTTAGTCCTTCTCAAGTACTTAAAGGTACATTTTACTATTTTCCAGTGCTCTAAGCCTAGATCTGCCTAATACCTGCTCATGATACTTAAAGTATGCGCTATATCAGACCTAGTATATAGCATAGCATACATGATAGATCCTATCGCTGAGGCATATGGTATCATATCCATGAGTGCTCTTTCTTCAAGAGTCTTTGAGGATATACTCCTAGAAAATTATATTCTGTCTCATTGGTATTAGACCTCTCTTAAAATTTTTCATGCCAAACCTTTTGACAATGATGTCTATGTACCTGGACTGGGACAATCCAAGCATCCTTTTAGATCTATCTCTATATATCCGTATCCCCAATATACAAGATGCTTCCCCTAAGTCCTTCATGGAGAAGTGCCTAGATAGCCAAGTCTTTACTATGGAGAGCATTTCTACATCATTCCCAATGATCAGGATGTCATCCACATATAATACCAAAAAGGTGATATGCTCCCACTTACCTTCCTGTATACATAAGGCTCATCTTCATTCTTAACGAAGTCATAAGATCTGATCGCCTCATCAAATCTTATGTTCCAACTTCGGAAAGTTTGTTTCAGTCCATAAATGGACCTAAGCAACATGCACACCTTATCTAGGTTATCCCTGGACACGAATCCCTCAGGCTGTATCATATACATCTCCTCGAGGTTGTCATTGAGGAATGCGGTTTTGACATCCATTTGCCAGATATCATAATCATAGTATGTTACAATAGCCAATAGAATTCGAATGGACTTTAGCATGGCTATAGGTGAGAAAGTTTCATCATAGTCAACACCTTGCCTTTGACGATACCCTTTAACCACTAGCCTTGCTTTATAGGTCTCTACCTTTCCATCTACTCCAATCTTCTTTTTAAAGATCCACTTGCAACCAGTACGTATAATACCCTCGGGTGCATCAACTAGGTTCCAAACCTTGTTGGAGTATATGGAATCCATTTCTGAATTCATGGCTTCTTACCATTTCCCGGAGTCTATGCTCATAATAGCCTCCTTGTAGGTCTGAGGATCAATATCCTCAATATCCTCTCCTCTGATATGTCCCACATATCTCTCAGGAGGATGAGATACTCTACCGGACCTACGTAAAGTTATAACTTGTGTGCTAGGTATCTGAACAGATTCTGGCTATGGAATGGTGCTTGAGTTAGGTTCTCCAACCTCGCTCAACTCTATCATGCTCTCACTATTACCACCAAGAATATGTTCCTTCTCAAGGAACACTGCTCTCTTGGCTACAAAGACCTTTTGATCCTCAGGGTGATAAAAATAACACCCATAAGTTTCCTTGGGGTATCTTACGAACTTACACCGTTCTATCTTGGATTTCAACTTGTCGAGGTTGTGTCTCTTGACGTGGGCAAGGCAGCCCCAAATCTTAACAACTTTAAGATCGAGCTTCTTCCCATTCCATATTTCATATGGAGTAAATATTACTGACTTAGTTGGAATTCTGTTTAGAAGATAAGCTGTGGTCTCTAGGGCATATCCCCAGAATGAGATGGGTAGGTCGATGAAACTCATCATGAAATGCACCATGTCTAATAGTATATGATTCCTCCTTTCTGATACACCATTTGCTAGTCATATGTGCCCTGCAAGCCAATCACATGAGTGATGGCACTTGTGACTTGATATGCATTTTTTTTCTCTTTGCGTAATATTAAGTGTTTTATCACTTTACCTTGCGTGTTGCATATATTTTGATGTCCTTGGATCTATGCAATGGGAATCGGATCATGATGAGATCATGATAATGAGACCGATTCACCTTTAAACACAGACCCTAAATTATCCAGGTCATAGGTTACTCGAGAAGGACATCGAGATAACTGGATAGACTAGTGTGCTGTATACCTGTCCATATGATGGAGGTGGCTGGTCTCATAGCTACTCATGTGGGGATACTAAGGGTACAGTGCGGGTGCTCATTGGGGAATGAGTTCACTAATTGATCCGCCTACGGAATGCTGGATGGTTATTGATACCTCACGTTAAACAGTGATTCCGTAGTCCTAGTAGTGTATCTGGTCCTTAGACTTGAGACACCAATGATGTCCTGTATGAGTACTCCACTCTTTGATACCGGACTTATAGGTTTAGAAAGTTCTAGATCTAGTACAATCGATTATTGGGAGTGGTAGCCAACCTTCCGAGGGCTATTGAGTATCAATAGAGGATCATCCGCTCTCGGTATCATGAGAGGAATATCCCATGTATTCTTACTCAAACAAATCCTTGGCCAAGATTATTCGAATTGAGAGAGAAAGAGTTCTCCGGGAGAATCCGACAAGAGCAAGACTCGAGGAGAGATCGTATGGGCCTAACAGCACCATGTCTGGTATAGAGTCTCTGGGATATTAGATGGAAGATGGACTATAGATATATAGTAACTAAGGATAGATAGGTCCAAAGGATTAGATTCCCCTGTATCGTCTAGGGGCTGCGGCGTAGTGGCCCAGTACGTTCGTAGTCGATGAGTTGGGTGAATTATTATAGAGATAATAATTCACTAAGTTAGAAAGAGTTCTAATAGGTATGACTCACGGCCAGCTCGATATTGGGCCTAGAAGGTCACACATATATGATAGGTGTTATGACGAGTAGAGGTTCGGATATGAGATATCCGCTGAACCCCCTATCTTATTGGATATCCAATAAGCCCCTGAATTATTGGATCCTAAGATGAGATCCAATAATTGCTAATAAGAGATTATTGGGTAGAGACCCACTAATCTAAGAGGCTTAGGTAATTAGATGGAGATCCAATACCCAACAAGGCAAGATCCATTAGGGTTTAGGGGGCCTCTCTAAATAGGAGGGAACCAAAACTCTATAGGTTGAGGGTTTCTTTTTGTAGCCACCTCCTATTGTCTTCTCTCCAGATAAGTGCATCATCGTAGTCCTTGTTGTGTGGATACCACTAGAGAGGAGGATGCTTGACCTCCTTTATCCTCTTCTACAGATATGCAGGGATTCAGAGATATATAATCTCCCTAGGTACTTTCTTTCATATATGCAGTTTTCACGGATTTATTTTGATGCATTGATCTTCGCACGATGACGAAAACCTTCTACGAGAAATCGAGGGGTTTTGTTTTTCTTCTTCTGCTACGTATGAGATGTCACTCCCCAGAAGGATTTCCCAATAGTGGTATCAGAGCCAGGTTATTCATGCGAAGATTGATTCTTAAACTGCATGTATTATGTTTTGGATCTGCTTTTGATGCCTAAATCGTTGGTGCAAAGGGCGAGGAAGGGCAACAGCTATTGCTGCCCGCTACGCTCGTGCAGCGATCGGCGGCTTTGTGTGTAGCGGTGGCGGCGTGAGCTACGCATAGCGGTACTGCGTCGGTAACTTTGCCGTAGGGTTCGGCGCCACTGCGGGCATTGCGCCCGCGGCGGTTGCCTGCATGGCGCGCATGCGGCGCTATGCCGCGAGGCGATCTTGCGTAAAGCGGCGGGGTGCCCTCGAGCGGCGCTGCGCGCGCGCGTGATGGTGTCGCCGCGACACGATAGGCATCGCGCTGCCACCCTCCACGCGTAGAGGTCGTTGCTAAAAGGGTGGCGGCGGCCGCAACTGCAACGTAGCAAAAGACGATTTTATCTCTCGAAATTTTAGAAATTTCGATTTCTATCCCTTTCGACATAATTACTAAATACCTCTCTTAATTTGGTCGAATGACCAAAATACCCCTAAGAATTAAAAAAATTCTCTCTATGTCCTTGATTTTAGAAAAATAAATATGTTAATTAAATAGTTTAATTAACTATTATTTTTATCTAGTAATCCTATAAAATAACATATGCATGTGATGTATGATGTGGAGAGATGATCATGGATCTATGATGTAATGTGTGTACATGTGATTATTATTATTGGGGTCTACGAGCCTCTATTTTTTTCGTTTATTATCGGGTAAGCGTGCTTATAATTATGTTATAATTACATGAGGAGGCGCAGCGGTAGCGGGACCCACGAGGCCTAGATGGACAATCTGACGCATGGAGATGCATTGAGATGTCGATGGATCCAACAAAACGAGATGGACAATCACAGGGCATGGAAATGCACTGAAGCATACATAGATCTTGATGTGAGTGATTGGGCCCACTGGCTCGGGCTTGATCACATTAGGATGTGGTCCATGATCATCTGGTGTGATTGCTTATGTGCGTGTGATTGGTTATACACCTACTAAATATGTATATATATTTGCATATGATGTAGATATATATATATTAAATATGTATATGTGTGACACATTATGTTAGGAGACCAAATCAAAATTTTCTTCTATTAATAATATTAAGTCGATAAACGTGAGACAATTAGATTGACCCACGTGGCCTTCCATCGTTATAGGTAGGAACCAATTCCCGGTGTAGGTTGAGTTGGTCGAGTCCCTCGAGACTCACCTATATTGCATTTCGCTATCTTATTTACGACATAAAGATGTCACCGATGACTTGAGGATATGGTATGCTTGGTCGAGTCCCTCGAGAGTATATCACCAAATCAGACTCATCTTGTAACGATGGTGATGACTTAACTAAACATCATGGTCGGTCAAGTCCCTCGAGGCCATGATGGTTCGGAGGCCGAACAAGATGGGAATCACAAGAATTTGTGATTGGCAAGAGTTTCCTACCTTTACGGGCTTAACGTGATTGGTTGAGTCCCTCAAGGTTACGTTAAGACGCCGATTAGATCCCGATCCCCACTAGAGATCCACCGGGGGTCTCCAATTCATATACCGGAGGGTGTTGTGTGTCTCGCGAAAAATTGGTGGGAATGCATTAAGATAGAAGTTCTTATCTTAATTATTTAATTTTTACAAAGTTTGCATGTTATTTATTTCTATTATATTTTTAATTTCATAAAAATGTCGCTTTCAAATCCTTTACGTGGCATACGTGATGCCAACTGCCTCACTGGTCCAAATTATACGGATTGGCTTCGCAATCTGAGAATCATTCTCACGGTGGAGAAAATCACATATGTCCTTGATACAGTGATCCCTACGCCGACGAAGGGGCAAGCGAGGATGAGATCGCTCGTTATATGAAGTATATAGATGATTCCACTCTTACTCAGTATTATATGTTGGCCTCTATGACTACTAAGTTACAGAGACAGCATTAAAATATAGATACTAATTCCATACTCCTACATCTTCGTAAACTATTTGAGGAACATGGAAGAACTTAGCGATATGAGATATCATAGAGTCTTTTCCGTGCCAAGATGATTGAGGGGACACCGGTTCAGAACTATGTCCTTAAGATGATTGAGTGGATCGAGAAACTCATAGGTCTAGGAATGGTCATAGAGGATAACCTGTGTGTGGATCTTGTGCTTCAGTCCCTACCAGATTCCTTTTCTTAGTTCATAATGAATTTTAATATGAACAAACTTAAGGTGACCCTCCCAGAGCTCCTCAATATGTTGAGAGAAGCAGAGAGCACCATCAAGAAAGAGAAGCCGATTCTTTATGCTGGTGAGACCAGAAAGAAAAGGAAGGCTGAGAAGACCCTTAAGAAGGGCAAGAGCAAGGGCAAAATGGGTAAGGCAAAGGTTACCAAGAAAGACCCAACAAAGGACAAAGGCCAGTGCTTCCACTACGACAAAGATGTGTTGAATCTCGAATTTTGATGATGAAGTCAATTGGTGAAATATTTGTTCTAATCTACTTTGTCGAGATAAGTGTGCATGAATAACTACGATGGGAAGAAAACATAAAGTGATTTACCGAGGTCAAGTCCGTCGGGGGTTCAAGAGTTCATCGGAAGTCCGAGAGATTTTCGGAAGTGTTGCCGGAACCATCCAAGATCGAATTAGGGACTTGCCGAAGTTTTCGGAAGTTCATCTCAAAGATCGTCGAAGGTTCGCGGAACTCACCGGAAAGATTCGGAAGCAAGCCAAAGACTCGTTGAGCTTGCCATACAATCCGGAGTATGCTGGGAGCCCATTGGAAATAATCCGAGGAAAGCATCGGAAGGTTGCCGGAATCTCACCGTAAAGCTCACCGGAAGTTGACTTGAAGAGTGTCGGATCAAATCACGTTGAGTTATGTTTTAGGTTCGTAGTTTGCACATGAGTAGAGCAAGGATTTAGGAAAAAAAAATCATGTCTAAATTCAGTGGGGGCCAACCGGGCCTCTCAGCCAAGTCGAGACTTAAAGCGAGGCCCATTCGGCTTTGTCCGAATGGGGCGAGTGGAACGCCCGACTGAAGCGGTGGCCTTTGCACGGCTTGTGCGGTAGCACCGCCCACATCTACAGACGCGGTGGCACGCCCATACGTCGATCAACGGTAGCGCGGCGTGATAACAAATTGATTTCAAATTTGGAGCCCAATTTTGAATCCACTTTGGATCTATAAATACCCCCCCTTTCTCAGCTGAAAGGGCACCCTTTTGAGCAAAATTCTTAAATCTTGAGCTTTTGTAGAGTGTTGAAAAGTCTTGTTCTTGCTAAGTGTTCACCTTCTTCTTTTCTTGAGAAATCTTGTACAAGTGTGAACTCCTTGTAAAGGGCTGTAAAAGGGGTATTTGATCCTTCCCCTTCAAAGGATTTGATAGTGGAAGAAGGAAGCCTCATCGGAGAAGGCTTCGGAAGTTGATGTAGGTCACTTTGACCGAACCACTATACATCGCTGCGTCTTGATTGTGTGAGTGTTTAAATTTCCGTTTTACTTTGCTGCAAGCCTTTACTCTACTTGCCCTCTTTATACGTATGCTTTAAAACGCAAATATCGATTTCAAACGAAACGTTGTTTTCATCGTACGAAGTTTTCGAAGCTTGTTTTAAATCGCTGAAAAATCCATCGTTTTATCCGCTGCACTAATTCACCCCCCCTCTTAGTGCCTTTTAGATCCTAACAAGATGAGCACTGGAAGTGGAACTACAAAGAGTACATTATAGAGAGGGCGAAACAGAAGCTTGGAGAAGCTTCAGGTACATTCATGATTAGTCTCCATTTGTCAGAATCTTATAATAACACATGGGTATTGGATACCGGGAGTGCTTATCATATTTGTAATTTGTTGCAGGTTCTGGTAGGACCTAGGAGATTGAATAAAGGCAAGATGGACCTTAAGATAGGCATTAGAGCAAAGGTTGCTGTAGTGGATATTGGCAAGGTCACCTTACATCTGCCTGGTGGAGCTATTATTGCATTAGATACATGCTATTATGTTCCTTCTATTATCAAAAATATTATTTCCATTTCATGTTTGATAGTTAGTGGATATAAATTAGTTTTTGAGAAAAATGGTTGTTCAATAATATTAGATGATCAGATCATCATGAGAGGAACATTGCAAAATGGTTTATTTATGCTAGATACAGCTCCACATATCATGAGTATAAGTGAGTCTAAGAGGAAATGAGAAAAGGTGAACAATGCATATATTTGGTATTGTAGGCTAGGTAACATCTACGAGGGAAGGATTCAAAAGTTACTAAAGAATGAATATCTAGATCCTTTTGACTATGAGTCATATGCGACATGTGAACCTTGCCTTTACAAAAAGATGACCAACTCTCCATTTAGTGGAACTAGAGAAAGAGCCACTAAGTTACTAGAACTCATACATAGTGATGTATGTGATCCCATGTCGACTCATGCCATAGGTGGTTACTCCTACTTCATTACTTTCACTGATGATTTCTCAAGATACGGACATGTGTACTTGATTAAGTACAAGTCTGAGTCTTTTAAGAAATTCA
Organism: Musa troglodytarum; assembly: GCA_023547065.1. NCBI lineage: Eukaryota > Viridiplantae > Streptophyta > Magnoliopsida > Zingiberales > Musaceae > Musa > Musa troglodytarum. Next base: position 43,432,427 of record CP097508.1, read on the forward strand.
AGAAATATAAGAATGAAGTGGAGAACCAGACAGGAAAGAGTATTAAAACCCTTCGATCAGATCGAGGAGGTGAGTACTTGAGTACAGAGTTCACCCAGTTCCTCAAAGACAACAGGATTTTATCCCAATGGATACCTCCTTATACGCCACAGCTTAATGGTGTATCAGAAAGAAGGAATTGCACACTGTTAGACATGGTGCGTTCCATGATATGTTTCGCCGACCTACCCATCTCATTCTGGGGATATGCCCTAGAGACCGCAGCTTACCTTCTGAACAGAATTCCAACTAAGTCAGTGATATCTACTCCATATGCGTTATGGAATGGGAAGAAGCCCGATCTTAAAATTGTTAAGATTTGGGGTTGCCCTGCCCACGTCAAGAGACACAACCCCGACAAGTTGGAATTTAGGATGGAACGGTGCAAGTTCGTGGGATACCCCAAGGAAACTTATGGGTATTATTTCTATTACCATGAGGACCAAAAGGTCTTTGTAGCCAAGAGAGCAGTGTTCCTTGAGAAGGAACACATTCTTGGTAGAGACAATGGGAGCACGATAGAGTTGAGCGAGGTTGGAGAACCTAGCTCAAGCACCATTCCACATCTAGAATCTGTTCAGGTACCAAACACACAAGTTCTAACTTTACGTAGGTCCAATAGAGTATCCCATCCTCCTCAGACCTGTGAGGAGGTTATTATGAGCATAGACTTCAGGAAATGGCTAGAAGCCATGAATTCAGAAATGGATTCCATGTACTCCAATATGGTTTGGAACCTAGTTGATACACCCGAGGATATTGTACCCATTGGCTGCAAGTGGATCTTAAAAAAGAAGATTGGAGTAGATAGAAAGGTAGAGACCTATAAAGCAAGGCTAGTGGCTAAGGGGTATCATCAAAGGCAAGGTGTTGACTATGACAAAACTTTCTCACCTGTAGCTATGCTAAAATCCATTCGAATTCTATTGGCTATTGCAGCACACTATGATTGTAAGATATGGTATATGAACGTCAAAACCATATTCCTCAATGGCAACCTCGAGCAGGAGGTGTATATGATACAACCTGAGGGATTCATGTCTAGGGATAACCCAGATATGGTGTGTAGGTTGCTTAAGTCCATTTATGGATTGAAGCAAGCTTCCCGAAGTTGGAACATAAGATTTGATGAGGCGATCAGATCTTATGACTTCGTTAAGAATTAAGATGAGCCTTGTGTGTATAGAAAAGTAAGTAGGAGCACTATCACCTTTTTGGTATTATATATGGATGACATCCTGATCATTGGGAATGATGTAGGAATGCTCTCTACAGTAAAGACTTGGTTATCTAGGTACTTCTCCATGAAGGACTTAGGGGAAGTATCCTACATATTGGGGATATGGATCTATAGAGATAGATCCAAGAGGATGCTTAGTTTGTCCTAGTCTAGGTACATAGACACCATTGTCAAAAGGTTTGGCATGGAAAATTCTAAGAGAGGTCTCATACCAATTAGACATAGAATATCACTTTCTAGGGGTATATCCCCAAAGACTCCTGAAGAAAGGACACACATGGATATGATACCATATGCCTCAGCGATAGGATCTATCATGTATGCTATGCTATGTACCAGGCCTGATATAGCGCATGCTCTGAGTGTCACGAGCAGATATCAGGCAGATCTAGGCTTGGAGTACTGGAAACAGTAAAATGTATCCTTAAGTACTTGAGAAGGACTAAGGATCTTTTACTGGTATATGGAGGTAGTAGCCTCAGGGTTGAGGGCTACACGGACTCGAGCTTCCAATCCGATGTTGATGATAGCAAGTCTAATTCAGGGTATGTGTTCACCCTGAATGAAGTAGTATGCTGGAAAAGTTACAAGCAAGACACTACTGTTGACTCGACCACAAAGGCGGAATACATTGCTACGATATAGGCAGCAAAGGAGGGAGTCTAGATGAAGAAGTTCATCACAGATCTAGGAGTCGTCCCGAGTAGCAAGGAGTTGATTCCCTTAAATTGTAACAAATACGGGGTGATTACTCAAATAAGGAAATCTAGGTCTCATCAAAAGTGTTCTGAGGAGGTTCTAGCTTATTAGAGAGATCGTGGCCCGAAAAGATGTAGTAATGGAAAGAGTTCCATCTAAAGATAACATTGCATATCCACTGACTAAGCCATTGACTTAGATTGTCTTTGAGCATCATAGAGGTCTGATGGAGATTAGACATGTTGGTGATTGACTTTAGGTCAAGTGAGAGATTGCTAGTCATATGTGCCCTGCAAGCCAATTACATGAGTAATGACACTTGTGACTTGATATGCATTTTTTTCTCTTTGCATATTATTAGGCATTTTATCACTTTATCTTGCGTGTTGCATATACTGTGATGTCCTTGGATCTGTGCAATGGGAATCAGATTGTGATGAGATCACGATAATAAGACCGATTCACCTTTAAACATAGACCCTTAATTATCCTGGTCATAGGTTACTCGAGAAGGACATCGAGATAACCGGATAGACTGGTATGTTATATACCCATCCAAATGATGGAGGTGGCTGGTCTCATAGCTACTCGTGTGGGGACACTAAGGATACAGTGTGGGTGCTCATTAGAGAATGAGTTCACTAATTGATTCGCCTACGGAATGTTGGATGGTTATTGACACCTCATGTCAAACAGCGATTCTGTAGTCCCAGTAGTGTATCTGGTTTTTAGACTTGAGACACCAAGGATGTCCTGAATGAGTACTCCACTCTTTGATACTGGACTTATAGGTTTAGAAAGTTCCAGATCTAGTATAGCCGATTATTGGGAGTGGTAACTAACCTTACGAGGGCTATTGAGTGTCAATAGAGGATCATCCGCTCTCGGTATCATGAGAAGAATATCCCATGTATTCTTGCTCGAATAAATCCTTGGTCAAGGTTATTCAGATTGAGAGAGAAAGAGTTCTCCGGGAGACTCTGACAAGAGCAAGACTCGAGGAGAGACCGTATGGGCCTGACAGCACCATGCCCGGTATAGGGTCTTTGGGATATTACATGGAAGAGGGACTATAGACATATGGTAACTGAGGAGAGATAAGTCCAAAGGATTAGATTCTCCCCAGCATCGCCGTTTGGGCTCATTTCTCTTAGCCTCACAGTTTACGAATGAGCAGAGTTGGGTGAATTATTATAGAGATAATAATTCACTAAGTCAGTAAGAGTTCTAACAAGTATGACTCACAGCCAGCTCGATATTGGGCCTAGAGGGTCACACACATATGGTAGGTGTTGCGATGAGTAGAGGTTCGGATATGAGGTATCCGCTGAACCCCCTATCTTATTGGATATCCAATAAGCCCCTGAATTATTGGATCTTAAGATGAGATCCAATAATTGCTAATAAGAGATTATTGGGTAGAGACCCACTAATCCAAGAGGCTTGGGTAATTGAATGAAGATCTAATACCCAACAAGGTAAGATCCATTAGGGTATACAAGGGGCCTCTATAAATAGGAAGGAACCAAAGCTCTATAGGCTGAGGGTTTCTTTTGGTAGCCACCTCCTATTTTCTTCTCCTCAGAAAAGTGCATCGTCGCAGTCCCTATTGTATGGATACCGCTAGAGAGGAGGACGCTTGACCTCCTTCATCCTCTCCTATAGATCTACAAGGATTCAGGGATATACGATCTCCCTAGGTACTTTCTTTTACACATGTTATTTTTTCAGATTTGTTTTGATACACTGATCTTCGCATGATGACGGAAACTTTCTACGAAAAATCGGGGGATTTTGTTTTTGTTCTTCCGTTGGGCATGAGATGTCACTCCCTAGAAGGATTTCTCAACACCATTAAGCTGCGGTGTTTAAGGAGGTGTGCATTGGGATAAAATCCCATGGTCTTTGAGAAACTGGGTGAACTCTGTACTCAAGTACTATCCTCCTCAATCTGATCGAAGGGTTTTAATACTCTTTCGTATCTGATTCTCCACTTTATTCTTATATTTCCTGAATTTCTTAAAAGCCTCAGACTTGTACTTCATCAAGTACACATATCCGTATCTTGAGAAATCATTAGTGAAAGTAATAAAGTAGGAATAATCACCTATGACATGAGTCGACATGGGACCACATACATCACTATGTATGAGTTCCAATAACTCAGTGGCTCTCTTTCCAGTTCCACTAAATGGAGAGTTGATTATCTTTCCCCAAAGGCAAGGTTCACAAGTCACATATGACTCAGTCAAATGGATCTAGATATCCATTCTTCAGTAACTTTTGAATCCTTCCCTCATGGATGTGATCTAGCCTATAATGCCACAGATATGCGTTGTTCACCTCTTCTCATTTCCTCTTAGACTCACTTACACTCATGATGTGTAGAGTTGTATCTAGCATAAATAAACCATTATGCAATGTTCCTCTCGTAATGATCTCATCATCTAATATTATTGAACAACCATTGTTCTCAAAAACTAATTTATATCCATTAATTATCAAAATAGAAATAATATGTTTGATAATAGAAGGAACATAATAGCATGTATCTAATGCAATAATAGCTCCATTAGGCAGATGTAAGGTGACCTTGCCAACAGCCACTGCAGCAACCTTTGCTCCATTACCCATCTTAAGGTCCATCTCCCATCTGTTCAATCTCCTAGATCCTACTAGAACCTACAACGAATTGTAAATATGATAAGCACTCCCGATATCCAATACCCATGTGTTATCATAAGATTTTGATAAATGGAGACTGATAATGAATGTACTTGAAACTTCTTCAAGCTTCTATTTCACCCTCTCTGCAAGGTACTCTTTGTAGTTCCTCTTTCAGTACCCATCTTTGTCATAGTGGAAGCACTGGTCTTTGTCCTTTGTTGGGTCTTTCTTGGCAATCTTTGCCTTACCCATTTTGCCCTTACCCTTGCCTTTCTTAAGGGACTTCTCAACCTTCCTTTTCTTTCTGGCCTCACCAGCATAGAGAACTGGCTTCTCTTTCTTGATAGTGCTCTCTGCTTCTCCCAACATATTGAGGAGCTCTAGGAGGGTCACCTCAAGTTTGTTCATATTAAAATTCATTATGAACTGAGAAAAGGAATATGGTAGGGACTGAAGCACAAGATCCATACACAGGTTATCCTCTAGGATCATTCTTAGACTTATGAGTTTCTCGATCCACTCAATCATCTTAAGGACATGGTTCTAAACCAGTGCCCCCTTAGTCATCCTGGCATGGAAAAGACTCTTTGATATCTCATATCACTTAGTTCTTCCCTATTCTTCAAACAGTTTGTAGAGATGCAGGTGTATGGAATTAGCATCCATATTTTCATATTATCTCTGTAACTCAGTAGTCATAGAGGCCAACATATAACACTAAGCAAGAGTGGAATCATCTATGTGCTTTACATAACAAGCGATCTTATCCTCACTAGCCCCTTCGTCAGGCGTAGGGATCACTGTATCAAGGACATACGTGATTTTCTCCGCCGTGAGAATAATTCTCAAATTGCAAAGCCAATCCATATAATTTAGACCAATGAGGTGGTTGGCATCAAGTATGCCACGTAAAGGATTTGAAAGCGATATTTTTCTGAAATTAAAGATGTAGCAGAAATAAATAACATGTAGACTTTGCAAAAATTAAATAGTTAAGATAAGGACTTCTATCTTAATGTTCTCCCACTAATTTTTCGTGAGACATACAACACCATTCGGTATGTGAATTGGAGACCCCCGACGGATCTCTAGTGGGGATCGAGATCCAATCGGCATCTTAACATAATCTCGAGGGACTCAACCAATCACGTTAAGCCCATAAAGGTAGGCAACTCTTGCCAATCACAACTCCTTGTGATTCCCGTCCTATTCGATCTCCGAACCACCATGGCTTTGAGGGAGTTGACCAACCATGATATTCGGTTAAGTCATCATCATCGTTACAAGATGAGTCTGATTCGATGATATACTCTTGAGGGACTCGACCAAGCAAACCATGTCCTCAGGTTACCGGTGACATCTCTATTTCATAGATAAGATAGCAAAATGCGATATAGGTAAGTCTCGAGGGACTCGACCAACTCAACCTATACCAGGAATCGGTTCCTACCTATAATGATGGAAGGCCACGTGGGTCAATCTAATTGCCTCACGTATACCGACTTAATATTATTAATAGAGGGGATTTTTGATTTGGTCTCCTAACATAATGTGTCATACATATACATATTTTATATATATGTCTACATCGCATGCAATTATATATACAAATCTAGTATGTATATAATTAATCACACATCACATGAGCAATCACACTAGATAATCATGGACCATATCCTAATATGATTAAGCCCGAGCCAATGGGCCCAATCACTCACATTAAGATCTATGTATGCTTCTGCATATTTCCTTGCCCCGTGTCGTCCTTCTTGCTTCATCGATTCCGTTGGCATCTTAACGTATCTCCATGCGTCGGATCGTCCATCTCGACCTCGTGGGTCCCGCTGTCGCTTCCATAATCCCGCTGTGCCTCCTCATATAATTACAATATAATTACAAGCACGCAGGCCCAACAATAAATGAGAAAAAATAGAGGCTCGTAGGCCCCAATAATAATAATAATCACATGTACACACATCACATCACATGGTCCATGATCATCTGTCCACTTCATACATCATATATATATATTATTTTATAGGACTACTAAATAAATAATAATAGTTAATTAAATATTTTAATTAACTAATATTTTTTTGAAATCAAGGACATAGAGAGATTTTTTAAATTTCAAAGGGTATTTTGGTCATTTTGTCAAAAGGAATAGAAGTTAGAATTTTTAAAATTTCGAGGGGCAAAAATATCTTTTGCCTAGAAAACCCTAATCCCCCTTCTGTCTGTTGCGTTGCGGTGTTGTGGTCGCCGCCACCCTATCGGCGGCGGCCACTACCTGCGGGTGCGCCGTCACAGTGGGCACTTCTGCTCCCGGGCGAGCACCGCTGCCCCGCAGGTAGCGTTACCATCGCGGGTGCCGCTCGCAGGGACCTCACGGCGCTGCGCCGCAGCGGCCGCTGCCGCGGTGCCGCCGCGAGGACCTTGCGGCGTCAACGCCCGCCGGCGGCCGGGGTTGCCTCTACTCGTGGGCTACACGGTAGCGCCCACAGCTGCCGCTGCCCCCGCAGGTGTCTTCGCCCGCGCCTTGCAAGCAGGCAGCAAGCCACCGGCCACTTATCGCCGCCCGCAGCTTGCATGTGGGCTCCTTGCATGCAACCGCCACTGCCGCTGCCATTGCAGGCAGCAAGGTTGCAAGTAGCCTTGTGGCCGCTGTGCAAGCACACCAAGGGCAGCAACACTTGCTGCCCTTCCTCACCTTTTGCGTCAATGATTTTTGACGATAAAAATTATTCTTAATCACAACACATAGTTTAAGATCCGATCTTCACACGAACAACCTGGCTCTAATACCACTGTTGGAAAATCCTATAGGGCGACATCTCATGCGCAGCGAAAGAATAAAAAATAAAACCATAGATTTTCCACAGAAAGGTTCCGTCGTTGTGCGAAGATCGATGCGTTAAAAATAAATCCACAAAAACTGCATGTGTAAAAGAAAGTACCTATGGAGATCGTATATCCATGAATTCCTACAGATCTGTAGGAAGGATGAAGGAGGTCAAACATCCTCCTCTCTAGCGGTATCCACATAGTAGGGACTACAACGATGCACCTCTATCGAGGAAGGAGAACAGGAGTTGATCACCAAAAAGAACTCCCAATTTATAGAGCTTTGGTTCCCTCCTATTTATAGAGGCCTCTTGTAAACCCTAATGGATCTTACCATATTGGGTATTGGATCTCCATCCAATTACCCAGGCCTCTTGGATTAGTGGGTCTCTACCCAATAATCTCTTATTAGCAATTATTGGATCTCATCTTAGGATCCAATAATTCAGGGGTTTAATGGATATCCAATAAGATAGGGGCTCCAACAGATATCTCATATCCGAACCTCTACTCGTCGTAACACCTACCATATGTGTATGACCCTCTAGGCCTAATATCAAGCTGGCTGTGAGTCATACTTATCAGAACTCCTTCTAACTTAGTAAATTATTATCTCTATAATAATTCACCCAACTCTTCGACTGCGGACGTACTAGGCCACTACGCCGTAGCCCCTAGACGATACAGGGGAATCCCATCTTTTGGACCTATCTATCCTAAGTTACCATGTATATATAGTCCCTTATCCAACTAATATCCCAGAGATCCTATACCGGGTATGGTGCTGTCAGGCCCATACGGTCTCTTCTCGAGTCTTTCTCTTGTCAGATTCTCTCGGAGAACTCTTTCTCTCTCAATTTGAATAACCTTGGCCAAGGATTTGTTCAAGCAAGAATATATGAAATATTCCTCTCATGATACCGAGAGTGGATGATCCTCTATTGACACTCAATAGCCCTCGTAAGGTTGGCTACCACTCTCAATAATCGACTGTACTAGATCTGAAACTTTTCAAACCTCTAAGTCTGGTATCAAAGAGTGGAGTACTCATACAGGACATCCTTGGTGTCTCAAGTCTAAGGACCAAATACACTACTCGGACTACAGAATCGTTGTTTAACATGAGGTATCAATAACCATCCAGCATTCTGTAGGTGGATCAATCAGTGAACTTATTCCCCAATGAGCACCTGCACTGTACCCTTAGTGTCCCCACACGAGTAGCTATGAGACCAACCATCTCCATAATATAGACGGGTATACAGCACACCAGTCTATCCGGTTGTCTCGATGTCCCTCTCGATTAACTTATGACCAGGATTATTTAGGGTCTGTGTTTAAAGGTGAATCGGTCTCATTATCGTGATCTTATCACGATCTGATTCCCATTGCATAGATTCCAGGACATCACAATATATGCAACACGTAAGATAAAGTGATAAAATATCTAATAATAAGCAAAGAGAAAGAGTGCATATCAAGTCATAAGTGCCATCACTTATGATTGGCTTGCAAAGCACATATAAGTAGCACCAATGACTTGCCAGACAACTTAAATTCTTATCTTGTAATTGCTTAGGTCTTAATTATTAAAGTTAGATCTTAAATTGAGTTAGTTTTAGGTGTAATATTACTAACTTAATTAGAGACTAATTAGGCCTGAATTAGGACTGATTTGAGCCCATTGGGAGGCCCATTTAGTGACCCATAGATTGGGTCAAGAGGTGGCACTACCAAACTAGCGGTGGAATCACCTATGAGTTGGAAATATGAAGTACACATTTTCTACATTGTTAGGCGGTAGTACTGGTACCACCAGCAATTAATTCTATCAAGTCGTGGTACCACTTAGGTATGTCATGGTACCACTAGAGCTTAGTCTCCTAGGCTGTATAAGGTGGTAGTACTGCCTAGACTGAGCGGTGGTACTACTAGTGCAAGGGTGTCAGACGATTGTACCGCTAGTACCCCGAGAACCTATGATGAGACCTTTTTTGGCTCCATTTTTAAAGTCATTTAGGGCCTATAAATATCCCACTCATCTCTGCTCTATTTACAGAGAACTGTGAATGAAAAGAGAATAAAAGCCTTGTGATTCTGAATTATAAAGTTATGAAAAGTGCTAAGTGTCCCCTTCTTTCTCTTTAAGTTTTGAGCTTATTTTAAGAGAGGTGTGAGACTTATAAAGATTCTCTCCTAAACTTGTAAAAAAGAGAAAAGAGTTATAAGAGGGTTGTTGCTCTTTACCAAAAAAGATCGTTAGTGAAAGTCGGTGGTCTCAGTAGTGGAGGAATCAAGAGTGGATGTAGGTCACTAGCAATTAATTCTATCAAGTTGTGGTATTGCCCAAGCATGTCATGGTACCACTAAACCTTGGTCTCCCAGGCTATATAAGGTGGTCTGCCTAGATTGAGCGGTGGTACCGCTAGTGCAAGGGTGTTAGGCGGTAGTACCGCTAGTACCCCAAGAATTTAGGATGAGACATTTTTTGGCTTTATTTTTGAAGTCACTTAGGGTCTATAAATATCCCACTCATCCTTGGTCTGTTTATAGAGAAACTATGAATGAAAAGAGAACAAAAGCCTTGTGATTCTGAATTATAAAGTTGTGAAAAGTGCTAAGTGTCTCCCTTTTTCTCTTTAAGTTTTGGGCTTATTCTAAGAAAGCTGTGAGACTTATAAAGGTTCTGTCCTAAACTTGTGAAAAAGAGAAAAGAGTTATAAGAGGGTTGTTGGTCTTTGCCCATTGAAAGAAGATTGTTAACACAAAGAGTAGATGATCCTTTATCGACACTCAATTTTCCTCGTAAGAATGGCTACCACTCTCGATGATTGGTTGTACTAAATTTTGAACTTCCAAACCTATAAGTCTAGCATCAAATAGTAGGATCAAGACAACACTAAGAGAGGAAGGGGGGGGGGGGGGTGGGATGGATTAGTGCATATGTTAAAGACGATTGCGATTCGAAATCTTTTCGAATTGATAAAAATGTATCAAGAAGATATCAACTTAAAGTAAATGTAAAATATAGAAAGCAGCTAAGTAATGAAATTAAGTAGCAAGGAAGGAATACAACAGATTTATAGTGGTTCGATCATTGTGACCTACATCCACTTCCAATTCCTCCTCCGTCGAGGTCACTAGCTTCCACTATTGATCTTCCTTCAATGGGCGAAGATCAATCACCCATTTTACAAATATTTTCTCCTTTTAATAGTTTAGGAGTTTACCTTTTTATAATTCACTTACTTCTCCTTATACAAAATTCTAAGCTATAACCGGTGGAGGTGAACTCTCAAAGGATTACAACAGCGTTTTCACAAGATCTCAGGTTTTTTTATTTATTTTTATATTCTCCACAAGAAGAAAAGTATGAGGTATTTATAGGTCTCAATTAACTTCAAAAATTGAGCAAAAAAAGATATGTGAGCAAAAAAAGGTCATATCTTGGATTTCTAGGATAGTGGTTGTACCATCGCTTATTTCGGGTTGTACCACCACTAGTACTTTCTGACATTGGGTGGTACCACCACCCAATTTGGTGGTACTATTACCAATATAGTTTCGGCTACTAGATCTAAGCGGTACCACTGCCTGATAGCATTAACTATCGACCACTATCCAGTCTAGGCGTACCACTGCCCATACCTCTTAGGAGACTAAGCACTTGGTGATTCCACCACCCAGTTCTGGTGGTGCCACCGCCAGACAAGATCCAGGTTACTGTTTGGGTGATCAGTTTAGCCCAAACCAGTCTTGATTCGGACCTAATTAGCCTTAATTGAGTTAGTGGGATTACCTCCTAATCCTAAACCATACTAAGTTCTAACTATGATAATTAAGATATTGACAAAGCAAATTAAGTTTGGTATGTCAAATGTTCTTTCGGTGAAATCCCGACAAGCTTCCGGCAATCTTCCGGTGGAGTTCCGATGGACTCTCGACAATCTTCTAGCGAACTCCCAGTAAGCTATTGAACTCTCGACGATCTTCTCGGCAAACTCTAACGAGCTTCTTGATGAGCTCCTGATGAACTTCTCGGTAAGCTCTGGTGAACTCCCGACGAACTTCTCGGGGAACTCTTGATGAAGTTTTCGATGAGCTCTAGACGAACTTCTCAGTAAACTCCTAACGAACTTCTCAGTGAACTCTTGACAAACTCTCAAACTCCCGACGAATCATCCGATCTTTGAGTTGGGCACAACATCTGCTTTATGTCTTATTCGTTATCGTAGTTAATTCTATAACACTTTTCTCAACATTTGGATTAGATCAATAATTTATCAATTGATTTCATCATCAAATTTGAGATTCAACAATCTCCTCCTTTTTTATGATGACAACCAATTAATGATGGAGTTAACTTTAACTCCTCCTATCTATATGCTATACTTGAGAAAAGACAAACTTGAATTTATAACCTTCGAATTCAAGCTTTAACCGATTTTAATCAGAAATTTCATGCATTATGCATTATTATAGTTTCAAGTTATCAAGGTGTAACATGCACAATGTGATACTGGAAACTAATTAATCACTTCATGCATGATACCAAAAATTATCATTATGATACCATTTCAAACATGATGCCAAACATTCATTATTTAAGCATGATACTAAGCATGATCATGATTCATCATTTCAAGTTTGAGACTAAGCATGATACCAAGTATTCATCATGATACCAAACATTTAGGCATGATAAAATTTATCATTTCAAACATTTATTTAGATACCATTTCAAACATTTAAACATGATGCCAAGCATGATACTAAACATTATGATACTAAGCATATATCAATTTCTCCCCCTTTGTCATCAACAAAAAGGAAATGTATAAACATTTTGACATTATTACACTAAATACGTAAGATAGTTTTACACTATTATGATAGCAACGTTTGTTTCTTTAAATTAGCAAGCTAGTAAAATCTTTGCAAGATAGTGACTTTTGCTTTTAAATGTGCAAACTAGCACTATTTTTGCTAGCACTTCTCTTTAGGTTTGAAGTAGGCAAACTAGCAAAGATGAAAATAAGAAAAAAATATCCGCAAGATATCAACTTTGCTAATACTTCTCTTTGGATGTGTAGGGTTCTTCTTGAGATGTACAAGTAATTTTTAGTATCTCCCCTTTGTCATAAAAAAAGAGAAGAAAAGGGAGAAGGGAGGAATTCATTCGTCATGAGAAAAAAATCAAGCTATTGAAAATCCATGAATCAAACTTCTACTTTCACAGATAAAGAGCGAAGGGATTCATCACATCAAAAATGTGTATAATTAAGGTTCATGAATCAAATCCCTATTTTTGGAAATAGAAAGAAGAATGGTTCATAGTAAATGATCATCGCACAAAAATCAAGTATACCAAAAAGTCTGTGAATAAAACTTCTTCTTTCGTAAGATTATTAAATGACGGAGCAAGTGTATCAAAAATCTATGAATGAGATAAGAAGAAGAAGATAGGAAATGAATTTGATAAATGCTCCATTTTTAAAAATAAAAAAATCTAAAAAATATATACGAGAAACTTATACATTCGAAAGATTTAACATGTTTAATTAAATCATATAGTGTCACAATTATCAGAATATTAAGAAGTGCATCATAATATTTATAAAATACATAACATCATAGAGTACACTAAGATAAGAAATACAACATAAGGAGTACAAAAAGAGTTCTTTCTCCTCAACAAGAAGAAAGAAGAAATATATAAGCTATTCATGTGGTGGTAAACCAAAATGTCTAAACAAAGTATTGAGTTGACGATGAATTTACTGCATTTTAGTTAATATATGATCTTGACGTAGTTCAATTTGATCTAGTTGAGCCACTATGCGATCGATAGACGAGGAGGGTGCTGGATTCGTTAGAGGTGATACCTTAAAGAGATTAGTAGGAGGAGATTGATTTCCTGTATATACAAGTGTTTCAAGTTCTGGCTCAAGTGGGGGAGGATTAGTTCTCCTACATAGTCTAGTCCATACTGGGAAATCGTGAATCATCATTTCATGCATAGCGAAAAACAAAAATAAGATCAGATTTTTCATAGTTATATACTTGGTCGTTGTGCAACGATTCGTATACGAAAATCGGTAAATTCAAAAAATCACACATACCATGTTAGAAGCATTTATAGAGATTGTATATCTATGAAATTTTCAGATTTGATGAAGAGGATGAAGGAGCACCAGTGTCCTCCTCTCTAGTGGTAATCCACATAGCAAACGCAGTGACGACGCTCCTTAAATCACTACGGGATCTCTCTCTCCACATACACCATAAGGTTCTCAGAGCTAAGGAGGAGAGGAGGTTGAGGAGAATAGGAGGGGTGACCACCAATAGCTCTAGCCTATGAACCATGAAGTTTCTCCTATTTATAGAGGTGCATGAAGCTTATCCTTAATGGATTCTATCCACATTGGATCTCTATCCAATTATCAAATTGGATCTCATCTAGTCATCCAATTGGATCTTTATCCAATTATCCAATTGGATCTCATCCACATGATCCAAACTAGGGGCTTCATAGATATCTCATATTTACACCTCTATTCGTTACAACATCCACCTAATGTGCCTGACCCTCTAGGCACAATACCGACTTGATCGTGAATCATACCTATTAGAACTCCTTCTGACTCAGAACTCTTTCTGATATAGTAAATTATTATCTCCATAATAATTCGCCCGACTCATCGACTATGGATGTACTATGCCATTATGCCATAGACCGTAGAAGGTATAGGGGGATCTAATCCATCAGACCTGTCTGTCCTCAGTTACCATGTATCTATAGTACCTCATCCATCTAATATCCCAGAGATTGTATATTGGGCATATAAATGTTAGGCCAATATGGAATCTTGTTCGAGTTTCGCTCTAATTGGATTCTCCCAGAGAACTTCTCTCTCAATCTGAATAACCCTGGCTAGGGATTTTGCTTGAGCGAGAACACACGAGATATTCCTCTCATGATACCAAGAGCGGTTGATCTTTTATTGACACTTAATTGCCTTCATAAGGTTGGCTACCATTCCCGAGAATCAACTATACCAGATCTAGAACTTTCCAAACCTATAAGTTTGGCATCAAAGAATGAAGTACTCGTACAAGGCATCTTTGGTGTCTCAAGTCTAAAGACCACACACACAATTAGAACTATGAAATCACTATCTGACATTAGGTATCATTAACCATCTAGCATTCCATATGTGGATCAATTAGTGTACTCATTCTCCAATAAATACATGCACTATACCTCTAATATCCCCCACACAAGTGACTATGAGACCAGTCACCTCCATCATATAGATGAGTATACAACGCACCGGTCTATTCGATTATCTCGATATCCTTTCTTGAGTAACCTATAACCAGGATGATTTAAGATCTATGTTTAAAGATAAATTGATCTCATTATCATGATCTTATCATGATTTGATTCCCATTGCACAGATCCAAGGACCTTACAATATTTATCTAGATAATATGAGAAAATACTAGTAATAATAAGCAAAGAGATCGATGCAGCATATTACAGGTGCCATCACTCACATGATTGGCTTGCAGGACATTTATAACTAACGATCTCTCACTTGACCTAAGGCTCATCTACATGTCTAATCCCCATCAGACCTCTGTAATGCTTAAACACTGTTTGAGTCAATGGCTTTATCAATGGATCTACAATGTTATCTTTGGATGAAACTCTTTCCACTATTATATCTCCATGGGCTACAATCTCTCCGATCAGGTAGAACCTTCTCAGAACATTTCTTATGAAACCCGAGTTCCCTAGCTTGATTGATCGCCCCGTTATGTCACAATATATGGGAATTAATTTCACGCTACTCGATACAATTTCCAAATCTATGATGAACTTCTTCATCTAGACACCCTCTTTTCCTACTTCTACTGTAGCAATGTATTCCGCTTCTGTGATTAAGTCAGTAGTAGTATTTTACTTGGAACTCTTTTAACTTACTGTTTCTCCATTCAGGGTGAATACATACCCTAAATTTGACTTGTTATCATCAATATCAGACTAGAAACTCGAGTTCATGTAGCCTTGAATTTGGAGACTACCTTCTCCGTATACTAGTAAAAGATCCTTAGTCCTTCTCAAGCACTTAAGGATACACTTTATTGCTTTTTGGTACTCCAAGCCTGTATTTGCTTGATACTTGCTTGTGATACTCAGAGCATAGGCTATATGAGTCCTGGTACATAACATAGCATACATGATAGATCCTATTACAAAAGCATATTATATCCTATCCATGTTTATCCTTTCTTTAGGAGTTTTTGGGGATATACTCTAAGAAAGTGAAATTCTATATACCTGATTAGGAAAAGCCAAGCATTCTCTTGAATCTAATTCTATAGATCCAAATCCCCAAAATATAAGATGCTTCCCTAAGTTCTTCAGGGAGAAGTGTCTAGATTGCCAAGATTTTACTGTGGAGAGCATTCTTACATCATTCCCAATGATTAAGATATTATCCATATATAATACCAAGAAGGTGATAGTGCTCCCACTTACCTTCCTGTACACACATGGCTCATCTTCATTCTTAACGAAGTCATAAGATCTGATTATCTTATCAAATCTTATGTTCTAACTTCGGAAAACCTACTTTAGTCTATAAATGGACTTAAGCAATCTACACACCTTATCTGGACTCTACTTAGACATGAATCCCTCAGACTGTATTATATATACCTCATCTTCAAAGTTGTTATTGAGGAACGTGGTTTTCACATCCATCTGCCAGATCTTATATTCATAATATGCTACAATAGGTAATAGAATTCAGATGGATTTTAGCATAGCTACGAGTGCGAAGATTTCATTAAAGTCAATACCTTGCCTTTAATGATACTCCTTAGCCACTAGCCTTACCTTATAGGTCTTCACTTTTTCATGCACCCCGATCTTCCTTTTGAAGATCCATTTGTAGTTGATGGGTATGATATCCCAGGTGTATCAACAAGATTCTAAACCTTATTAGAGTATATTGATTCTATCTTAGAATTCATGGCTTCTTGCCACTTCTCAGAATCTATACTCATAATAGCCTCTTCGTATGTCTAAGAATCAATATCCTGAGCATCCTCTCCACTGATATGTCCCACATATCTGTAAGGAGAATGTTACACTCTACCAGAACTATACATAGTTGGAACTTATGTGTCGGGTACCTAAACAGACTCGATCTTCGAAATGGTACTTGAGTTAGGTTCTCCAACCTTACTCAACTCTATCATGCTTCCATTGTCTCCGCCAAGAATGTGTTCCTTCTCAAGAAACATTGCTCTCTTAGCAACAAAGATATTTTAGTCCTTGGGGTGAAATAAATAATACCCACAAGTTTCCTTGGGGTATTCCACGTACTTTCACCATTCCATCCTAGATTCCAACTTATCGGGGTTATGTCTTTTAATATGGGCAAGGCAGCCCCAAATCTTAACAACCGTAAGATTGTGCTTCTTTCATTTTCTATATCTCATATGGTGTACATACCACTGATTTAGATAGAATTATATTCAGAAGATAAATTATGGTCTCTAGGGCATATCTCCAAAATAAGATAGGTAGGTCGACAAAACTTATCATGGACCACACCATGTCTAATAACATGCGATTCCTCCTTTTCTAATATACTATTAAGCTATGGTGTATAAGGAGATGTCTATTGGGACAAAATCCTATGGTCCTTGAGGAATTGAGTGAACTTCGTACTCAAGTATTCTCCTCCTTGATCTGATTGAAGAGTTTTAATACTCTTTCCAGTCCACTTCCTCTTAGACATGATTATATTCATGATATATGAATCAGTGTTCAGTATAAATAAACCATTATGCAATGTCCCTTTAGTAATGATCTCATCATCCTTAATAATTGAATAACTATTATTCTCAAAAATCACTTTATAACCGTTCAATGTTAAACATGAAATGAAAATAACATTTTTGATGATAGAGGGAACAAAATAATATGCATCTAATGCAATAGTAGCTCGATCTGACAGATGTAAAGTGACCTCGTCGACAACAACAATAGCAACTCTTGCTCTATTGCTCATCTTGAGGTCCATCTCATCTCTTGTCAATCTCCTAAGCCTTATTAGAACCTGCAACAAATTACAAATGTGATAAGCACTACCGGTATCTAATACCCATGCATTATCATAAGAATCTGACACATGAAGACTGATCATGAATGTACCTGAAATTTCTCCAAGCTTCCGTTTCATCTTTTCTGCAAGATACTTCTTGTAGTTTCTTTTCCAATGCCCATCTTGACTACAGTGGAAGCACCGGCCTTTGTCATCTACTAGGTCAATTTTGGTAACTTTTGTCTTACCCCGTTTGCCATTGCCCTTGCCCTTCTTAAGGGTCTACCTAGCCTTCCTTTTCCTTTTGGTCTCACCAACATAGAGAACTAGTTCCACTTTCTTGATAGTGCTCTCTGCCTCCCTCAACATATTGAGGAGCTCAGGGATAGTCACCTCAAGTTTGTTCATACTAAAATTCATAATGAACTGGAAAAAGAAATATGGTAGGGATTGAAGTATAAGATTAATGCACAAGTTATCATCTAGAATCATTCCCAAACCTATGAGTTTCTCAATCCACTCTACCATCTTTAGGATAAGGTTCTGAACCGATGCCTCCTCAGTCATCCTGGTGAGGAAGAGACTCTTGGATATTTTATATTATTAAGTCCTGCAGTGATGCAGGAGTATGGATCTAACATTCATGTTTTCATGTTGTCTCTGTAACTCAGGAATCATAGAGGCTAACATATAATACTGAGCGAGAGTGGAATCATCTATATACTTCGTATATCAGTAAACTCTTCCTGAGGTGCTCCTGTCTCAGGCTATGGTATGACCGTATCTAGGACATATGTGATTTTCTCTGCTGTAAGAACTATTCTCAGGTTACAGAGCCAATCCGCATAGTTTAGACCAAGAAGGCGGTTGGCATCAAGTATGTCATGTAGAGGGTATGATGACGACATGTTTCTAATAAATATAAGATATAACATAAGTAAATAACATGTAGATTTTGTAAAAAAAAATAAACAATCAAGATATGGACTTCTATCTTGACGTGCTCCCACTATTTTTCAACGAGTCAAGCGACACCCTTAGCACACGAAATGAAAGTCTTTGGCAGACTTCTAGTGGGAATCGGGATTTAATCGGTATCTTAGTGTAACCTCGAGAGACTCGAACAATCACACTCAACCCAAAAAGATAGGCAACTCTTGCTAATCACAACTCCTTGTGATTCCCGTCTTGTTTGGCCTCCGAACTACCATGGCCTCGAGAAACTTGACCAACCATGATGTTCGGTTAAGTCATCACCATCGTTACAAGAAAAGTCTGAGTTGATGATATATCCTTGAGGGACTCGACTAAGCAAACCATTGTTGAATCTCGGATTTTGATGATGAAGTCAATTGGTGAAATATTTGTGCTAATCCACTTTGTCGAGATAAGTGTGCAGGAACAACTACGATGAGAAGAAAACATAAAGTGATTTACCGAGGTCAAGTCCGTCGGGGGTTCAAGAGTTCATCGGAAGTGTTGCCGGAACCATCAAAGATCGAATCAGGGACTTGCCGAAGTTTTCGGAAGTTCTTCTCAAAGATCATCAAGGTTCGTGGAACTCACCGGATGATTCGAAGCTAGCCGAAGACTCGTTGAGCTCGCCATACAATCTGGAGTATGCTGGGAGTCCACCGAAGCAATCCGAGGGAAGCATCGGAAGCTTGCAAAATCTCACCGTAAAGCTCGCCGGAAGTTGACTTGAAGCGTGTCGGATAAAATCACGTTTAGTTGTGTTTTATGTTCGTAGTTTGCACATGAGCAAGGCAAGGATTTGAGGAAAATCTTGCCTAAATTTAGTAGGGGCCAACCAGGTCTCTATTGAGCCAAGTTAAGGCTCAACAGGGCCTTGGCTTGGCCGACAGGTAGGCGGCGAACCGCCAAGCCCGATGGAACCGCTGGTCGGCGATACCGCCAGACAAAGCGGTGAAACCGCCGGTTGGCGGTGCCACCGCCTGCCACCGACTAGAGGCGTAGCACCGCCTCACGCTACCAAAGGGATTGTGACGTGTGGCACCGCTACAAAGTGTGGCACCGCTCCGACCACTGTGATCTTGGAACTCCAAATTGATTTCAAATTTGGAGCCCAATTTTGAATCCATTTTGGATCTATAAATACCCCTCCTTTCCCTGAAAGGGTACCCTTTTGAGCAAAAATTCTAAGTCTTGAGTTCTTGAAGTGTGTTGTAAAGTCTTGTTTTTGCTTGTGTTCACCTTCTTCCTTTTCTTGAGAGATCTTGTACAAGTGTGAACATCTTGTAAAGGGTTGTAAAAGGGGTGTTTGATCCTTCCCCTTCAAAGAGATTGCTAGTGGAAGAGTGGAGCCTCATCGTAAAGGCTTCAAGAGTGGATGTAGGTCATTTGACCGAACCACTATACATCCTTGTGTCTATGAATGTGTGAGTGTTTACATTCTTGAAGCACTTCTTTACTTTGCTGCAAGTTATTTAGTTCATAGTTGTTTTCTTTACGCAAGCAATTACTTTCAAGTTTTCTTTCGTCAAATCGAGATCTTCCTACTAACGTGAGTTTTTGCAAATCGGTTTCAAGAATACGATTTTAATTCGCTGCACTAATTCACCCCCCCCCCTCTTAGTGCCTTTTAGATCCTTTCAATTAGTATCAGAGCAAGGTTTGCTCTCATATTGGTTTAAAACCCAAGAGAGATGGCCTACTCCGGTATGCAAGAAGGTCTCTCCATTACTCGTCCACCTATGTTTAATGGGTCGGATTATACGTATTGAAGACTCAGATGAGGATTTTTCTTATTTCCATGGACTTGAACTTTGGAACATTGTTGAAAATGGCTTTGCAAAATCCTCTCTTCCGATGAGTGAATGGAATGAGTCGAGAAGAAGATTTTTGCTCTCAATGCAAAAGGCTATGAATGCCTTATTTCAGGCGCTTGATAAGAATGAGTTTAATCGAGTTTCTATTTGTGAATCGGCATTTGATATTTGGCGCACTCTTGAAATCACTCATGAAGGCACTAGCCGAGTGAAAGAGTCCAAAATCAACATTCTTATGCATTCTTATGAACTTTTTCGGATGAAACCAAGTGAGTCCATTGGAGACATGTACACCCGCTTTACGGATGTCATCAATGGACTAAAAGCTCTTGGTAAAGGTTTTTCGAATTTTGAATTGGTGACCAAAATTTTAAGATCCCTTCCAAAAAGTTGGGATCCAAAGGTGACGGCTATTCAAGAGGCTAAGGATCTTAAAGTATTTCCGCTTGAAGAACTTATTGGATCTCTAATGACTTATGAGATGACGTGTCATGCTCATGAAGAGCTTGAGAACCCCCTTCTAAAGAACAGGAAGGATATGACACTTAGAACACAAGAAGACCACTTGAAAGGAACATCAAGTGATGAGGACAGTGACAAAGACATTGCACTTCTAACTCGAAAGTTTAAGAAATTTATAAGAAAGAACAAATTCAAAAATGACACAAAAAGTAAATTTGAACACAAAAAGGACCAAGTCCTTTGCTATGAATGCAAGAAGCCGGGACACTTCAAGAATGAATGCCCTTAAGCCAAGAAGAAGCAATTCAAGAAGAAAAGAGCTTTGAAGGCCACGAGGGATGATTCAAGTGACTCGAGGTTGAAGAGGCTAGCAACAAAGAGGAGGCAAACTTCGCACTAATGGCATTTGGAGAAGAGGTTAGTGAGTTACTTTATGAAGAGTTATCTTTTGATGAACTTTCTATGGCTTTTCATGAGTTATTTGATGAATGTAAAACTATTAGTAAGAAGTTCAATTTGCTTAAAAAAGAGCATGCTTTATTACAAAGTAAGTTAAATAGTCTTTAAAACCCTTCTCTACCCCCATGCTCTAAGTGTGAAGACTTAGATGCAACAAAGAGGAAGAACTTGTTATTTCAAAGAGACCCTAAACAAGTTTAAGGTCGGTAGCAAGGGCTTAGACATGATTCTTGCTAACAAAGGTCACGTCGGAAATAGAAGTGGTATCGGATTTGTGAGAGGTTCTCACTAAAATCCCACCACATTCATTAAAGGGCCTACATTGTATGTATCACCACATTTGAAATGTAACTTTTGTGGCAAAACGGGACATGTTGCCTACAAATGTCCATTCAAGAAAATTAATCCACAAAAATTGATATGGGTTCCTAAAGGAACCATAAACAATTCAATGATGAATTACAAAGTAAGTAGATCATTTTGTAAGGCACCCAAAATCAAATGGGTACCTAAAAACCATCCTCTTTTGTAGACAAACTCACAAGCTAGGAGCAAGAAATGGTATCCTGATAGTGGATGCTCAAGGCACATGACCGGAGATCCATCTCATTTCTCTATGCTCTCTAGCAAAGAAGAAGGATATGTCACCTTCGGAGAAAACAACAAGGGTAAAATCATTGGCAAAGGAACCATAGGTAACAAATCGAATTTTTTAATTGATGATGTGTTACTAGTTGATGGTTTAAAACATAATCTTTTAAGTATTAGTCAACTATGTGATAAAGGTTATGTTGTTAGATTTGAATCTAATGTTTGCATTATTGAAAAACCAACAACAATATATCCATGATTGCTTTAAAACAAAACAATGTCTACACCATAAATATTGATAAACTAAGTAATGAAATGTGCTTTCGGTTTTGAATGATGATGCATGGCTGTGGCATAGGAGATTAGGCCATGCAAGCATGAAACTAATCTTTAAGATTTCACCTAGAGATATAGTAAGAGGTATCCCAAACACAAGATTTTTTAAGGATAAGGTATGTGATGCATGTCAACTAGGGAAACAAATAAAGACTAGTTTCAAATCAAACAATCAAATTAGCACCACTAGACCATTGCAATTGATCCACTTGGACTTATTTGGACCAATTGACATAACAAGTCTAGGGGGTAGCAAATATGCCTTTGTAATTGTGGATGACTATAGTAGATACACTTGGACCTATTTCTTAGCTCATAAAAGTGATTGTTTCAAATGTTTCTCTAAATTTTGTAAACTCACTCAAAATGAAAAAGGCCTTATGATTTCATCAATTCGTAGTGATCATGGAGGTGAATTTCAAAATCACGACTTCCAAAATTTTTGTGAAATAAACGGATACAATCACAACTTCTCTACTCCAAGAAATCCACAACAAAATGGAGTAGTGGAAAGAAAAAAATAGAAGTTTGCAAGAAATGGCTAGAACCATGTTAAATGAATATAATTTACCTAAATATTTTTGGGCCGAAGCCGTAAATACGGCTTGCTATGTTATGAATAGAGTTCTAGTGAGACCATCCCTATCTAAAACTCCATATGAATTATGGAATGATAAAAACCCAATGTTTCTTATTTTAAAGTTTTTGGTTGTAAATGCTTTATTTTAAATGAAAAGGATGCCTTAGGAAAATTCGATGCAAAATCCAATGAAGGCATATTTCTTGGTTATTCTTTGGTTTCTAAGGCTTTTCGTGTTTTCAACAAAAGAACCTTACTTATTGAAGAATCGATTCATGTCATTTTCAATGAAATTTCCGAATTCAAGAAGAAAGATTTTGATGATGATTTTGGTCTTGATAATTTGAATTTGAATGAACCCTCTCCTCAAAATGACAACTTGGATGCATCTTCTTCCCAAACTTCCTTACCCAAGGAATAGAAGTACGTAGATGCTCATCCCAAGGAGTTAATTATAGGAGATACATCGAAAGGGGTTCAAACTCGCTCTTCTTTCAAAAATTTTTGTGCCCATGCCGCTTTTCTTTCTCAAGTTGAACCAAAATGCATTGTTGATGCCCTAAAAGATGATTCTTGGGTTATCGCAATGCAAGAAGAATTGAATCAATTTGAGAGGAATGAGGTGTGGAAGCTTGTTCCTAGACCTAATGACCACTTAGTTATTGGTACTAAGTGGGTCTTTAGAAACAAACAAGATGAATACGGTATCGTGGTTCGAAACAAGGCTAGATTAGTGGCCAAAGGTTTCAACCAAGAAGAAGGTATCGATTATGAAGAGACCTTCGCTCCGGTGGCAAGATTGGAAGCCATCAGGATGCTCCTTGCCTATGCTAGTAGTAAAGATTTCAAATTATTTCAAATGGATGTCAAAAGTGCATTCTTAAATGGTTTTATTTCTAAAGAAGTGTATGTCGAACAACCACCCGGATTTGAAAACCCTCTATTTCCTAATCACGTGTTTAAGCTAACTAAGGCTCTATATGGTCTAAAACAAGCCCCTAGGGCTTGGTATGAAAAACTTAGTTATTTTTGATTTCAAATGATTTCACTAAAGGCAAGGTTGATACTACATTGTTTATTAAACATTTTGAAAATGATTTTCTTATTGTTCAAATTTATGTTGATGATATTATTTTGGGTCTTGTAATGAATCACTATGTGAATTATTTGCTAAGGATATGAGTGATGAATTTGAGATGAGCCTAATGGGAGAACTAAATTTCTTTTTAGGACTACAAATCAAGCAACTAAGTGATGATATATTTCTAAATCAATCAAAATACACATTGGAATTATTAAAACGGTTTAACATGGATGGCTCAAAAGATGTTAGCACTCCTATGAGCACCTCTGTTAAATTAGATATGGATGAAAATGGAGAAAGTTTTGATCAAAAAACTTATAGGGGTATGATAGGTAGCCTGCTTTATCTCACTACAACCTGACCTGACATCATGTTCAGTGTATGGTTATGTGCAAGATTCCAAGCTAATCTTAAGCTATCTCACTTGAAAGCTGTCAAGAGGATTCTTAGATATCTTAAAGGTACCCCTAATCTTGGATTATGGTATCCAAAATTTGATAATTTTGACTTGAAAGCTTATACAGATGCGGATTTTGGTGGATGTAAAATAGATAGAAAAAGCACTTCCGGAACATGCCAATTTCTAGGACATGCACTCGTTTCTTGGACTTCCAAGAAACAAAATTCGATTGCACTATCTACTGGCGAATATATAGCTGCAAGTGCATGTGCGTACAGGTTATCTGGATGAAAAATACACTAGAAGACTATGGAATCTACTTAAAAAACATCCCTATAAAATGTGATAACACGAGTGCTATTTGTCTAACTAAAAATCCAATTCAACACTCTCGAACTAAGCACATTGGCATTAGGCATCATTTTATACGTGATCATGTAAGTAGTAGAGATGTCACCCTTGAATTTGTTGATACAAATCATCAATTAGCGGACATTTTTACGAAACCTTTAAATGAGGAACAATTTAATTTTATTAGAAGGGAATTAGGCATGTTAAACTGTCCAAATAAGTAAGTTCTATTTGATGACATCTTTCCTTGAAATTATGGTTTTCATTGATTTGAGTTTGATTTTTTTTTATCGATTTGATTTGTTTTTCTGGTCTTATATTCATCAAATTCTTTTTGACTTCATTCCTTCTCTAAGACCATTTCTTTTTAAAGTAAAAAAAAAAGGGGAGATGAATTGTGGATTTTGTGCTACTTAGTAAGTATGGGCGGTGGCACCACCAGTGCGTGGCACCACCGGTAGTCAGCTCAGCGGTGGAACCGCTCAGCGGTAGTACTGCCGAACACTCCTTTAATAAGGAGTGAGTTAGGCCATGTAGAACCGCCCGAACTCATCGCCTTTCGGTAGAACCACCCCAAACACCTCACAACACCTTCTAAACTCCCTTGTACTCTCCCAAGCCTCATTTTGGTATCAATTCTTCCCTCTAGAAGCCTAAGAAGGAGAGCTTACCTTGATTCAAGCTTCCTACATCTCAAGGGAATAATCTAAGGTAAAAACAGAATTATTTCTCTTATTGTCTAGTTTCATTCCTTTCTTCAATTGGTTAATTGTTCAATCCTTTCAATTGATTAATTTTTCAATCCTTTAAATAGAAATGGCTCCTAAAAGAACATCAAGAGACAAAGGAAAAAGGATGGAGGTAGATTCATTTGACCACTCCTTATTTAAATCACAAGAAGCTTCCCTTAGATTTTCTGAATTTGGTTCTAGACCCATTCATAAAGGAAAATATGTTGATTTGAATCAATTAGAGAACCTAGAATCTATCATGTGGTTTGCAGACTTAGAGGCCTTACCCATTTTGCAAATTACTGAACCTCTTTATCCATGCTTAGTTAAACTATTCTATGCTAATCTAACTGTGAATGATGATGGCTTGTCAACTTATCTTCTAGGTGATGAGATTCAAATATGTGATAATACTATATGCTCATTGATTGGAATTGTTGAAAAAGAGCTAGGGTGCTACTTTAGAGGAAAATGGGATATGGACACTGATTGGTGCCACCCACTGAAGCTTTAGAAACTGTGTTTGCAAACCCAAATTTGGGTATAATTCCCAAGAGTTGTGAACATTTACTACCTTTTAACTCTAAAATTTTGCATCACATTCTAATTAGCATTATCATTCCTAAACAGTTTCATCATGATGAGATTAGTTTCACTGAGTTAGGTACCTTATATTGGATCATGACCCGACAACATTTTTGTTTTGGTTACCTAATCAGGCAGCACATGATAGAGGTCCTTTCTAAAGGATCAATGTTATCATATGGAGGTTTAATAACTAGACTACTGCATGCCCATAATATTAGCATTCCTCCAGATGAAGAAGCAATACAAGTGGACAGATTTAATATCATTGATGTTAAATTACTTAGGTGACTTAGATGTACATTCGAACATGGAATAGGGGTTAGACAACCTAGGAGATGTGATATTCTTCCCCCACCCGTAGATCATCATGAAACACCAGTCCTTAGGGGAAATGAATCTACTCCTCCTGATCCTTTTGTTGCAGCTACATCAGTGACACTTCCTGCTCCATCTTCTAACGATCTGATCATGAGAGAGTTAAACGAAGTAAAACTACAACAACTTGAAATCTTGAAGGAAATGTGAAAGATGAACCTAAAGATCGATCATATGTATAGGCATCTTGGCATTCCTCCTGAGGAGTAGCTTGCTGTATTTCTTTTTGAACGATGTAAACTTATGTTGACATATATGTTGCATTATCTTCTTGGCCACTGTGAAATGATTTTCGGCTTTCTGATTGATTTCCTTTTCTACACTTATGATATTTTTTGGCCATCCTTTATTGTTACATGTGAATCCCTTGTTTCCTTTTTGTTGATGACAAAGGGGGAGAAATAATATGTGATGACAGTTATATGCATGCTTGTTAAAATGCCTATTTAGGTTCTTGATATCATGTTTTTCATTATGTATACTTCATTGATATCTTTGATACCTATTTGACATCTTCCATGCTTTACAAGCTATTGCAAGTTCAAATGCTTATTTAGGATCTTGATATCATGTTTTTAACTATGTATACTTCTTTGATATCTTTGATACCTATTTGACAACATCAACTTTGTCATCATGAAGATTAATTTTATTGTGTTGAATTCAAAAATTGAATTCAAGCATTTTTTTTCTTTATGGCATATAGATAGGGGGAGTTAAGAGTAACTCCATCACCATTTGATTGTCATCATCAAAAAGGGGGAGATTATTGAATCTCGGATTTTGATGATGAAGTCAATTGGTGAAATATTTGTGCTAATCCACTTTGTCGAGATAAGTGTGCAGGAACAACTACGATGAGAAGAAAACATAAAGTGATTTACCGAGGTCAAGTCCGTCGGGGGTTCAAGAGTTCATCGGAAGTGTTGCCGGAACCATCAAAGATCGAATCAGGGACTTGCCGAAGTTTTCGGAAGTTCTTCTCAAAGATCATCGAAGGTTCGTGGAACTCACCGGGATGATTCGGAAGCTAGCCGAAGACTCGTTGAGCTCGTCATACAATCCGGAGTATGCTGGGAGTCCACTGGAAGCAATCCGAGGGAAGCATCGGAAGCTTGCCGAAATCTCACCGTAAAGCTCGCCGGAAGTTGACTTGAAGCGTGTCGGATAAAATCACGTTTAGTTGTGTTTTATGTTCGTAGTTTGCACATGAGCAAGGCAAGGATTTGAGGAAAATCTTGCCTAAATTCAGTAGGGGCCAACCAGGTCTCTACTGAGCCAAGTTACCGCCAAGCTAGGTGCGGTCAGCCTAGGCGGTGGAACTGCTAGTCGGGCGTGGCACCGCCAGCCACACGACTAGAGCGGTAGCACGCGCTGTCAAGTGGCACCGCCTCGCACGTCACCAAAGGGATTGTGACAGGCGGTGGCATCGCCTCTGACCACCAGATCTTGGAACTCCAAATTGATTTCAAATTTGGAGCCTAATTTTGAATCCACTTTAGATCTATAAATACCCCTCCTTTCCCAAACTGAAAGGGTACCTTTTGAGCAAAAAATTCTAAGTCTTGAGTTCTTAAAGTGTGTTGTAAAGTCTTATTTTTGCTTGTGTTCACCTTCTTCCTTTTCTTGAGAGATCTTGTACAAGTGTGAACATCTTGTAAAGGGTTGTAAAAGGGGTGTTTGATCCTTCCCCTTCAAAGAGATTGCTAGTGGAAGAGTGGAGCCTCATCGTAAAGGCTTCAAGAGTGGATGTAGGTCATTTGACTGAACCACTATACATCCTTGTGTCCATGAATGTGTGAGTGTTTACATTCTTGAAGCACTTCTTTACTTTGCTACAAGTTATTTAGTTCATAGTTGTTTTCTTTACGCAAGCAATTACTTTCAAGTTCTCTTTCGTCAAATCGAGATCTTCCTACTAACGTGAGTTTTTGCAAATCGGTTTCAAGAATACGATTTTAATTCGCTGCACTAATTCACCCCCCCTCTTAGTGCCTTTTAGATCCTTTCAACCATATCCTCATGTCACCGGTGATATTTCTATGTTGTAGGCAAGGTAGCAAAACGCGAAATAGGTGAGCCTTGAGGGACTCGACCAACTCAACCTATATCAAGAATCAGTTCCTACCTATAACGATGGAAGGCCACATGAGTCAATCTAATTGTCTCATATTTACCGACTTAATATTATCATAGGAGGGGATTTAAGTTCGATCTTGTGATATGATGTATCACACACATATATATTTAATATATATTTATATCGCATATAAATATATATACTTATCTAGTAGGTGTATAGCAATCACATGCACAGACACACCAGATGATCATGGACCTCAACCTAATATGATCAGGCCCGAGCCATAGGCCTAATCACTTACATCAGGATCTATGTGTTTATCAGTGCATCTCTATACCCGGTGATCATCCATCTCATCATTGTCGGATCTATCGGCACCTCGGTGCATCTTCATGTATCACGATCATCTAAATCAATCTCGAGGGTCCCGTTGCCACCTCTAGGCTTCCGGCGCGTATCTTCATGTAATTACAACATAATTGCAGGCACGCAAGCCCGACAATAAATGAAAAAGTAGAGGCTCGTTGGCCCCAATAATAATAATCACATACACACATTGCATAGTACATAATCATCTTTCCACATCATATGTATATATTAATTATCATATAAAGTTACTAGATATATAATAATAGTCAATTAAACTATTTAATTAACTTATTTTTTGAAATCAGGGATATATAGGTAATTTTTTGAATTATCTAGGGCATTTCGATAATTTTGACAGGACATGCTTCCCAAATTCATAGGAGCAAAACTATCATTTTTGCCCTAAACCACCCTAGCTCAATCAATGGTCACAACTTCTTGCGGCTGTTGCCCAGTAGGCGGCAGTGCGGTGTCGCCATGAGCATTGCTACCTCACATAACCGCCTGTGCACGAGCGGCTGCTGCCTCGTGCACGGGCGACTACTGCCATGCACGCAGGTGGCTATCTTTGATAGGACCCTAGCAGGGTAAGGTCCTACTCAACCATGTAGCAGCTAATAAAAACCCTGTGAGAATGTAATAAACCCCACCTAGCCACCTCTATCCTATAAAGAAGAGAGGCTAGGGTTTATATTTGGGTCTTTGGGCTTCTTAGCCGTCGCCTCCTTGTTACTGGGCCGGCCCGCTAAGGTTGAGGGCAAATTGGGTAGTTCACTTATGAAGCAACCCCTAGGGCTAGGGTTTGGAGCTCTATATAAGCTTGTAGCCTCCACCTCTTTGGAATAAGAAAGATCAATCTACAATTGCAGCCACCAGGCTACTTGGAGGGTGGAACCCCTATAGCATTCCAAGGGTTGATCCCCCTCAAAGATCAATCTCTATAGAATTCCTCTGGGTTCTATCATCTGGTATCAAAGCAGCGATCTTGCTACTTTTGCTGCCATCCCTGCCGTCCACCATCAGCCAAGCAATTCCCATAATTGCTCTTGACGTCATCATCTCCACCGTCATCTCCTGACGTAGATCAAATCAATCTACTGTTGCCACCTCCAATTGCATCAGAGATCTGGTATTTTTCTACCACCAATACCTTTTGCTGTTGTAATTTTTCATCTAAAATATCAAAAAGAAGTTTTTCTATCGATCTCTTGCTGCGAATTCCTTGCGTCGCAAAAGTTACCATCTTTGCGAACGAAGGATTGCTGTAGAAAATTTCAACCGCGTGTTGCTGCCTTTAACCGATCTAATTGTTATCTTTTTTGAACGAATTTTTTTGTGCACCTCATAGATCATCTTGGCTCCCATCCGTGATTGATCTATTGTGGAATTCATCACAAAAAAAAATTCGTGTGTTGCTGCAATCTCTCGTCGCAAACTGCTGAAATTTTATGACGAGAATTCTGCTATCGTAACTTGCACCGATTTCTTTACTACTTTGCTGCCGAAATTTCTTGATCCAATTTGTTATCCTTGTTGCTATCTAAACTAAGATTCTACCATCAAACCCCCTCCTCAAATCCCTGAGTTTTCGCTGGAAATTTCGTCGAGAAATTGCTATTTCTTCGACGACAATTCTGCTCTTACGAGGCAGCGCACATAGGCAGCAATTGCTACTGATTTTTGTCAAATCTTTGCTGCGATCTACCACAGATCTAAAACCTTCTTCCCTAACCTTTATCCACTATCATCTCAGCCCAAAACTCCATCAAATCGCAGCCCCAAACAGCACCCAAAACAGCGATAAAATAAGCCTAAACCGCAGCCTACATCCACCGATCCACAAACCCTTTCGGCCACCACTTCCCTCAAACAATTCATGCCTTTAACCCAGCAACAAAAGAGAGAACTTAATATTACAGATCTGGAGGCATATACTATGGCATCTGAGGAGGCGATAAATGCTAAATTCGAAGCCTTCGAGACGTGAATGGAGGATAAGATTCGAGCTCTCTTTGCCGAACTCAGTTTGGGTCGAACACCGAGCCCAAAGAAATCTCATCAAGGAGAGAGCTTTGACCGAAGAGATGACTCCCAAGAGAAGGGAGGCTCTATGACCGATCGCTACTATCCACGCATGAGGGTGGACTTCCCTAGATGGGAAGAAGGAGACTGATTGTTGGATCTCGCGGAGCGATATTTTCAGTATCACAAAACCGCGGACGCATCTATGGTAGAAATTGCAGCTATACATCTTGAAGGGGATGCCATATAATAGTTTGATTGGTTTGAACACACTCATGGAGTCCTCTCATGGCGACAATTCAAAGAAGGACTGCTGATCCGCTTCGGACCAAACGATTACGAGAACATCGACGGACAACTAGCAAAGATCCGACACACCTCCACCATCCAGGAGTATTAAACCAGGTTTGAAAGGTTATCTAATCAAACTCATAATTGGTCTGAAAAACAATTATTAGGGACATTTATTGAGGGCTTAAAGCCGGAGATCCGGGGAGAAGTTAAAGCATGACAACCGTACACGCTTATGGCAGCCATCTCTTTCGCACGACTTCAGGAGGAGCGATTGAACCACGAAGCCCGGAGGACTAGGGTCATTCCCCAACCAGTAATATCGAATCCCTTAGCCCCCCCTACTATCAGTCGAGCTCCTGCACCAAAAAGGTTGACAAGAGAAGAGCTTCGAGACCAATCTGCCAAGGGGTTATGTTGGCATTGTGACGAGCCGTGGAGCCGCGAGCATCGCTGTAAAAAAGGGAGACTTCTTGTGATTGAACCAGTGGAAGAAGAGATCAGTGAACAGCCAGAAGAGAGTCTTGAACATGAGGAAGAAGAGCCACAATCAACCGACTTTATGGTACATGCGCTAGCCGGCTACTCAAATCCACAAATGATGAAAGTTGGAGACCTGCTCAAACAACAACCAATCATCGTTCTCATCGATACAGGCAGTACTAATAATTTTCTAAATAGTAAGGTTGCTGCTCGGATGGCGCTCTATATCGAAGGTTGCAGCAAGTTCGACATAAAGGTTGCCGATGGTCGAATCCTAAAATGCGACCAAAGATGCCCACAGGTGAAACTATTACTGCAAGGTCAAGAAATTGTTGCCAACTTCTTCCTCCTACCAATTGATGATTATGAGGCTGTGTTGGGCATAGAATGGCTAACGACACTATGTGATGTCTCTTGAAACTTTTCCAAATTGATTATGAAATTCTATTGCAAAGGTAAACAGGTCACCCTATGCGGGAAGCGCGGAAGCAACGTAACCACCATTTCAACCCAACGAATGGAGAAAGTTTTACACAAGATAAATGGTGGCTTTCTTATGCATCTCCAGCAGTAACCAGAGGGGGAGGAATGGAAGAAGGATCCAGAAACTAACAACATCATCAAAAAATTGGAGGAGGATCCAAGCGCAATAGCTCACTATACTTGGGATTCGAGGGATCTACGCTATAAAGGTCATATTGTACTTATACCAAACTCCCCTTGCATCAAAGTCATTCTGCACGAAATGCACTCCACACCTTTAGCAAGGCACTCCAGATTTCTAAGAACCTACAAAAGAGTGATGCAAAACTTTTATTGGAAAGGAATGAAAAAAATTATTTCTGAATATGTAGCACAATGTGATGTATGTCAACAAAGAAAAAGGTGAAAGTTGGCGAGTCCAGTGGAAACTACAACCACTACCCATACCGCACTTCGGTGGACTGACATCTCCATGGACTTCATCGAAGGGTTGCCACCTTCCAAAGGTAAAAGCACAATCCTTGTGGTGGTTGATCGACTTACAAAATGTGCTCATTTTTGTGCTGTGCGAAATCCCTACACTGTTGTTAGTATTGCTTATATTTTCATAGAAAATATTATCAAACTACATGGGATGCCAAGGTCCATCGTAAGTGATCATGACAGGGTCTTCACTAGTAAATTTTGGACCAAGTTATTTCAGTTACAAGGCACCAAACTCAAGATGAGCACTGCATATCATCCACAAACTGACGGCCAAACAGAAGTGGTGAACAGATGTTTAGAGACATACATTCAGTGTTTCGCTAGTGATCGATCAAAGGAGTGGATGAAATGGCTCCCCTGGGCTGAATGGTGGTACAATACTACATATCATTCATCTACAAAATATACCCTATATGAAGCATTATATGGTCGGCCGGCCCCTGTAATTCCAAAGTATATAATTGGCTCGGCTAAGGTAGATCAGGTCAACCAAGATTTAATTGACAGGGACAAACTCCTACAGATGCTAAAGGATAATCTCTCTACCGCTCAAGCTTGTAAGATAGGCACCAGGTGACACACGAAGAAGTGAAAGAGAATTTTTAGTAGGAGACTGGGTTTATCTTCGCCTACAACCATACAAGCAACTATCCATCAACACACGAGCCTCCATGAAGCTATCTCCACGTTTTTATGGGCCCTATCAGATCATAGAGCGTATTGGAGCTGTGACGTACATACTTAAATTACCTGAAGATGCCAAAATTTACTCTGTCTTCCACGTGTTATGCTTGAAGCCCAAGTTGGGAGAACACGAGACACCCCAGATCCAACTGCCCAACACCACTGATGATGGAAATATTCAAGCCCAACTACAAGCCATCCTCGACCGCAGAGTCGTGATGCGTCGTCGACGCCCTCATCAAGTACTAGTACATTGGACTAATTTACCACTCGAAGATGCCACATGGGAATCATATGAGAAGTCAAGTCCCGGTTCTCGAGTTCATGGAACCCCACTTGAGGACAAGGCTGATTTGAAGAGGGCGGGCTTGATAGGACCCTAGCAGGGTAAGGTCCTACTCAATCATGTAGCAGCTAATAAAAACCCTGTGAGAATATAATAAACCCCACCTAGCCACCTCTATCCTATAAAGAAGAGAGGCTAGGGTTTATATTTGGGTCTTTGGGCTTCTTAGCTGTCGCCCCCTTGTTACTGGACCGGCCCGCTAAGGTTGAGGGCAAATTGGGTAGTTCACTTATGAAGCAACCCCTAGGGCTAGGGTTTGGAGCTCTATATAAGCTTGTAGCCTCCACCTCTTTGGAATAAGAAAGATCAATCTATAATTGTAGCCACCAGGCTACTTGGAGGGTGGAACCCCTATAGCATTCCAAGGGTTGATCCCCCTCAAAGATCAATCTCTATAGAATTCCTCTGGGGTTCTATCAATCTTGCACATGGGCGGCCACCTTGTGTAGCAGTAAGCAGCCACTCTATGCGCAAGGCTGCAGTCGCCTTGCATGCAAGGGCTGCTGCCATGCGCACGTGGCCACAATTATTATAGTCACCGCCTTCAATAGGCGCGTGCGCGCAGGCGGTTGCTGTGGGCTAGCACCGCCTTAGCGCAGCCTGCCTTGTGCACACAGGCAGCCGCAACCATTGCGACCGTCGCCTTGCATGCACAGGCAACCACCACAGGTGCCTTGCCTGCTCGCGAGTGCAAGCAGCTGGCTCGTGGGCGCCTTGCCCATCGACGCTGCCTTGACGAACAAGCGGCTCTTCCGCAACTTTTGCGTGTGCACTACTCCGATCGATCCATCGGGGTGCAACAATTGTTGCCTCTTTTTTCTTCATTTATGTTAACAAATTTGATGCAGAAGGATCGCTATAAAGCACCTTTCATCAGTATGATAAGACACTTTTTGGATCTGAAAACTACGTCAAATGCAACAAAAATGCATAAAATAATTCTACATGATTAAACATAATACATGCAGTTTATAAGCCAATCATCACACGACAAACCTGGCTTTGATACCAATATTAGAAAATCACAAATCGACATCTCATGCGTAGCGAAAAACAAAAAGAAGACCAGATTTTCCATAGTTAAGTAGTTGGTTATTGTGCGATGATTAACGTGCAAAAAATCGTAAATCTAAAAAACTATACGTATTATATTAGAAGCGTTACCTAGGGAGATCGTATATCATTAAAATTTTTAGATCCAATGAATATGATGAAAGAGCACTAGCATACTCCTCTCTAGCGATAATCCACATAGTGGACGCAGTGACGATGCTCCTCAGATCACTACGAGATCTCCCTCTTCACATACACCACAAGGCTGCCGGAGCCAAGGAGGAGAGGAGCCTAAGGAGAATAGGAGGGGTAACCACC
The DNA here is from genome assembly GCA_023547065.1 of Musa troglodytarum. Lineage (NCBI taxonomy): Eukaryota > Viridiplantae > Streptophyta > Magnoliopsida > Zingiberales > Musaceae > Musa > Musa troglodytarum. Next base: position 43,467,404 of record CP097508.1, read on the forward strand.
AATAGCTCTAGCCTAGGAACCATGAAGTTTCTCCTATTTATAGAAGTGTATGAAGCTTATCCTTTATGGATCTTATCCATATTGGATCTCTATCTAAATATCCAATTAGATCTCTATCCAATTGGATCTAATCTAGTCATCCAATTGGAGCTCTGTCCAATCATCCAATTGGATCTCATCTAATTATCCAATTGGATCTTATCCATAGGATCCAAACTAGGAGCTTCGTAAATATCTCATATTTGCATATCTACTTATCGTAATATCCACCTAATGTGTGTGATCCTCTAAACCTGATATCAAGCTGGTTGTGAATCATTTCTATCAGAACTACTTTTGACTTAGAACTCCTTCTGACTTAGAACTCCTTCTGATATAGTGAATTATTATCTCCATAATAATTCACTCAACTCTTTGACTATGGACGTACTAGGCCACTACACTATAGTCCCCAGATGGTATAGGGGATCTAATCCATTAGACCTATTTGTTTTCAGTTACCATGTATCTATAGTCCCTCATCCATATAATATCCTAAAGACCGTATATTGGGCATAGTAATGTCAGGCCCATACGGAATCCTGTCCGAGTCTCGCTCTAATCGAATTCTCCGAGAGAACTCCTATCTCAATCTAAACAACCATAGCCAAGGATTTTGCTTGAGCGAGCATATGTGAGATATTCTTCTTATGATACCAAGAGTAGATAATCCTCTGTTGACACTCAATTGCCTTCATAAGATTGGCTATTATTCTAGAGGACCGATTGTACTAGATCTAGAACTTTCTAAACTTGTAAGTTTGGTGTCAAAGAATGAAGTACTCATACAAGACATCTTTGGTGTCTCAAGTCTAAGGACCAGACACACAACTGGGATTACAGAATTACTGTCTGACATTAGGTATCATTAACCATCTAGTATTTCGTTAGCAGATCAATCAGTGAACTCATTCTCCAATAAGCACCTGTATTGTACCTCTAGTGTTTCCACATGAGCGACTTTGAGACTAATTGCCTCTATTATATAGACGAGTATACAACGTACTGATCTATCCGGTTATCTCGATATCCTTTCTCAAGTAACCTATGACCGGGATGATTTAGGATTTGTGTTTAAAAGTGAATTGGTCTCATTATTGTGATCTCATCATGATCCGATTCCTATTGCATAGATTCAAAGACTTCAAAATATTCATCCAGATAATATAAGAAAATACCAGTAATAATAAGCAAAGAGATCGACGCAACGTGTTATAAGTGCTATCGCTCACGTGATTGGCTTGTAGGGCACCTATAACTAATAGTTCAAATGTCATTTCTTATTATACATCTTAATCATCTTAAAAGGTTTCTATTGATTACATTAACTCTATCTAGCTTTATAGTTTCCTCATCTGGTAGAATCACAATATCATGTCATGTATTAGTCTAGTGATTAAACCAACATATGGAAGTATCATATCTTTTGTTGATAATTCAATCATGTTTTGTCATATTAAGTATCCAAAATAGTTATCATGTCCTGCCATAATCCAATACATCGTTTTTAATTCCATTTGACTAACTTCATCATAATGGTATTGTTTTGGAAGTAAAATACTTATCATGATGTGATGACACACTTTTGTATTAAAGGTAGTAAATGTTCACATTTCTTTAGGATGATAGATAAATTTGGTTTTTAAAAATAATACCTAAGGCTTTGGAGTATGTGATTCTAATTGATTCTTTGTCATATTGTCCTCTAAAGTAGTAATCTCTTCTTTTCTCAGGAATTCCTATAAAGTTACAAATTACGCTATTCATAATAGGTATATTATGCCCTAGGAGGTAAGTCAACATCCTATCGTCTTCATATATATGTAAATTATTATAAAATAATCGAACAAGCCTAGGATAAATGAGTTCACTAATTTGCAAGATGGGAAGGACATCTAGGTTTGCAACCATTGAATTGGTTCCAAATCCCCTAACTCTTCTAAATCTACATGTTTTCCCTTATGAACACTTCCAAATTCAAAGGTTGAAAATTTAAGGGCATGCTCATTAGAATTAAAGAGTATAGGGCCATAGATTTCATCAAATCTTTTCCCTTTGTCCCTCGAGGATCTTCTAGGTGCCATAGATTTACATGTATTGACAATGAAAGAAATGCATATAAACTGAGGAAAATCAAGCGTTAAATCAAGGGAGAAGTTTCAAGAATTACTCTTGTAGTGATCTCCAAAGGATCTAGATTGATCCTTAGATTTGTGGAGAGAGAATTTCTTAGACTTCTAGAATAGGAGCAAGAAGAATGAGAGGTGGAGAGGAGTTTTGAGGAGTGAGGCAACTATTGGGGGTGGTTCTACCCCCAGCCCTAAAGAGCCCTTTTATAGGGCAGAGTCTCGGGTGGTGCTACCGCCAACTAGGCGGTGCTACAGCCTATAGCTAGTGTGCCCTGGCGGTGCTACCACCAGTTCGATTGTGATTTTAGTCCCAATGATGCTAATATTTAAACCAATCATCAATCAGTCATTCAAGTAGATTAACATTATATATATCATTCAAGTCATTCTTTGCTTATGAATTAGAGTGAGCTTTTCATTTCTTTTGAGAAGCACAAAGGGGTGATTGATTTTTGCCCATTGAAGAAAGATCAATAGTGGAAGTCAGTGACATCAACGGAGGAGGTATCGGGAGTGGACATAAGTCAAACGATCGAACCACTATAAATTGGTGTGTTCTTTCCTTTCTATGCTTTACTATTTATATTCTATGCTCTTTTACTTAACTGCAAACTACTCTACTTCCTCTCTACTCTTTTATAATCACTTTCGAAGCTAAACATTTTACCGATACGATTCTTGCAAAATCAAAACATTTTCAAAATTGATATTTTTAACCGCTGCACTAATTCACCCCCCTCTTAGTGCCGAACTTGATTCTATCAATCATAACACCTACTATATGTGTGTGACCCTCTAAGCCCAATATCGAGTTGACTATGAGTCATACTTATTAAAACTTTTCCTAATTCAGTAAATTATTATTTCCGTAATAATTCACTTGACTCATCGACTACATACGTACTAGGCCACTACATCGTAATCCCCAAATAATACAAGGGAATCCAATCCTTTGGACTTATCTACCCTTAATTACTATATGCCTATAGTCCTTCATCCATCTAATATCCCAAAGACCGTATATCAAGTATGGTATTGTTAGGCCCATACGGTTTCTACTCAAGTCTCACTATAATCAGATTCTCCAAGAGAGCTCTTTCTCTCTCAAGCCAAATAACCTTGGCTAGAGATTTACTTGAGCAAGAATACACATGATATTCCTCTCATAATACTAAGAGTGGATGATCCTCTGTTGATACTTAATTGCCTTCGTAAGGTTAGCTATTATTTTCGAGAACCGATTGTACCAGATCTAAAACTTTCAAAACCTATAAGTCCAGCGTCAAAAAATAAAGTACTTATATAAGGCTTTTTTGGTGTCTCAAATCTAAAGACCAAACACATAATTGGGACTATGAATTGTTGTTTGACGTCAGATATCATTAACCATTTAGCATTCCGTAAGCGGATCAATCATTGAACTCATTCTCCAATGAGCACCTGCACTGTGTCCTTAGTGTCCCCACATGAGTAGCTATGAGACCAACCACCTCCATCATATGGATCGATATATAGTACATCAGTCTATTCAGTTATCTTGATGTCTCTCTCAAGTAACCTATGATCAGGATTATTTAGGATCAGTGTTTAAAGGTGAAGTAGTCTTATTATTATGATCTCATCATGATTCGATTCTAATTGCACAAATCCAAAGACATCACAATATACATCCAGATAATGTGAGAAAATACCAGTAATCATAAATAAAGAGATTGATTCAGCATGTTACAAGTGTCATCACTCACGTGATTAGCTTGTAGGATACCTATAACTAACATTAGGATCAAGTCGGCACTAGGGGGGGTGTGAATTAGTGCTTTCGATAAAATGATTTAATTCGGAAAACTTCATTTCAACAAAAGGCTTCATTCAATGAAAACCGATATCGAGTACGCTTTAACTTAAAAAGATTTGTAAGTGAGTGAGGGCAGTGATAAAAAGCATAAAATAGAAATTATAAAGAGCAGAACAGAAAAGAGCATACTAGATTTATAATGTTTTGGTTGTCGTGATCTACGTCCACTTCCCGATTCCTCTTCCGTTAAGGCCACCGGCTTCCACTAACAGTCTTTCTTTAATGGGTGAAGACCAACTACCCTCTTATAGTCTTTTCTCCTTTTTATAGGTTTAGGAGACAACCTTTAAACCCTTTTACAAGTATTCCCTCACACTCTCCCTTAAAACAACTTCTAAGTATATAGAAGAGGGAACTCAATTTTTCTTACAAGGTTTACAACTTTAGAATCATAGAGTTTTGTTCTACTTTCTTGCTCTTTCAAGTAGGAATAGTTGAGGTATTTATAGTCCCCAAATGACTTCAAAAATAGAGTCAAAATTTCAGACACCTCGAGATTTTAGGGTGCTGGTGGTACCACCGCTATGTTGAATCTCAGATTTTGATGATGAAACTAATTGATTGTGGTTTATTGTTTAACTACATTTTGAGTTACGCAGGTCTATTATCGATCAGGATTAGACAGTTGACACTGGAGGAATTGACGTTGTGCCGGAGGTGATCACGTCAGGATATTGGATGTCGAGCCGGAGGTTCGGTCGACAATCGGCAGAAGGCTTCGTACATTGGGCATCGGGCCAAGAAGAGCGTGTTGCACCAAGGATATCGAGGTTGCGGAGGTCAACCGCTGATTGGGCAATGGACCACAAAAGAGGATGATGTGTCGAAGGATCGGACGAAGCGCCGACCAATGACGTGCTGGGCAACTGAATATCAATTCGCGTTGTAATAACTGTCTAGATCGAAGTAGAGCTTTTGTTTGTGTGTGTAGGATTAACTATGATGATGATGAAGATGTAAAGTGAAACAAAGTGCCGAAAGACAAGTGTGATAGATCGTTGAGAGTTCGAGAGTTCGACGGAAGTCCGAAGATTCGTTGGGAGTGTTACCGGAACCGGCCGAGAACGAGTAGGGAGCTTGCCGAAGGGTTTTCGGAAGTTCACTGGAAGGTTCGTTGGAAGTTCATGGAGTTTGCTAAGAAAGATCGGAGCTTGCCAAAGAAGCTCGGTGGAACTCGCCAAGATCATCCTGAAGTCTGGGAACTTGTCGGGAGTCCGTAGAATGGTTTACGAGGGTTCGTCGGAAGACCACCGAAAGTTCACCGAAAGCTCACAGAAAGAAGTCTTGTCTTATGGACTTTGTAATAGCTTAAAAAATATCTTTAAAATTCATAGTTAGTATATAATTTAGTTTAGGATTATGTGTCAATCCTATAAACCAAATTTGGGCCAATTCGAACTTCATTTGGACCGATTTCGGTCGAAACCAGTGCTGAAATGACCTGGGTGGTGGCACTGCCCAGTGGCCGAACTAGGCGGTGGAATCGCCCACCAACTGAGTGCTGGGCAGTGGTACCGCCCAGCCTGGGGTGGTAGCACCGCCCAACGCCAGAAGGCACAAGCGGTAGCATCGCCTGCCTTGGGCGGTGGAACCGCCTATTTACTGTCACTCTGACAACTGACAGGCGGTAGCACCGCCCCTGACAGGTGGTAGCACCGCTAGCACTGGGAAACCTAAACTGAATTCAAATTTGGAGCTCAAATTTGAATCCTCTTTGGATCTATAAATACCTCCCCTTTTTTCAACTGAAAGGGTAACCCTTTGGGAGTTAGAAATTGAGCAAAAGGCTTGGGAAAGTCTAGTTTTCAATAGCTTGTGTTCACCTCCTTCTTTCTCTTTGAAAAATCCGTAAGAGTATGAACTTCTTGTAAAAGGGTTGTAAGAGGGGTGTTTGGTCCTTCCTCTTCAAAAGGATTCGCTAGTGGAAGTTGGGAGCCTCATCGGAGAAGGCTTCGGAAGTGGATCTAGGTCGGATGACCGAACCACTATAAATCGGTTTGCATTTACTTTCTCACAACTTACTTTGCTGTAAACCATCTTCATTTGCTGCCTTACTTACTCAACTTCCTATTCATCTTCATACGTATCATTTTAAGTTTATACGCAATCGAAACAATTTCAAACGAAACATTGATTTTTATCGTATGAAGTTTTTGAACTTGTTTAAATCATAAAAAATCTATCATTCTTTACCGCTGCACTAATTCACCCCCCCTCTTAGTGTCACTCGATCCCTAATAATTGGTATCAGAGCCACATTATTTCTCATTCGGATTTACACCCGTAAGAAATGGTTCTTCATGGCTTTCAAGAGGGCTTTTCGGTTGTACGTCCACCGTTCTTTAATGGATCGGACTACACATATAGGAAAACTCGAATGAGAGTTTTCTTGATTTCAATGGATTTGGATTTGTGGAACATCATTGAAAATGGATTTCAACTTCCCTCTAAACCGACGAACGAATGGTCAGATTTGGAGAAAAGATCGTTTTCTTTAAATGCAAAGACTATAAATGCCTTATTTTGTACTTTAGACAAAAATGAGTTCAATCGGATTTCTACGTGCAAAATAGCATTTGACATTTTGCGAGCGCTTGAAATCACGCACGAAGGAACGAGTAGAGTCAAAAACTCGAAAGTTAATATTTTGATGCATGATTTTGAGATTTTTCGAATGGCACCAAGTGAGATGACATATTCTCCCATTTCTCGGATGTCATCAATAGTCTAAAAGCTCTTGGTAAATGTTTTTCAGTTTTTGAACTCGTAAGCAAGATTTTAAGATTGCTTTCAAAAAGGTGGGATCCTAAAGTAACCGCAATACAAGAGGCTAAAGATTTAAATAATTTACCTATCGAAGAACTAATTGGCTCACTAATGACATATGAAATGAGCCTCCTAGAATATTTTGAACTTGATGAATACTTGAACCACCTTCCAAAGAACAGGAAGGATTTGAAACTTCGAACTATGAAATACCACTTGAGTGATGACTCAAGTGATGAGGACAATAAGAACTTTGAACTTCGAACACTAAATCTTAATAAGTTTATTAAACAAAAATCTAAAATGAACAATGAACTTGAATGGAAGAAGAGGCCAAAGAAGATGAAGGTACTCAAGGAAGAATCAAGTGACGAAACGATGAATTGGGCTTTAACGGGCTTCGACTACAAGGTAAGTAACTTAACTCCCTTGAATTATTTTAAAATTACATGATGCTTTCCATGAATGCTTAACTTAGTTAGTAGGAATTTTTTTATGCTTTTCTTGTATTTTTGGAAATTAAAAAAAATTGTTTTAAAATTATACTATGCTTTTCTTTCTAGTATTTTTGAAAAGTAAAAATTATAAATGATACTTGCAAGATTTATGATATTGCCTAGGATTAATCCATGCCTATATATCTTGATGTTTTATATTTTATTTCTAAACATGATGCTTGATCTTTAAATTTTTGTATTATGCTTAATGAAGAATTGAAATGATGAAGATTAAAATCCTACATTTTAGAATAATGTATATTCGGACTTGATGGTTTTCATGACGAAATTATTTTTCACATTTATAAAATGATGCATGATTTTAGCAAAAATTTGAGCATTGATCATCTTGTTATTACAAATGAAAGAAAGAATTAAAATAATTTTGATGATGCATTATAAAAACATGCTTAATGATTGTATCATACTTGATGACTTGAAATCTCATATTTTGAAATAATATATTTATAATAAATTCATGAATCTTGATGATTTTATATTACTTTTGATTTCAAATAAGATGCATGATTTTTGATACAAAAAATTAATAGCATGTTTCAAGATAATGCTTGCAAACCAAATATGATTAAAAGATAGAAGCAAGCATATTGATGATTTCATTTTTATATGAAAGTTTTGAACATGCTTATATAAGATCAACCACATAAAATAAAACACAAAAGTTAAAATATTTTAATCATGATGTTTTATTTTTGATGTGTTTGGTCTTAACGGTTTTTATAACGAAACTTACATCTTGCTTTGAATTGTTGATACATGCTCACATGTAATCAATTTATGTTACTCTTATTAAAATTTTCGAATGAAAGATTTTGATACATTTAATCTTGATGGGTTTAATGACAAACTTGTATTTTGAATTTATACAATGATGGCTTCCGTATAAATATTTGAACATACCTTATGAAATCATCATTGATAATGATGAAATGAAAATATTAAAAGTTTATTATCATGCTTAATGATTTTATGATATCATGAGGACTTGAAGTTGTTATATCTTGATGACAAACTCATGTTTCGGTTTTAAAATTTGATACTCATCTTTTGAAACATAAGTACACTTATATGAAATAAACAACTCAAAATGAAACACATTATCATGATAAATTGAATCTCATGTCTTGGAATAATATGTTGTATTTTTTCCTTGACAATTTTTATGATAAAGTTTGACTTTCGATTTTGATGAATCCATGTGAATCTTTTGAATCAAATCTTTTAGAAAATATCACATACTTAATGTGATTTGACTTAATGATCATTATGATGAAATTTGTCTTTCCATCTTGAATGTTGACATTTTGTTTTAAGGCAAAGGCATGCTTATAAGAAGCAAATCATATGAATAGAAATTTACAAGAACGAAATGCAATCCTCTATCTTTTCGATTCTTCAATAAATCTATGCTTGTCATGTATGAATTTATTGAATGTGATTTTTGAGGATGATTTCAGATTTGAAAAATACTTGATTCATATTTATGACATAAGATATATTTTAAATATGAATCATGCTCTATCTCCTTTAATTCATTTTGTTCTCCTATAATTCCTTTTTACTTACTAAAAAGGAGAACCTTCCAAATGAATCATGCTTGATAATTTGTGTTATGAGATTTAGCCTTTATGTCTTGAACATTTATGTTTATTTTTATTCGACATAAAAAGGACAAATGTTCATATGAAATCAATGCAAATCACTAAAAGAGAAATGTATGTTTCTTGAACATCTTTCTATCTCTAAAGTTTTTGATTTTTCATAAAAAACAAGTGATGAATTCATTATGATATTTTGTAAATCACTTGAATTATGAATGAGATTTTGATGATGTTAAATTTTCAATCTAATCAAAGATTAATGAACTCATTTATGTGAATCTCTTGATCTTTTGAAATCATGACTTTGAATTCTTGACTTGAGATATCTTTGCGAATCAAAATATTTTTCCTCTATGATTACTTCCTTTTACCATTAACTAAGGAGGAATACAATCCAAGTCTTGATATCTCGATAATTAATACTTGAATGAATTCGTGTACTTGATATTTGATACTTGAAATTTCTCATGTAATGTAATCTTGATGAGAATTCCTATGCATGACAAGTTGCTCTTTGTGCTATCCATTCTCAAATGAATCATGTTCTTCTTGAGCCTTGATATCATATCGTAGAAATGACATGATTTCTTTACCTTATGTGATAATTGGAAATTGATATAAAAAAATTTACTTTATGATGAATTCAAGAATCATGACTTGATCTATGAGAATGTTGTATGCCCCTTATGTATCATGACTTGATCTATGATCTATGACTTGATCTTTGTTTTTATGTATCATGATTCTTAGTTGTATGCCCCTTATCATGAATTGAAAATTGATGCTAAAGAAAATTTATAGATAATAATCTTGATTTCTTGGACTTATAGACTTGAGATCTTTCTTATATGAATCAAGATCTACTCTTCCTTGTCATGTTAACTTGAATGTCAAATTTATATTCATGACTTAAATTTTAATGATTGAAAATTGATGAAATTTACTTTATGATGAATCATTGAATTGATACTTCCCAAATGAAATATTTATGAACCATGAATGATATCTTTTGATCCTTATTGATTTTCATATTGATATCTTTCATTACATGATATGATTGAATGATTGATCGATACAAATTTAAATGATGTGAAAAGTTGTTAAAGGAAGAAAACAATCCAAAATTTGGTATTTTAATATTTGATATTTGGAATATTTTAAAATATGTTCTTGATGAGAATGTTTCAAATTGCTCTTTTTATCTCATGAATCTTCATCTTGATCTTGTTAAGAAAAATTTTAATGAACCTTGAATCATATCTTTGGTATTCATGAATTAATCTTTATTGATATCTTTTATGAATTCTTTGCATCTATTGCTTTGAACTTTTGAATTGTGATAAATCAAAAATTTTTCTCCTATATGACTTTTTCTCCTATATGTCATGCTTTGAATATTGATGAAGATCTTTATTGATGCAAGTTGATAAATGATATGAAAAGAGAATGTAAAGAAAATCTTTGTATTTGATCCTCCTATTCTTTTTTGACAAAAACAAAGGGGGAGAAGGATATTGCTAGCTTACACCTTAAATGAAAAATTTGCTAGCTCGTTCAAGAGGAAGAAAATTGCTATCTTGCATGCCTACAAAAGAGGAAAAGAACTTGCTATCTTGAAATATCAAAAATTGCTATCTTGCAAATTTAAGGGAATCAAAGTGCAAACTTGCACAAGAAGCAAGTGTTCATTTGCTATGCTTGGACATCTTTAAAAATTTTGCCATGATGTATGTTGAATATCTTGATTGATAGCTAGTATGATTGTAAATTTACATATCCTTGAAAACTAGCTATGATGCAACTTCTCCTTTTTGTTGATGACATAAGGGGAGAAGTAGATTGATGACTTCATACATTGAATTGAATATTTTATATATTTGTATGATAATTTGATTAATTCTCATAATTTGTGATGAATGTTGCTTGAATTTGGGATAATCCAAGTGTTCTATCAATGGCATATTGATAGGGGGAGTTTGTATAAACTCCGGAGAGTTATGGTTAACTCCGTTAGTCATCATAAAAAAGGAGGAGATTATTGAATCTCAGATTTTGATGATGAAACTAATTGATTATAGTTTATTGTTTAACTGCATTTTGAATTATGCAGGTCTACTATCGATCAGGATTAGACAATTGATGCTAGAGGAATTGGCATTGTGCCGGAGGTGATCACGTCAGGATATTGGATGTTGAGCCGGAGGTTCGATCGATAATCTGCAGAAGGCTTCGTATGTCGGGCATCGGGCCAAGAAGAGCATGTTGCACCAAGGATATCGGAGTTGCGGAGGTCAACCACCGATTGGGCAATGGACCGCAAAAGAGGATGATGTGCCGAAGGATCGGACGAAGCGCCGACCAATGACGTGCCGGGCAACTTAATGTCAGTTCGTGTTGTAATAACTATCTAGATCGAAATAGAGTTTTTGTTTGTGTGTGTGCAGGATTAACTACGATGACGATGAAGATGTAAAGTGAAACAAAGTGCCGGAAGACAAGTGTGATGAATTGTTGGGAGTTTAAGAGTTTGATGGAAGTTCGAAGATTCGTTGGGAGTGTTGCCAGAATCGACCGAGAATAAATAGGGAGCTTGCCAAAGGGTTTTCGAAAGTTCGTCGGAAGGTTCGTCGGAAGTTCGCGGAGCTTGCCAAGAAAGATTGGAGGTTGACAAAGAAGCTCGGTAGAACTCGCTAAGATCATCGTGAAGTTCGGGAGCTTTCCGGGAGTCCAAAGAATGGTTTCCGAGGGTTTATCAGAAGACCGTCGGAAGTTCACCGAAAGCTCACCGAAAGAAGTCTAGTCTTATGGACTTTATAATAGCTTAGAAAAGATCTTTAAAATTTGTAGTTAGCATATAATTTGGTTTAGGATTAGGTGTCAATCCTATAAACCAAATTTAGGCCAATTCGGACTTCATTTGGACCGGTTTCGGTCGAGTTTTCGGCCGAAACCAGTGCTGAAATGACCTGGGTGGTGGCACCGCCCAGTGGCCAAACCAGGTGGTAGAACCGCCTATGCCAGGCGATGGAACCACCCACTAGCTGAGTGCTGGGCGGTGGTACCGCCCAGCCTGGAGCGGTAGCATTGCCCAGCGCTAGAAGGCACAAGCGATAGCATCGCCTACCTTGGGCGGTGGAATCGCCTGTGCACTGTCAGTCTAACAACTAACAGGCAGTAGCACTGCCAGCTCCGGGAAACCCAAACTGAATTCAAATTTGGAGCTCAAATTTGAATCCTCTTTGAATCTATAAATACCCCCCATTTTCTCAACTGAAACGGTAACCATTTGAGAGTTAGAAATTGAGCAAAAGGCTTGGGAAAGTCTAGTTTTCAATAGCTTGTGTTCACCTCCTTCTTTCTCTTTGAAAAATCTGTAAGAGTGTGAACTTCTTGTAAAAGGGTTGTAAGAGGGGTGTTTGGTCCTTCTCCTTCAAAAGGATTTGTTAGTGGAAGTTGAGAGCCTCATCGGAGAAGGCTTCGGAAGTGGATGTAGGTCGAATGACCGAACTACTATAAATCGGTTTGCATTTACTTTCTCACAACTTACTTTACTGCAAACCATCTTCATTTGCTGCCTTACTTACTCAACTTTCTCTTCATCTAAGGCTGCTCCTTCTTCAACAACTCTGTTAGTGGAGTTGCACGCTTCGAATACCCCAGTATGAAGCGTCGATAGTAGTTCACAAACCCAAGGAAGGATCTCAGTTCAGGCATCTTCTTTGGAGTTTGCCAGTCTACAACTGCTTGCACCTTTGATTTATCCATTTGAATGGAACCGTCGCCGATTCGATGCCCCAAGAATAAGATCTCTTTCTGAGCAAAGTAGCACTTCTCTCTTTTTACAAACAAAGAATTCTCCCTGAGAACTTTGAAGATTGTTCGAAGGTGCTCAATATGCTCCTCAAGTGTTCGACTGTAGACGACGATATCGTCCAAGTAGATGACCAAAAACTTATCCAAATACTCCTTGAATAGCTGGTTCATTAGAGTGCAGAATGTGGCTGGAGCGTTGGTTAAATCGAAAGACATCACCAAGAACTCAAACGCTCTATATCTGGTTACACAGGTAGTCTTTGCTTCATCACCTTCAGCAATACGCACCTGCCAATACCCTGACCGAAGGTCGAGTTTAGAGAAATACTTTGCTTTGCCCAATTGGTCGAACAAGTCCGCAATGAGCGGGATGGGATATTTGTTCTTCACAGTCACCTTGTTGAGGGCTCGATAGTCGACGTATAGTCGGAGACTCCCATCTTGCTTCTTCTGAAAGAGAACTAGAGCTCTGAATGGTGCTTTAGAACTACGGATGAGACCACCGCTTAACAGTTCATCTAACTGCTTTCTGAGCTCTGCCAACTCAGGAGGGGGCATACGATATGATGGTCTCACTGGAGGCTTCACTCCTGGCTCCAGCTCAATAAGATGATCCATGCCTCTGCGTAGTGGCAGAGTTTTCGGCAACTTAGGTGGCATAACATCTGCAAACTCCTTCAGAACGTTTGCCACCACAACAGGTTCTTTAATGGCCTCCCTATCGAGCATTTCCAGCTTTACAGCTGCCACAAAGGTTAACTCTCCTATGCGCACACCTTTCTTCAATTGCACCACCGATAGTTGTTGGGGATCCTAGGTTCCTCTCCGAGAGATGGGAACCATACAGGGGTTGTCACCTCCCATCAGACAGATGGAGTCTAGGAATGGCATCGACACCAACTTTGCTGCATGCATGAACTCTATTCCGAGAATCACTTGGAAGTCATCCAATGGCACCGCCATCATGTTTGTGCGCTCGCTCCATGATCCGATCTTGATGGAGAATCCCTTTGCTAGCCCGGAGATCTGCTTGGCCTCCGAGTTAACCGCCTTCATCCAACTTGGGTTCTTCTCCAAGATTAGCCCAAGCCGCCTTGCTTCTCGGTCGGCGATGAAGTTGTGGGTAGCACCCGTGTCCATCATTGCTCGGGTGGTTTGGCCATTGAGTATGATATTCACGTACATTAGCTCACTGTTTCCTGCTTTTTGTTGTTTTGGCTTCATGTTCTCGCCCACTTGACCCCGTAATGCATTCAACAAACGCATCACACCCATTCGGGGTCCTTGCGATTTCTCATCGTCGCTACCCAATTTGGAGCTACTCGAACTGAGAGCAACTGCCTTGCCCTTGTCTAGCTTGGGGGGATTGATGGAAGCCGACAAGGCATTGAGTGCCTGCTTTTGTGGGCACTCCCACACACTGTGTAGCCCTCCGCACAAGAAACATCTTCTAGGTTTTGAGGCCCTGCCATTTGAGTTCGGCCCCTTATGGAAACTCTTCTTCCTTTGCTCGCCCCTAGGTTCCTTCCCAGGAGGATGCCTTGGTTGGTGATTTCCTGTAGACTGTTTCTTCTTCCTCGGGTCCTCTGAAGAAACAAAGTCGGTGAGCCTTTCTGCGGCTGCAATTGCTCCGACCACATCAGTGACATTCCGTCTATGAAGTTCCTACTGAGCCCATGGCTTCAGGCCGTCAAGAAAGCTAAACAGCTTATCCTTTTCAGACATATCTTGAATGTCCAACATCAGTGCAGAAAATTGCTTCACATAGTCCCGAATGGAAGTCGTTTGGTGGAGTTGTCTCAACTTCCTCCTTGCGACGAACTCAGTGTTCTCGGGCAGGAATTGAGTTCTCAACTCACGCTTCAAGTCGTCCCATGTGTCCACTCGGCACCGACCTTGTTGAATCTCTTCCCAACGGGTTCTCCACCAAAGCTTTGTATCTCCATTCAAATACATAGTCGCTATCGAAACTTTGGTGTCCTCAGAGTCTGGCCTCGTAGCTCAAAAGTACTATTCCATATCAAACAGGAAATTCTTGAGCTCCTTCGCATCTCTAGCACCCCTATAACAATGTGGGTCGAGCGCCCTTGTGAGCATTGCTTCCCCCCGCATTCAACGCCCTTGTGAGTATTGCTACTCTGGAAGTGAGTTCCATCACCATATCTGACAAATGTTGCATGGAGTCCTTTGTGTCATCCGTCAGTCGGTTGACTAGGGCTTCAACCTTGTCAATCCGAGATTCAGCTTCTTCTTGCGAGCTCTCTATGCCAAGAAGCCTACTTTGGCCTTGGTAGAGTTCATCCAAGCTCGCTTCAAGAACATCCAAGCGGGTTTCCGCCGCTGTGATCCTCTCTCTGTGGCTCTTTTTTTTGATTGGCGCTTCAGATTGCGCCTCCTCCGCTCGTGGTGAGCAGCCAACTTCTCGCTCATCACGCTCGCTACCCTGCTCCTCATGAGCGGCTCTAGCAGTGAGAGAGCGAGTTTGCACATGCAGCTGTCCTGCTTAGGGCAACATTCCGGCTTGCCCCATTTTGCTCGATTCACCACGTTGTTTCGCCATGGTGAGATTACGAAGTTTCTTCGCTACTTGCTCGAATTGCTTGCTTGCTCTGATACCACAATGTCACGCACTTAGCTAGAATTGCCTAAGTGGTGAGGCACCCTTGCGACAAGCTGCCGACTTAGCTAAAGTTGCCTAAGTCAAGAATCGCCTTTGCGCCCACTTTGATCAGACTTAGCTTGGATTGCCAAAGTCTTGAGGCGCCCTTGCAACATACGTGTCCACAAAGGGTCAGCCGAATTGCAACCTCGTGCAGGTCCCGTAGGACCTGTAAAAAGAGAAGTTGATTAGTCTTGAAACGAGCGACGGACAAGTCCCGACATCTCGCGAAGAGGGAAGCTTTATAAGCAATTGAGCGAGTACTTGGAGTGTAAGAAAGAAGAGAAAGAGATGAGGAAAACAAGGACTTTAGAAGGGTGAATGAGCAGCTGTAAGTCCGCAAACAACTACTCCCATGTGCCGGGTGCGAAGGCAAGTTTCTGTCAAGTTGACGTGCAAACTTGTGAAAGTGTTCAACGCCCGACAATATACCGAAGCCCCATCCAGCCCGGTGCCACCCATGGGGTTCCAAGGTGCTGAGATGGCTGACATTTCATGCGGGGCTACGAGCTGCAGAAATCAGCCTGTGGCATGCGAAAACAGAGTCATTTTGGGGGTTTTTGGGCAGATACAACGAGCGATCGTTCAACAGCGCTACAACCTGCTATTTCTTATATTTTTACATGGGAGACACACCAAAAGCATGACAAAACAGGCTGCCAAGGATATATACAAACATGGGCAAGCGATGAACGGAATGTTGAACGAAGTTGCTGCGAGTGTGCGACGACCATTCGTGACAGCCAGCTCCGAGAAACCCAAACTGAATTCGAATTTGGAGCTCAAATTTGAATCCTCTTTGGATCTATAAATATCCCCCATTTTCTCAACTGAAACGGTAACCTTTTGAGAGTTAGAAATTGAGCAAAAGTCTTGGGAAAGTCTAGTTTTCAATAGCTTGTGTTCACCTCCTTCTTTCTCTTTGAAAAATCTGTATGAGTGTGAATTTCTTATAAAAGGGTTGTAAGAGGGGTGTTTGGTCCTTCTCCTTCAAAAGGATTTGCTAGTGGAAGTTGGGAGCCTCATCGGAGAAGGCTTCGGAAGTGGATGTAGGTCGGATGACCGAACTACTATAAATCGGTTTGCATTTACTTTCTCACAACTTACTTTGCTGCAAACCATCTTCATTTGCTGCCTTACTTAACTTTCTCTTCATCTTCATACGTATCATTTTAAGTTTATACACAATCGAAATGGTTTCTAATGAAACGTTGATTTTTATCGTACGAAGTTTTTGAACTTGTTTAAATCACCGAAAATCTATCGTTCTTTACCGCTGCACTAATTCACCTCCCCTCTTAGTGCCGCTCGATCCCTAACATGCTTGTGCTAGGCATGACCATCGCCTAGTTTGCTCTGACACTGAGTTGTACCATTGCCCTATATGATAGTACCATTGCCTTACACAATCTTAGAGACTATGTCTCGGAGACTGAGCCACCATGGTTTCACTGCCTGTTCTGGTAATGCCATTGCCTGACCCACCTTTTGGGTTACTGATTGGGCCTTTCTCTTGGTAGCCTTAACTTAGGCCCAATGAGCCTCTAATTGAGTTAGCCTAATTATATTAAAACTAATTCAATTAGCCCCATAAACTACTTCAATCTAAATAAATTATTACAAGCATAAATCTTATGATGTCCAGCATATTATTAGTTCATCGGGGCTTTGTTTGATCTTTCGGCGCTTCGTCCTCTCTTACGACTTATTGTCCAATCAACATGTTGACCCTGTAACTCTGATCTCCTTGGCATAATGTTTGCTCTTCTTGGCCCGATGCCCTAACTTATGGCTCGAAGCCTTCTACCGATAAGTCAACCGATCCTTCAATTCGACGTCCAATCTTTTGACATATTCCACTCCAACCTAACGTTCGATTCCTCTTGTTTTAATCAATTTGCCTCTCCTTGATCGAAGCTAGTCCTTCGTCACTCAAAACATAGATTAGATTATAAACTCTATCAATTGGTTTCATCATCATCAAAATATGAGATTCAATATAGGATAGGATCCATTAAGGTTAAATTGATCGGAGACCTCTATAAATAGGAGGGAATTAAAGGGTCATAAGTTGGACTCATTTTGGCTGCCACCTTCTATACTCCTCTCCCCCTCTCCTCATTGTTGGGAAATCCTTCAGAAGAGTAACACCACATGTGCAGCGGAAAAACAGAAAACAAAACCCCAGATTTTTCGTAGAAAGTTTCCATCATCGTGCGAAGATTAGTGCGTTAAAAACAAATCTGTAAAACTGCACGTGTAAAAGAAGATACCTAGGGAGATCGTATATCTCTGAATTCCTATAGATCTATGGGAGAGGATGAAGGAGGTCAAGCGTCCTCCTCTCTAGCGGTATCCATACAACAGGGATTGCAACGATGCACCTCTCTCTCTGGGGAGAGGAGAACAGGAGGTGGCTACCAAAAGAAACCCTCAGCCTATAGAGCTTTGGCTCCCTCCTATTTATAGAGGCCCCCTAAAAACTCTAATGGATCTTTTGCCCTATTGGATATTGGATCTTCATCCAATTACCCAAGCCTCTTGGATTAGTGGGTCTCCACCCAATAATCTCTTATTAGCAATTATTGGATCTCATCTCAGGATCCAATAATTCAGGGGCTTAATGGATATCCAATAAGATAGGGGGTTCAACGGATATCTCATATCCGAACCTCTACTCGTCGCAACACCTACCATATGTGTGTGACCCTCTAGGCCCAATATTGAGCTGGCCATGAGTCATACTTGTCAGAACTCCTTCTGACTTAGTGAATTATTATCTCTATAATAATTCTCCCAACTCATCGACTGTGGACGTACCAAGCTACTATGCCGCGGCCCCTAGATGATACAAGGGAATCCAATCCTTTGGACCTATCTATCCTCAGTTACCATGTATCTATAGTCCCTCATCTATCCAATATCCCAGAGACCCTATACCGGGCATGGTGTTGTCAAACCCATACAGTCTCTTCTCGAGTCTTGCTCTTGTCGGATTCTCCTAGAGAACTCTTTCTCTCTCAATCCGAATAACCTTGGCCAAGGATTTGTTTGAGCAAGAACATATGAGATATTCCTCTCATGATACCGAGAGCGGATGATCCTCTATTGACACTCAATAGCCCTCGTAAGGTTGGCTACCACTCCCAATAACCAACTGTACTAGATCTGAAACTTTTCAAACCTATAAGTCCTGTATCAAAGAGTGGAGTACTCATATAAGATATTCTTGGCATCTCAAGTCTAAGGACCAGATATACTACTAGGATTATGAAATCGTTGTCTGACGTGAGGTATCAATAACCATCCAACATTCCGTAAACGGATCAATCAGTGAATTCATTCCCCAATGAGCACCTGCATTGTACCCTTGGTGTCCTCACACGAGTAGCTATGAAACCAGCTACCTCCATCATATGGACGAGTATACAACACACAAGTCTATCCGATTATCTCGATGTCCTTCTCGAGTAACCTATGACCAGGATAATTTAGCGTCTGAGTTTAAAGGTGAATCGGTCTCATTATCATGATCTCATCACGATCCGATTCCCATTGCATAGATCCAAGGACATCACAATATATGCAACACACAAGATAAAGTGATAAAATACCTAATAATAAGCAAAGAAAAAAGTGCATATCAAGTTACAAGTGTCAACACTCATGTGATTGGCTTGCAGGGCACATATGACTAGAACTCCTTAGCTGACAGCCTCTGTTCGAGGTATGTGAACAACAACAAGGGCCGACTCCTTCTTGATCCCGTGGTTCACTTGGAAAGGAGGATTGTATAGCAATTTGAGAAGAGTCTTCACAGCCTTTACTATGTGGATCCGCTAGAGAGGAGGATAGTTGACCTCCTTCATCCTCTTCCATAGATCTATAGGATTTTAGAGATATACTCTCCCTAGGTAATATGTATCTGTTAACACGTGTGAGTTTTCGATTTTGTAGGTTTTTGACACCAATCTTTGCATGATGACAAGAAACTATTTTTTATGAAAATCTAGAATTTTTATTTTTTGTGATGTCGCTGTAGGTTTCCCAATAGGTAGGGTCCTCCTCAATGGCTAGCTCCATATGTTGAGTCGTGACCTCAAGTAATGAAATAGTGTGGGGCCATAATGGTGATGCTGGCTACCCGGAGGCAGCCTCTTTAGATGGCTCTAGGGTCAGCCTAGATAGTGGCCCTGAAGAAGTAATAACAACAGGATCAAGACCCCCAACTGGGGTCCCAACTAGAAAGATGGGGGGCGGCTCTTGGGAGGCCCCCACCTCCATGGGCGATCCCGATCCAAGAGATGAAGCCCCCTCTACCACCGCGGGCAATGGCTTTGGGAGCTCAGCAAGGGCCCCACGATACTTCTTTTGAGGGCGTAGGCCTGTAGCATCATTCTCACCTAAGGACCATGAAGAAGCCAAAATCCTCACAAGGGATTGCAGGTCCCCATGGAATAGATCGACACTAGCCTCAGAGCTTCCAAAGGCCTTGACAAGAGGGCCATGAAAGGAGACCCGGGCCCATGATAGCCACTCACCCACCGATAGGCCCTCGCTAGGCCCAGAAAGGGGAGCAGAAGGGCATCGCCTTTTTAGCTCTCGAAGATTCACACCTGCTAAAGGATCATAAAGCAAGGGTTAGAAACAAGTGAGAAAAAGTCAGAAAAATAATGACTATATCAGATAGGGCAGGAGGAGGAGTAGCCTCCACCGAATGGACTTCCTCCTCACACTCTATGGCCCTAGATAAGAAGAACCCTAGTATCTTCTCCAAGGCCTCGGCTTAGCTTGAGGATAGAGGGGGCAGTGCGTTGTCTACTGTGTGTGCTGCCCAAACTATCAGGAAGCCCCAGTCTTGGCTTCTATTGAAAATGAAGAAGTGACTCCTCCACCCTGTGCTGTAAGAGGCCGCTCCACTTATCTTAAACCCTGCATGAGGAGACAAGTAGTAACTACTTGATTCCCGACTTAGCTAGAAGCATGAGCAGAAGAGGTCATGTGATAACGCCACCCTTGTATTATCGCATGCCTGGAGGAAGATCGTTAGGAAATGCCAAAATTTTGACACCATATGGGATGGTAAAATCCGCCAATATCCCAAATAGGAAGCCACCACTAGAAGAAGAGGAAGGCATAAACCTGCCTCCACAACATTGATGGAGAGGTAGAACCCCCTAGAGAGCTAGTGGAAAGGGCAAACCTTGTCCCTAAGGATCAACATAACAAACTCTAGCATAACTCGGAAGTGGTTGCATAGTATCTCTAATTACCATGAGGTCACCATGGAACTGTAGTTGTGGGCCTCCATCATTTGCACTAGGTCTCGTGGGACAGTGGGAGTCTTAGAAGGTTCGCTCCCCACAGATGAAGAACTTACTTGAACTATCTTTCGTGAGGAGGTGGTTGACCTTTCAGCGCCCCATTGGCATCGAGAAATAAGACAAGATGCAATCATAAGGTCGTCGCCCGAAGAGGGCAACCCTAAAGGAGATGGTGGAGTTTTGTTGGAGGAAGACATCTTAGTTCATGCTGAAGTCTCTGATAGCCAACAAGAAAAAACAATAATGGAAGAAGAACAGGCAAATACAATATAAAAGTAACTCCTTATCTAGTAGCCATTAGTTTGATGCAATGGTATCCTTAGAGACCATGCGAGCAATGATGGCAAAGATCATATCACCTACCCTAATGCAACCATAGAAAAACTAAAAGCTGAAAAGGGGTACTCTAATCCCTAAGTAGAGAAAACCCACGGAGGAGGACCCTGCAGAAAGGGGCGTATGCTATAAGGATAAGGTGGCACACCATACATGCCCCACAATGGCAAAAACTATTGGGATTGGGGATCAAGATCGACACTAAGAGGGGGGGGGGGGGGGGGGGGGGGCGAATTAGTGCAGTAGTAAGATTCGACAAATTCATGGATTTAAAGGATTTCGAAAAACCTCATACGATAAAAAGAATCATATTGACTAAAATTGTTTTGATTGCATTTTAATTTAAACACATATGTAAGAAGGTGAAGAGAAAGTGGAGTAAGTAAAATAAAGGCTTGCAGCAAAGATAAACAACAATAAGTAAATGTAAATCAGATTTTTATAGTAGTTCGGTCATATGACCTACATCCACTCCCGATTCCTCTTCACTTGAGGCCACTGACTTGTCACTAGTTGTTTTCTTTCCAATGGGCGAAGATAAAATCCCTTACAATACCTTCTCCTTTTGACATCCTTTTGACAGGCTCAGGAGATAACCCTTATGTTGAATCTCGAATTTTGATGATAAAACTAATTGATCATGTTTAGTTATCTAACTACATTTTAAGTCATGCAGGTTTACTCTCGATCAAGATTAGATAATTGACGCAGGAAGAATCGATGTTGTGTCAGAGGAAATCATGTTAGGAGATTAGATGTTGAGTTGGAGAACCGATCGACGATCGACAAAAGGCTTCGGACAAAGAAATTGGATATAGGGTCAAGAGGAGTGAAGTTGCGCCAAGGAGATCGGGGCTGCAGAGGTCAGTTGTTGATTGGGCAACAAATTGCAAGAGAGGATGATGCGTCGAAGTATCGGATGAAGTGCCGATGGACCAAGGACGTGTTGAGTAACTAATTACGATTCGTATTATAATAATTATCTAGATCATAGTAGGATTAGCTTAATTAGGTTGTAATTTAACCAACTCAATTAAAGATCAATTGGGCTTAAATTGGGACTGATTTGGGCTCATGGGAGGCCCATTCAGTGGTCCAAAAGTTGCTACAAGCGGTGGCACCGCCAAACTAGCGGTGGAACCGCCTATAAGTTGGAAGAGTGAAAAAGCACACTTTTCTAGGCTGTAGGCGGTGGTACCACCCAGTATAGGAAGTAGTACCATCCAGCATTAAAGCTGCAGTGGTGGTACCACCCCAAGCTGGCGATAGTACCGTTAGTGTTAGGGTCAAATTGGCGGTAGTACCGCTAGCACTTGAAAATCCGGGATGATTCAAATTTGGGCTCTAAGTTTAAATCATATTGAGGCCTATAAATACCCCTCTCATTCATGGTTGAAAGATACACAACTGAGAACAAAAAAGAGGAAATATTTTATTATAAACTTGAGAGAAATCCTCCCCTCAAACTCTAAGTGTTGAAAAAGTTCAAGAGAAGGGTGAGAGGCTTTGTAAGGGTTACCTCCTAAGCCCGTCAAAAGAAGAGTGCTGTAAAAGGGAGTCAATCCTCGCTCGTTAGAAGGAGGATACCTAGTGGAAAGCCAATCGCCTCAAGAGAAGAGGATTCGAGAGTGGACATAGGTCGTATGATCAAACCACTATAAAAATCCAGGTTTACATTTATATTCTTGCAATTTATATTTCTGCAAACCATTCTTATTCCTCTATCTCTCCTTGTAACAATCAACTTCAAGTTTAAAGCTTTACATCCTTCCAATACATGCAATCGAAATCAGTTCTCTTTGAAATATATTTTCAACATATGAAGTTTTCGAAATCATTTTAAATCATCAAAAATTATCATTATTTACCACTGCACTAATTCACTCCCCTTCTTAGTGCCGCTCTAGATCCCAACAATTATTATTAGAGCCTCGTTATATCTCTTTCGGATTCATATCCGTGAGAAATGGCTCTTCACAGCTTTCAAGAGAGTTTTTCGATTGTTCGTCCTCCGTTGTTTAATGGTTCGGACTACGTATATTGGAAAACTCAAATGAGAGTTTTCTTAATTTCTCTCAATTTAAACTTATGAAATATTATTGAAAATGATTTTCAACTTCCCTCTAAACTGACGAACGAATGGTCGAATTTAAAGAGAAAATCTTTTTCTTTAAATGCAAAGGTTATAAATGCCTTATATTGTTCTTTAGATAAAACTAAGTTTAATTGGATTTCTACATGTGAAATGATTTTGGATATTTGGCACACACTTGAAGTCACACATGAAGGAATGAGTAGAGTTAAAGACTCAAAAGTTAATATTTTGATGTATGATTTTGAGCTTTTTCAAATAAAACTAAGTGAGACTATCGACGACATGTACACTTGTTTCATAGATGTTGTCAATAGTTTGAAAAGTCTTGATAAATCTTTTTTGAGTTTTGATCTCATTAACAAGATTTTAAGATCCCTTCCAAAGAGTTAGGAACAAAAAATAACGGCTATTCAAGAGTTTAAAGACTTGAATGTTTATTTACTTGAAGAACTAATCAGGTCTTTAATGACCTATGAAATGACTCTTGAACTTGATGAACATGAGTACCACCTTCCCAAGAATAGGAAGGATTTGGCACTTCGAACAATAGAATACTACTTGAGTGATGACTCAAGTAATGAGGACAATGCTAAGAACTTTGAACTTTTGACATTAAAATTTAAAAAGTTCATTAAATAAGAATTAAAAAATATAAATGAAAAGAACATCAACTCTTGCTATGAACGCAAGAAACCAGAATGCTCTAAAGATGAGTACATAAAAATGAATAAGAGGAAAGCGTACAAAAAGGATGAAGATGCAAACTATGCCTTGTCGGTTTTCGACAATGAGGTAAGAAACTCACCCAAGTTGCTTTTATCTTATTTTAAAATTACATGATATTTTTCATGAGTGCTAAATTTAGATAGTAGGAAATAAAAAAAATTATTTTCAAAAATTATATCATGCTTCTCTTTTTAGCATTTTTGAAAAATTTTAAAAAAATTGATCATGAAAAACTATATTGTTAAAGTTTCATGCATGTTATGATTCAAAACTTTGAATGATTATGGATGATAATTACATGATGTGTGATAATGCAATTCCATGCATATGATTTCCGTTTCAATCTCAATGTATGGTTTTGACATAATAAATCAATTAGCATGATTATACACCTAAAAGCATTAATCCATGATTGTGTATTTCGTTTTTCATGCTTAATGATATTATGCATGAGAATTTGAAATAATGATATCCTATGTTTTGGAATGATGCATTGAAGGTCTTGACAAAACTTATGAATCAGATTTATACGATGATGCTTTCGGCTCTAAACATGATGCTTGACACTTTCATAAACATTTCTTGAATATACTCAACCTAAAATGAAACACGTAAAAAAAATATAATAAAATGTATGATCATGATGGATTCATGTTGATCTTGGTTTCAAAACAAGATACATTGTTTGTTATACAAAAAATTAAACATCATGATAATGGCATGTTTCATGATAATGCTTCCACACCAAATGTGATTAAAGATAGAAGCAAGCATATTGATGATTTCGCTTTCAACATAATGCATGACCTTTTACATAAAAATTAAAAATGTGATATCATTTTTTATGTATTTGGTCTTGACGGTTTTATGATGAAACTTATGTCTCATTTTTTAAATGCTGAAACATATTTTCAGAAAAGACTTGAGTATATCTTATGAAATCATCCTTGATAATGATGAAATGAAAATATTAAAAGGATGTTATCATACTTGAAAGTTATGGAATCATGTTTAATGATTTGTTTTACAAAATCTACCTTTTTGTTCTTAAATGTTGACACTTGTTGAAGGCAAAGACTTGATTATAAAATGAAACACATTCTCATAAATTGAATCTTATGTTTTGAAATAATGTGTTATATTTGTCTTGACGATTTTTATGATGAAGTTTGTCTTTCGGTTTTGAATGTTGTTACCTCTATTCTATTTGACATAAAAAGACAAAGGCATGTTTATACGAAATCAATGCAAATCACTAAAAGAAAAATGCATGTTTCTTGAACATCTCTCTTTCTCTAAAGTTTCAGATTTTTCAAATAAAAAAACAAGTGATAAATTCATTTATGATATTTTATAAATCACTTGAATTATGAATGAGATTTTGATGATGTGGTAATAACCTTATTCATGTTATGAATCTCAAAAATGATAATTTGATTATGAGTTTTGAGTTGACGAATTGACTTGAATGAGATTTTGTTTCAACTGAATCATGAACTTTCTTTTGACTTCTTGACTTGAGAAATTTTAAGAAACTTAATTATTACTTGATATTTGATACTTGAAATTTCTTATGAAATGTGATCTTATTGAGATTTCTTATGCATGAAATAACTTGTTCTCTTTGCTATTTGCTACCAAATGAATCATGATTGAGATCATTGCCATTATACCTCCTATGATTCATGTTGTAGAGAAAGAATTTATAAATCATGATGCATTGAGATTTCTTATGAAATAATCAAGTGCTCGTGATTCTTTACTAAAGAAAATATTTATGATTCATGATCTTGATAATTATAACTTGAATTCTTTTTTAATCAAGATCCTTTTAAGAGAATTTTTATCTATATCGTGATCTTGATATCTTGATGAAATACGATCTTGATATCTTTATGATGAATCATTATTAAAAGGATTTGTCAAATGAATCATGTTCTTCTTAATTTTCTAGAGCTTTGATATCATATCTTTCATGATTTAGAAATGACATAAGTACCTTGGTTTGTATGCCTTATGTGATGATTGAAAATTAACTTAATGAATCACGAATCATGACTTGATCTATGATATTAATATATTTTTAGCATGATCCTTGGTTGTATAATTCTTTTGCTTTATTAAAAAGATTTGTCAAATGAATCATGTCCTTCTTGAATTTTCTTGATATTATGACATAATTTCTTTATATGGCTTGTATAATGATTAAAATTTTTAGCCATTGAGTCCTCCACTTCATTTCAACAAATACTAAGGGGGAGCTAGCTTGTTGAATTCATATTCATGACTTGAATTTTGATGATTGAAATGTTTATGTCAATATTCATTTTTTGATATCTCATTTGTCATGATTTGAAAAGTTGATGAAAAAGGAAATGAATTACAACATTACATTTTCCCTTTCTTTTGACAATGATAAAGGGGAGATAAAATTGCTAGCTTGGCATATTACAAAGAAATCAAAGTACAAATTTGCTATCTTACTAGCCTACAAAAGAGGAAAAGAACTTGCTCTCTTGAATATCAAAAATTACTATCTTGCGAATTCAAGAAAAGCAAAATGCAACCTTGCACAAGAAGCAAGTGTTGAATTACCATGATTACATATCCTTAAAAATTTACTATAATTGAATGTTTTAAAGTGATGTATGTTGAACATCTAGATTGATAGCTAGTATGATTATAAAGCTTGCATATCTTTTAAACTAGCTATGATGCTACTTCTCCTTTTTATTGATGACATAGGGGGAGAAGTAGATTGATGACTTCATGCATTGAATTGAAGATTTTATATATTTCTCATAACATATGATGAATGTTGCTTGGATTTAGGATAATCCAAGTGTTATATCAATGACATATTGATAGGGGGAGTTTGTTTAAACTCCAAAGAGTTAAGGTTAACTCCGTCATTAATTAGTTATCATCATAAAAAGGAGGAGATTGTTGAATCTCAAATTTTGATGATGAAATTAATTAATCATGTTTAGTTATCTAACTATGTTTTGAGTCATGTAGGTCTACTCTCGATCAGGATTAGACAATTGAAACAGGAAGAATCGACGTTATGCTAGAGGAAATTGCGTCAGGAGATTGGATGTCGAGTTGCAGATCTGGTTGACGATCGGTAGAAGGCTTCAGATAAAGAAATCGGGCATCGGGCTAAGAGGAGTGGAGTTGCACCAAGGAGATCAGGGCTGCGGAGGTCAGCTGCTAATTGGGCAATAAATCGTAAGAGAGGATGATGCGTCGAAGTGTCAGACGATGCGTCGATGGACCAAGGACGTGCCGGGTAACTAATTACGATTCGTGTTGTAATAATTGTCTAGATTAGAGTAGGATTAGCTTAATTTGGTTATAATTTAACCAACTCAATTAGGGGCCAATTGGATCTAAATTGGGACTGATTTGGGCTCATTGGGAGGCCCATGCAGTGGCCCAAAAGTTGCTACAAACGGTGGCACCGCCAAACTGGTGGTGGAATCGCCTATGAGCTAGAAAAGTGAAAAAGCACACTTTTCCAAGCTGTAGGCGGTGGTACCGCCCAGTATGGGCAGTGGTATTGCCCAGCATTAAAGCTGTAGTGGTGGTGCTGTCCTAGGCTGGCGGTAGTACCGCTAGTGTCAGGATTAAACTGGCGGTGGTATCACCAATGTCCGACGGTGGTATCGCCAGCACTTGAAAATCTGGGATGATTCAAATTTGGGCTCCAAATTTAAATCACATTGAGGCCTATAAATACTTCTCTCATTCATGGTTGAAAGATACACAACTGAGAACGAAAAAGAGGGAAAATTCTATTGTAAACTTGAGAGAAATCCTCCCCTCAAACTCTAAGTGTTGGAAAAGTTCAAGAGAGGGGTGAGAGGCTTTATAAGGGTTACCTCCTAAGCCCGTTAAAAGGAGAGTGCTGTAAAAGGGAGTCAATCCTCGCCCGTTGGAAGGAGGATACTTAGTGGAAAACCGATCGCCTTAAGAGAAGAAGATTCGGGAGTGGACGTAGGTCGTATGACCGAACCACTATAAAATCCAGGTTTGCATTTATATTCTTACAATTTATATTTCTGCAAACCATCCTTATTCCTCTACCTCTCCTTTTTATAATTGGCTTCAAGTTTAAAGCTTTACATCCTTCCAATACGTGTAATCGAAATCAGTTCTCTTTGAATTGTGTTTTCAACGTACGAAGTTTTCGAAATCGTTTTAAATCGTAAAAAATTATCATTATTTACCGCTGCACTAATTCACCCTCCCCTCTTAGTACCGCTCTAGATCCCAACACCTTACAAGCACTTCACTTGTCTCTTTCGGTGGAATACAATGAGGACTAGAGGAGGGGGATTTCTAAAGTGATTTGAACAGCATTTTTCTACTTTCAAAGTTTGTGTGCTTGTGTATTCAACCCAGGGATGAGAGGGATATTTATAGGCTCCAAATGGATTCAAACTTAGAGCCAAAAACCTTCCCATCCCGGGTTTTCTAAGTACTGGCGATACCACCACCAGTGCTAGGCGATGCCATTGCTTGGCACACTGCCACTGTTAGTGTACTGGGCAGTACCACCACCTCACACACTACCATTGTTAGTGTACTAGGTGGTACCATTGTCTAGGTATACTAACACTGGCAGTACCACCGCCTCACACACTACCATTGTTAGTGTACTAGGTGGTACCATCGTCTAGGTACACTAACACTGGCAGTACCACCGCCCAAACTCAATCTAGAAGACTAAGCCTTCTAGCGATGCCACCGCCTGACGTGGCACTTAGGCACTGTTTGGGCTTTTCATTCGACCCAACACAACCCTAGTGTAGGCCCAATTGGCCCCTTTAGGTTAGCCAAATTACAATCCAATTAATCCAATCTTATTTCGATCTAGACAATTATCATAACGTGAATTGACATTTTATTGCCCAACATATCATTAGTCGGTGCTTTGTCTGATTCTTCAGCACATCGTTCTCTCTTGCGGCATGTTGCCCAATCAGTGGTTGACCTCCGCAACCCCGATCTCCTTGGTGGAACTCCGCTCTTCTTGGCCCGATGCCCGATTTCTTTGTCCGAAGCCTTCTGTCGATCGTCGATCGGACCTCCAGCTCGATGTCCAATATCCTGACATGATTTCCTCTAGCGCAACATTGATTCATCCTACTTCTATTGTCTAATCCTGATTGAGTAGACCTGCGTGACTTAAAATATAATTAAATAACTAAACATAATCAATTAGTTTCATCATCAAAATCTGAGACTCAACAATCTTTCCCTTGTTGATGATGATAACTAATTGAAGACAGAGTTAACCTTAACCTCGAAGTTTAACCAAACTCTCCTTATCAATATGCCATATTGATAGAAACATTAGATTACGCCAAATCTAAGTAACATTCATCACATATTATCAAAAACATCATGCAAATATAAAAATATTCAATACAACATATATTGTATGAAATCATCAATCTACTTCTCCCCCTTTGTCATTAATAAAAAGGAGAAGTTGCATCTAGCTAGTTTAAAATATATGCAAATTTCATAATCATACTAGCTATCAATCTAGATGTTCAACCTACATCACTTTAAAGCATTCAATCATAGCAAGTTTTAAGTTCAAGCATGACAATTTTTACTTGCTTCTTGAGATGTGCAAGTTTGCACTTCATTTCTCACGATAAACAAGATAGCACTTGTTTCTTCTCATTTGAGAAGTGCAACTTAGTTTTGCCTTACCAAATTTTTGCAATGAGCTAGTAATATTATATAATTTATATCACTTTAAACATGCAAGCTAAATTTTTATTACAATATACAAGCATCGAAGCATAGCAAGTGTAAGATTGTAAATTTTCTAAGTTTTACATTTTTTACTTCTATTGAGATAGCAATTCTTTGCTTCTCTTTAGATTGTAAGATTGCAATTCTTTTGTAAGTTCTAGCTAGCTACTTTTGCCACTTTTTCTTATGATACACAAGCTAGCAAGTTTTCTCTGTGATATACCAAGCTAGCAATTTTGCTTCAAGCTAGCAATTCTCTCCCTTTATCATTGCAATTGTTGTAATTTATTTCCTTTTTCATCAAATTTTCAAATAATGATAAATGAGATATCAAAAATAAATATTGACATAAATGTTTCAATCATCAAAATTCAAGTCATGAATATGAATTCAACATTCAAGCTAACATTTAAGGTTCTCTCAATTTTGTGATACATTAGCAAGTAATTTTTACTTGCTTTAGCAAAATTCTTTCTCTTGTGATGCACAAGCTAGTAAGCTAGCTCCCCCTTAGTTATTATCAAAATGAAATGGAGGATCCAAAGATGTAGACTTTTGCATCAATTATAAATTTGCATCAATAAAAGTTTACATTTATCTTTCAATTATCACATGATGTATTCAAAGAAGTATTGAAACATAGGAGAAAAATCTAATTAAGCATACTATGTTTCAATCATTAAAGTCAAGTCATCATAAATGTAAAAGACATTATACATGGTTCATAAATGTTCATTTTAGTAGGATCAAGATTAAGATTTACAAATATTTTCTTTAGCATAAATTTTCAATTCATGATAAAGGGTATACAACCAAGAATCATAATACATAAAAAAAACATATCAATATCATAGATCAAGTCATGATTTGTGATTCATCATAAAGTAAATTAATTTTCAATCATCACATAAGACATGCAAGCCAAGGTCATCATGTTATTTCTAAATCATGAAAGATATGATATCAACACAAATCTTAGGAAAATAAAGAAGATATCTAGATTCATGTATAATATCTCTCATTTCATCATGAATCATAAGAAATAATTTCAAGTATCAATTATTGAGATATCAAGACTTGGATTGTTTTCCTCTTTAGTAAATGGTAGAATGAAGGAGTCATAGAGGAAGCGGATTTCGATTTGCATAAAAAATATCTCAAGTCAAGAAATTAAAAGAGTGTTTATGATTCACTTGAAATAAAAGATCTCATTCAAATCAATTTGTCAACTCGAAACCCATAATCAAATCAAAATCATTTTTTAGATTCACATCATGAATAAAGTTATTATTACATCATCAACTTTTTAGAGATTCAAAATGACAAATAGATTTTTGATAAAAACTTATTATCATATCATCAATTTTATGATTCGTTTGAAAGATTCTCCTCTTTCGTAAATAAAAAAAATATGAGAATAAAATGAATTAAGGGAGATAGAACATGATTGAAGCATGATTCATATTTAAAATGTATCTTACGCCGTAAATATGAATCAAGCATTTATCAAATCTGAAATCATCCTTAAAATCATATTCAATAAATTCATACATGACAAGCATAGATTCATGAATTTCTTATTGAAAAATCAATAAGATTGAGATAGAGGATTGCATTTCGTTTTTATAACTTTCTAGTCATGTGATTTGGTTCTTATAAGCATGCCTTTGTCTTTAATAAAAATAAGTGTCACATTCAAGAATGAAAGGTAAATTTTGTAAAACAAATCATAATATGCATTATCGTATAAGTCCAAAATCATCATCAAAATCTTTCATTCGAAAAATTTATTAAGAGCAACATAGATTAATTACATGTAAGCATGCTTAAGTCTTTTATGAAAACATGTATCATCATTTAAAATTGAGACAAGTTTCATCATAGAAACTATCAAGACCAAATACATAAAACATCATGATAGTGCATTTTCTCATTTTTATGTGTTTCAATTTAAGTTGGTTGTTTTCATACGAGTATGCTCATATTTTTTGTATAGATCCGAAAAGCAACTTTCAAGAGAAATCATTAAGACCAAAAACATAATACACACATTTATTTTTAAAACATTGATTATGATTAATTTCATGAGATTTATAAGATTCATGAAATAGTTCATTAATCTCAATAGGATAGAAAATGCATTTTCATTTCATGCAATTTGATTACACATAGGAATGTTCAAGATCATGCATCATCTGAAAGCAATACAAAATTATCAAAATTCATGGATTCATCATGTTCATGTTCTTTCCCCCCTTTCTTACGTGTTTCATTTTAAGTTGAGCATGTTTAAAATTTTTATGCAGATGTCAAGCATCATATTTAGAACCGAAAGCATCATCATATAAATCTGATTCACAGGTTTTGTCATAATCATCAATGCAAAAAAACATAACATGTCATAAAAAAAAATCATCATGAAAGCGATTAAGATCGAAAATATATTAATCCATAACATACGATTATTACTTCAAATCATCAAGCATAATACAAACATTTAGCATTTTCATTATAGCGTTTTATATGAAAGCCAAGCATTGTCCAAGACATAAGATTCACTCATTATCCATAGTTTTAAAATGTAAAATCATCAAGATAACTATTCACTGATTTTAGCTTGTTAGGTGTACAAGCATGAGATGCAATTATCAAGATAATTCATTTTGTGTCAAAATCATACATCAAGATGGAAAGCGAAAATTGATACGGATATCATAAACATACATTCAATTTATCATGATAAATAATTTTTGTATAAAAAACCATGCATCTTAATTTAAACCGAAGACAATGCAAATCTATTAAGATACACATGCATGGATTAAACATATTAGGTGTATATAAATCATGCAAGTATCATTTTAATTTTCAAAAACACTAGAAAGAAAAGCATGATATAATTTTTTGAAAATATTTTTTAATTTCCTATAACCTAAATTAAGTACTCATGAAAAATTTCAAGTAATTTCATAAAGCAAAAGGGCTTTGGTTGAGTTGCTTACCTTGTAGTCGAAGCCTGTCAAAGCGTATTTTGCAACTCTATCACTTGATTCATCTTTCGATGCTTTCTTCATCTTCGATGGCCTTTTCTTCTTTTAAGTTCATTTTTGTTCTTTAATTTTTATTTTATAAATTTTTTAAAGTTCGTTGCCAAAAGTTCAAAGTTCTCATCATCATTGTCCTCATCACTTGAGCATTCTCTCAAGTGGTATTCCATAGTTCAAAATTTCAAATCTTTTTTGTTCTTTGGAAGATGGTTCATGTGTTCATCAACTTCATTGTGTTCTAAGAATATCATCTCATAAGTCATTAATGACCCAATTAATTCTTCCAATGGAAAATCATTTGCATCTTTAGTTTCTTATATCGTCATTACTTTAGGATCCCACCTTTTTGGAAGGGATTTTAAGATCTTGTTAGTGAGTTCAAAATTCAGAAAACATTTACCAAGTGCTCTTAGACTATTGATGACATCTATGAAATGGGTGTACATGTCGTTGATAGTCTTGCTTGGTGCCATTTGAAAAAGCTCAAAATCATACAATAAGAGGTTTACTTTTGAGTCTTTAACTCTACTAGTTCCCTCGTGCATGATTTCAAGTGTGTACCAAATATCAAAAGCTGTTTCGCACGTTGAAATCCAATTAAACTTAGTTTTATCCAAAGAGCAAAATAAGGCATTCATAGTCTTTGCATTTAACAAAAAAGATTTTTTCTCTAAGTCTGACCATTCGTTCATCGGTTTAGAGAGAAGTTGAAAGCCGTTTTCAATAATATACCATAAG
Organism: Musa troglodytarum; assembly: GCA_023547065.1. Classification (NCBI taxonomy): domain Eukaryota; kingdom Viridiplantae; phylum Streptophyta; class Magnoliopsida; order Zingiberales; family Musaceae; genus Musa; species Musa troglodytarum. The sequence continues at coordinate 43,500,825 of CP097508.1, forward strand.
CCTAATCCAAAGAAATCAAGAAAATCTCATTCGAGTTTTCCAATATTTGTAGCCCGACCCGCTAAACAATAGAGGACGAATGATCGAAAAACCCTCTTAAAAGTTGTGAATAACCATTTCTCGTGGTTGTGAATGTTAGGGATCGAGCGGCACTAAGAGGGGGGGGGGGTGAATTAGTGCAGAGGTAAGGAATGATAAATTTTCAGCGATTAAAACAAGTTGAGAAACTTCGTACGAATGAATGCAACGTTTCGTTTGAACCCGAAAAGATTGCGTTTTAACTTTAAAGCAAACGTGATAAGATGAAGATGAAGTTGAGTAAATAAGGCAGCAAATAAAAATGGTTTGCAGCAAAGTAAATAGCAAGAATGTAAATGCAAACCAGATTTTTATAGTAGTTCGGTCATCCGACCTACATCCACTTCCGATTCCTCTTCGCTTGAGGTCACCGGCTTTCCACTAGCTTTCCTCCTTCCAATGGGCGAGGAAGAACTCCCTTACAACACCTCTCCTTTTGATGGGCTTAGGAGATAACCCTTACAAGGCTCTCACCCCTCTCTTGAACAAGAACACACTTAAGAGTAAGAGGGAAGATTTTGACACTATTTGAGCAGAGTTTTCCCTAAAGTTTTTCACTCTTCTTGCTGCACTTTGAACCTGCAAAAGAGGGGAATTTATAGAGCTTAAGAGGACTCAAATTTGGGCTCCAAATTTGAAATCAAATTTAAAATTCAGTGCAGGCGGTACTACCGCTTGTCGATCGATGACACGATCTTGGGCGGTGCTACCGCTGCTGCATCAGCTCTGCGGTACTACCGCCCAGCTCTACGCCCTCTCTACTTGCTACCGCCCAGCCTTTTCAGCATATTGGTTTTGGCGAAAACTTGGCCGAAACCGGTCCAAACGAAGTCCGAATTGGCTCAAATTTGGTTTATAGGATTAACACTTAATCCTAAACCAAATTATGTGCTAGCTATAAATTTTAAAGATATTTTGTAAGCTATTTCAAAGTCTATAAGACAAGACTTCTTTCGGTGAGCTTTTGGCGAACTTCCGACAGTCTTCCGATGAACTCTCGGAAACAATTCTGCGGATTCCCAGTAAGCTCCCAAACTTCATGATGATCTTCGTGAGTTCCATCAAGCTTCTTTGGCAAGCTCTGATCTTTCTTGGCAAGCTCCGTGAACTTTCGGCGAAGCTTCCGGCGAACTTTCGAAAACCCTTTGGTAAGCTCCCTACTCGTTCTCGGTCGATTCTGGCAACTACTACCAACGAATCTTCGGACTTCCATCGAACTCTCGAACTCCCAATGATCCATCCCACATATCTTCCAGTACTTTATTTTGCTTTACGTCTTTATCTTCATCGTAGTTAATCCTGCACACAAACAAACAAACACTCTACTTCGATCTAGATAGTTATTACAATGCGAATTGACTTTTAGTTGCCCGGCACGTCATTGGTCGGCACTTCATCCGATCCTTCGGCACATCGTCCTCTCTAGCGGCTTGTTGCCCAATCGATGGTTGACCTCCGCAACCTCGATATCCATGGCGCAACTCCGCACTTCTTGGCCCGATGCCCGACGTACGAAGCCTCCTGCCGATAGTCGACCGAACCTCCAGCTCGACATCCAATATCCTGATGTGATCACCTCCGACGCAACGTCAATTCCTCCAGCGTCAACTATCTAATCCTGATCGATAGTAGACCTGCGTAACTCAAAACGCAGTTAGACTATAAATCATACTCAATTAGTTTCATCATCAAAATCCGAGATTCAACAATCTCCCCCTTTTTGATGATGACAACTAATTGATGACTGACGGGGTTAACCAAAACTCCTCGGAGTTTAACACAAACTCCCCCTATCAATACGCCATTGATAGAATCCTTGGATTATCCCAAATCCAAGTAACATGTATCATTTATGTAGTGAGAAAACAACAAACCATCATGCAAACATAAAATATTCAATCAATACATGAAGTCATCAATCTACTTCTCCCCCTATGTCATCAACAAAAAGGAGAAGTAACATCATAGCTAGTTTTCAAGGATATGCAAATATTACAAACATACTAGCTATTAATCACATCATACAATACAACATCAAATAATACCATTCAATCATAGCAAGTTTCAAAGATGGGCAATGATGGTAATTTTCACTTGCTTGTTGAGATGTGCAAGTTGCACTTTCTTTGCTTCCTTTGCATGTTCTAGCTAGTAAAATTTTTCTTTGCAATACATAAACTAGCAATAATTCTTCTCCCCCTTTGTTTTGTCAAAAAGTGGAGTACAAATAGCCAATGCTTTGTTCATGACAAAATAACAAATTTACAATATGAATTTTTAGCATATTAAGTCATGAATTTAAGGGAGTCAAAAATCAAGATATGAGATAAAAAGATGATAAGCAAGCAATCAATAATGATAAGCAAGCTAACATACTTTGCGACACGCAAGTTAGTTTCCTTTCAATTCTTCTCTTTTGTAACTAAGTTTCACCTTTGCAAGCTATCAACTTTTGTTTGCAATGAGCTAGCAATTATGTATGATCACCTTAAATATATATGCTAACTTTTCATTTAAACATACAAACATAAAGGCATGTAACATTTCAAATTTTTGAAGTTTTGCATTTTACTTCTTTTGATATAGTCAAGATAGCAATATTTGCATCCTTTGAAATAGCAATCATTCTTCTTCTTGTGAAATTGCAAGGTAGCAATTTTTCTCCCCCTTTGTCTTTGTCAAAAAGAAGGGAGGACTAAATGGCTAAAAATTTCAATCATTATACAAGCCATTTTTCATATCAATTAAAAATTTGCATCAATAAAAATATACATCAATTGTTCAATCATTACATGATGCAAATAAGACAACAATGTAAAGAAATCATGTCATGACGGATATCAATATATAAATTCATCAAGGATCAAAACCAATATATATCATTCATGATTCATAATTTTCTTTTTAGCAAGATCAAAATTCATATTTATCAATTTTTTAATTCAAAATAAATATTATACAACCAAGAATCATGATATATAAAAGCATATCAATATCAAGGATCAAATCATGATTACAAGTGCTACTATATTTTCTTTTCATTCACTTTCAAACCATAATAAAAGATATGCAACCTAGAATCATGATGCATAAAGAGTAACTTGATTCATGTATAAGATTTTTCATCAAGATCACATTTCATAAGGATCAAGATATCAAGATCACAAATTCATAAAAATTCAAGTATTGAATTCCGAGAAATCAAAAGACAAGATACGATCTTGATTTATAAAGAACTTCAAGTTATAATTTGCAAGATCATGATTTCAATAAAATTTCTTTATAGCTAAATGAAGTCGTTTAAAACTTGATTCAAGCATTAAATATGTCTTAACAAGTCATAATTCTAAAAGATTCAAGAATCGTTAAAAGAAAAATCATTCAAGCTCAATTTGTCAACTCAAAACTCATAATCAAAATCATTTTAGAGATTTAAAATGCTAGCTATATGCATTAATCATGACAAGTGATATATCAAAAGTCTACATCAATATTTCAATTATCATGTCATGAAGCATATAAAGTGGTATTGAAACATGAGAGAAAAGTTCAAATTGCACATACAATGTTTCAATCATCAAAACATATTTTCTCAAATTGAGTATCAATAAGTTAATAGAAAATAATTTATATTTTTCTTCATATAACATGGGAGAAACATAAGAGAGTATAGAGATAAAAACTCAAGTTATCAAGATGATGATCTCATAAAAGTAATTCAAAACCATAGTTTTGTGAAACAAGAGATAAGTTATATTTCATTTGGAAAATTCTCTTTTCAAGTAATTCTTTTCATCTAAATATGCCTTTGTCTTTATATACCAAGATAAGCATGAAAGTTCAAGATGTAAAGGCAAAATCTCATAAGGCATTATCAAGACAAAAATGTAACACATTATTTCAAGACATAAGTTTCAATATATCATGATAATGTGTTTCATTTTAAGTTATTTGTTTCATGTAAGTGTACTCATGTTTCAAAAAATGAGTATCAAATTTTAAAACCGAAACATGAGTTTGTCATCAAGATATGATATCACAAGGTCATTAAGCATGATAACAAACTTCTAATATTTTCATTTTAATGATGATTACATAAGGTATGTCCAATTATATATATGAAGATCATCATTGTATTACTTTGAAATACAATTTGCAATGTAGTCCATTAAGATCAAAAGCATTACACGTAAAGCATCATGATAGTACAATTTCTTATTTTTTATATGTTCCATTTCAAGTGATTTGATGTTCATATGAGTATACTCATGTTTTTCATATAGATCCAAAGAGCAAGTTTCAAGAGAAATCATTAAGACCGAAAACATGAAGCACATTTTTTAAAATATTCATCATGTTTATTTTCATGAGATTCACAAGACTCATAACATGAATTCATTCATCTCAATAGAATAAAAAAGATATTTTCATTTTAAGCAATTAGATGTGAGCATATTCAAAATTTTTATGAAAACATGTATCAAAATAAAACACAAGCTTAGTCATAAAATCGTCAAGATCAAATATGTAAAAATGATAGCACACTTTCAATTTTTATGTTAAAAGGTCATGTTCAAATTTTTGCCAAAATCATGCATCTATTTATAAATTCAAAAAATATATTTCATCATCACAATATGACACTTTATTACTTCAAAAGCTCATGCATGATATAAAATCATCAAGCATCATATTTGGAGACAATGTAAACCATCAAGATACACATGCATGGATTAATCCTAAGCATTATCACAAATCTTACATCATTCATATGTTTACTTTTCGAAAATACTATAAAGAAAAGCATAGTATAATTTCGAAATTTTTTAATTTCTAAAAACATAAGAAAAGCATAAAAAAATTCCTACTAACTAAGTTAAGCATTCATGGAAATCATCAAGTAATTTCAAAATAATTCAAGGAAGTTAAGTTACTTACCTCATTATCGAAGCCCATTACAGCGTAGTTTGCTTCTTTTCTTGATTCTTCTTTCCAAGCCTTCTTCTTCTTCTTTGGCCTCTTTCTCTGTTCAAGTTCATTTGTGTTTTTTAATTTTTGTTTAATGAACTTGTTAACATTCATTGTTATGTGTTCAATGTCCTTATTGTCCTCATCACTTGAGTCATCATTCAAGTGGCATCCATTTGTTTGATATTCAAAAACCTTCTTGTTCTTTAGAAGGTGATTCAAATGTTCATCATGTTCATGATGTTCTAAACGTTCCAAGAAACTCATTTCATAGGTCTTTAAAGACCCAATAAGTTCATTAATAGGATAGTTATTTAGATCTTTTGTTTCTTGTATTGCGGTTATTATCGGATCCCATCTTTTGGAAGAGATCTTAAAGTCTTGTTTACGAGTTCAAAGTCCGAAAAACATTTACCAAGAGCTTTTAGACTATTGATGACATCCGAGAAACGGGAGAACATGTCATCGACAGTCTCACTTGGTGCCATTCGAAAAATCTCAAAATCGTGTATCAAAATATTAACTTTCGAGTCTTTGACTCTACTTGTTCCTTCGTGCGTGATTTCAAGAGTTCACCAAATGTCAAAAGCCGTTTCGCATGTAGAAATTCGGTTGAACTCATTTTTGTCTAAAGCACAAAATAAGGCATTCATAGCCTTTGCGTTTAAAGAAAATAACCTTTTCTCCAAATCCGACCATTCGTTCGTCGGTTTAGAGGAAGGTTGAAAGCCATTTTCGATGATGTTCCACAAATCCAAGTTCATTGAAAGCATGAAAACCCTCATTCGAGTTTTCCAATATGTGTAGTCCGAACCGTTAAAAAACGGTGGATGAAAAACCGAAAAGCCCTCTTGAAAACCATTTAGAGCCATTTCTCACGGGTGTAAATCCGAAAGAAAAAGAACGTGGATCTGATACCAATTGTTAGGGATCGAGTGGCACTAAGAAGGGGGGGGGGTGAATTAGTGCAGCGGTAAGGAATGATAAATTTTCAGCGATTAAAACAAGTTGAGAAACTTCGTACGAATGAATGCAACGTTTCGTTTGAACCCGAAAAGATTGCGTTTTAACTTTAAAGCAAACGTGATAAGATGAAGATGAAGATGAAGTTGAGTAAATAAGGCAGCAAATAAAAATGGTTTGCAGCAAAGTAAATAGCAAGAATGTAAATGCAAACCAGATTTTTATAGTGGTTCGGTCATCCGACCTACATCCACTTCCGATTCCTCTTTGCTTTAGGTCACCGGCTTTCCACTAGCTTTCCTCCTTCCAATGGGCGAGGAAGAACTCCCTTACAACACCTCTCCTTTTGATGGGCTTAGGAGATAACCCTTACAAGGCTCTCACCCCTCTCTTGAACAAGAACACACTTAAGAGTAAGAGGGAAGATTTTGACACTATTATAGCAGAGTTTTCCCTAAAGTTTTTTCACTCTTCTTGCTGCACTTTGAACCTGCAAGAGAGGGGAATTTATAGAGCTCAAGAGGACTAAAATTTGGGCTCCAAATTTGAAATCAAATTTGAAATTCCCGGGTTTGGGCGATCACTCTGTCGATCCCCTTGATTGACATTGTGGGTGCTGCTCGCTGCTGTGTACCGCCCAGGTCATTTTTATCAAGACATTGGTTTTGGTAAAACTTGGCAAACCGGTCCAAACGAAGTCGAATTGGCTCAAATTTGGTTTATAGGACTTAATCCTAAACCAAATTATGTGCTAGCTATAAATTTTAAAGATATTTTGTAAGCTATTTTAAAGTCTATAAGACAAGACTTCTTTCGGTGAGCTTTTGGCGAACTTCCGACAGTCTTCCGACGAACTCTCGGAAACAATTCTGCGGACTCCCGGTAAGCTCCCAAACTTCATGATGATCTTCGCGAGTTCCATCAAGCTTCTTTGGCAAGCTCTGATCTTTCTTGGCAAGCTCCATGAACTTCTGACGAAGCTTCCGGCGAACTTTCGAAAACCCTTCGGTAAGCTCCCTACTCGTTCTCGGTCGGTTCCGGCAACTACTACCAACGAATCTTCGGACTTCCATCGAACTCTCAAACTCCCAATGATCCATCCCACTTATCTTCCAGTACTTTATTTTGCTTTACGTCTTTATCTTCATCGTAGTTAATCCTGCACACAAACAAACAAACACTCTACTTCGATCTAGACAGTTATTACAACGCGAATTGACTTTTAGTTGCCCGGCACGTCATTGGTCGGCACTTCATCCGATCCTTCGGCACATCGTCCTCTCTAGCGGCTTGTTGCCCAATCGATGGTTGACCTCCGCAACCTCGATATCCATGGCGCAACTCCGCACTTCTTGGCCCGATGCCCGACGTACGAAGCCTCCTGCCGATAGTCGATCGAACCTCCGGCTCGACATCCAATATCCTGACGTGATCACCTCCGACGCAACATCAATTCCTCCAACGTCAACTGTCTAATCCTGATCGATAGTAGACCTGCGTAACTCAAAACGCAGTTAGACCACAAATCACACTCAATTAGTTTCATCATCAAAATTCAAGATTCAACAGTGAATCCAAAAGAGAAACAACATGGCTTTAATACCACTTGTTGGGGATCGAGAATGACACTAAAAGTGGGGGGGGGGGGAGAGGGTGAATTACTACAGCGGTAAGATTCGACAAATTCATGGATTTAAAAGATTTAAAAAATCTCGTACAATAAAAAGAATCGTATCGACTAAAACCGTTTTGATTGCATTTTAACTTAAACACATACGTAAGAAGGTGAAGAGGAAGTGGAGCAAGTAAAGTAAAGGCTTGCAGCAAAGATAAACAATAATAAGTAAATGCAAACCAGATTTTTATAGTGGTTCGGTCATACGACCTACGTCCACTCCTGATTCCTCTTCACTTGAGGCCACTGGCTTTCCACTAGTTGTCTTCCTTCCAACGGGTGAAGATAAAGTCCCTTACAGCACCTTCTTCTTTTGACGAGCTCAGGATATTAGAGATCGAGCAGCACTAAGAGGGGGGGGGGGTGAATTAGTGCAGCGGTAAGGAACAATAAATTTTTAGCGATTTGAACAAGTTTCGGAAACTTCGTACGGTGAAAACTTCGTTTCATATTATGAAAGTCGTATCGGTGGAATTATATAAGAAAAGTACTAACTTAAAGATGTTTACAGAGATGAAAAGTAGAGCATCAAATTAAGTGAAAAGGGTTTGCAACAAAGTAAATAGCAAGAACGTAAATACAAACCAGATTTTTATAGTGGTTCGGTCATTCAACCTACGTCCACTCCCGATTCCTCTTGCTTGAGGCCACCGGCTTTCCACTAGCTATCCTCCTTCCAACGGGCGAGGATGAACTCCCTCACAGCACCTCTCCTTTTGACGGGCTTAGGAGATAACCCTTACAAGCACTCTTACCCCTCTCTTGGACTAGAACACTCTTATGATTTAGAGGGAAGATTTGACACACTTTCAAGAGAGTTTGCCCCTTCTTTTTTTTTCAGTTCTAGACACCCTTTAAACTCTGAATGAGTGGGGTATTTATAGGCCTCAAAGTGATTTAATTTGGAGCCCAAACTTGGAGCCAAAATTTGAACCATTTAGCCATCCACCACCGCTGGTGCCCGTGGGTGCTGGGCGGTGCTACTGCCCTAGCCAGGTGGTGCCACCGCCCAGCCTAGGCGGTACTATCGCCCAGCCTGGGTGGTACTATCGCCCAGGTCATTTCAGCACACTGGTTTTGGTCAAAAACTCGACCAAAATCAGTCCAAATGAAGTTTGAATTGGCCTAAATTTGGTTTATAGGATTAACACCTAATTCTAAACCAAATTATATGCTAACTATGAATTTTAAAGATATTTTTTAAGCTATTACAAAGTCCACAAGACAAGACTTCTTTCGACGAGCTTTCGGCAAACTTCCGGCAGTCTTCCGACGAACCCTTGGAAACCATTCTGTGGACTCCCGGCAAACTCCCGAACTTCACGATAATCTTGGTGAGTTCCTCCAAGCTTCTATGGCAAGCTCCATAAACTTCTGACGAACCTTCCGGCGAACTTCCGAAAACCCTTCGGCAAGTTCCGTACTCGTTCTCGGTCGATTCCGGCAATACTCCCAACGAATCTTCGGACTTCCGTCGAACTCTCGAACTCCCAACGATCCATCCCACTTATCTTCCGGTACTTTGTTTCACTTTACGTCTCCATCATCATCGTAGTTAATCCTGCACACACATAAACAAAAACTCTACTTCGATCTAGACAGTTATTACAACACGAATTGACATTTAGTTGCCCGGCACGTCATTGGTCGGTGCTTCGTCCGATCCTTTAGCACATCGTCCTCTTTTGCGGTCCATTGCCCAATTGGCGGTTGACCTCCGCAACCCCGATATCCTTGACGCAACACGCTCTTCTTGGCGCGATACCCGACATACGAAGCCTTCTATCGATTGTTGACCGAACCTCCGGCTCGACATCCAATATCCTAACGTGATCACCTCCGGCACAACGTCAATTCCTCCAGTGTCAACTATCTAATCCTGATCAATAGTAGACCTGCGTAACTCAAAACATAGTTAAATAATAAACTACAATCAATTAGTTTCATCATCAAAATCCGAGATTCAACACAGGAGATAACATTTACAAGCACTTCACTCCTCTCTTTCGGTGGAATATAATGAGGACTAGAGGAGGGATTTCTAAAGTGATTTGAATATCGTTTTTCTACTTTTAAAGTTTGTGTGCTTATGTATTCAACCCAGGGATGAGAGGGGTATTTATAGGCTCCAAATTGATTCAAAACTTAGAGCAAAAAACCTTTCCATCCCAAGTTTTCTGAGTACTGGCAATACCACCAATAGTGTTGGGCGGTACCACTACTTGGCACACTACCATTGTTAGTGTGCTGGGTAATACCACTGCCTAGTCTGGTGGTACCACTGCTTGGCACACTATCACTATCAATGTACTAGGCGGTACCACCGTCCAAACTCAGCCTAGAAGACTGAGCCTTTTAGCGGTGTCACCACCAACCCTAACGATGCCACCACATGACGTAGCACTTAGGCACCGTTTGAGCTTTTCATTCGGCCCAACATAGCCCTAATGCAGGCCCAATTGGCCCCTAATTGGGTTGGCCTAATTATAACCCAATTAAGCTAATCCTACTTCGATCTAGATAATTATTATAACGCGAATTGACATTTTGTTGCCTAGCATGTCATTGGTTAGTACTTCATCTGGTTCTTCGGCGCATTGTCCTCTCTTGTGACCTATTGCCCAATCGGTGGTTGACCTCCGCAACCCCGATCTCCTTGGCATAACTCTACTCTTCTTGGCCCGATGCTTGATTTCTTTATCCGAAGCCTTCTTCGATCGTCGACCGGACCTTCGGCTTGACATCCAATGTCCTGACGTGATTTCCTCTAGCGCAACGTTGATTCATCTTGCTTATATTATCTAATCCTGATCGAGTAGACCTGCGTGACTTAGAATACAATTAAATAATCAAATATAATCAATTAGTTTCATCATCAAAAAACTTATTGGGATCTAGAGCAACACTAAGAGAGGGGGGGGGGTGAATTAGTGCAACAATTAAGAATGATAAATTTTGACGATTTAAATACTTTTAGAACCTTTGTATGATAAAAAGATACTTCGTTGAAAAACGTATCAAAAATACTTGAGCTTGAGAGTGATTGTAAGAGGATAAAGAAAAAGCTGGATGATTGCAGTAAAATGAAATGGTTTGCAGCAATGTAAATGATAATAAGTAAACACAAACTGATTTTTATAGTGGTTTGATCATCCGACATACGTCCACTCCCGATTCGTCTTCTCTTGAGGCCATCAGCTTTTCGACTAGTTGTCTTCCTTTCAATGAGCGAAGACAAGTCCCTTATAGTGCTCTCTCCTTTTGATGGGCTTAGGAGGTAACCCTTACAAGCACTCTCTTCTCCCTTTTAACTTGAAAACAAGTAAAGACTAGAGGAGGGGATTTTTAGAGATTTAAATAGAGTTTCTCTACTTTCAAAGTGTATGTGCTTACTTCTTCAATGCAAGGATGGGAGGGGTTTTTATAAGCTCCAATCTGATTCAAACTTGGAGCCAAAAACCTTTCCATCCCTGGTTTACCAGGTACTGACGATACCACCGCCTGTCACTGGCGGTACCAGAGCTAGTTTGACCTTGACACTGGCGGTGCTACCGCTAGTCTGGCAGTACCACCGCTTGACACACTAACATGGTCAGTGTATTGGGCGGTACCACCGCCTATGTACTCTATCACTAGGTGGTATCATCGCCCAGTATAATTTGGGGAGCTAGACCTAGGCGGTGCCATCACCCCAGTCTGGCGGTGCCATCACCAGACAAGTCCAACACTCTTGGTTGGGCCTTAAACTCAGCCCAAATCAGCCTATTATAAGACTCACTTGGCCCCTACCAGGGTTATAAGATTAACACTTAATTCGAACCCTAATTATGTACTAACTATAAAATTAAAGATATTTCCTAAGCTAATACAAAGTTCAAAAATTCAAGACTTCCTTTGATGAGCTTCCGACGAACTTCCGACGGTCTTCCGATGAACCCTCGGACACTATTCTACGGACTCCTAGCAAGCTCCTGGACTTCACGATAATCTTGAAGAGTTCCAACGAGCTTCTTCGGCAAGCTTCGATCTTTCTCAGTGAGCTCCGCGAACTTCTGACGAATCTTTCCAATGAACTTTCGAAAATCCTTCGACAAGCTCCCTACTCATTCTCGGCCAGTTCCGACAGCACTGAATCTTCGGACTTCCGTCGAACTCTCGAACTCCCAACAATTCCATCGCACTTGACTCCAACACTTTGTTTCTCTTTATGTCTTCATTATTATCGTAGTTAATCCTGCATATATAAAACCTTAACTCTACTTCGATCTAGTCAGTTACACAAATCAACCTCCTGTTGCCCGACATGTCATTAGTCGGCACTTCGTCCAGTTCTTCAGTACACCATCCTCTCTTACGGCTTATTACCCAATCGGTGGTTGACCTCCGCAATCCCAATCTCCTCGGCATAACACCACTCTTCTTGGCCCGATGCTTGATGTCTGAAGCCTTCTATCGATTGTCGACTAGACCTCTGGCTCGACGTCCAATATCCTGACGTGATTTCCTTCGACGCAACATTGATTCATCCTGTGCCAACTGTCTAATCTTGATCGATAGTAGACCTGCATCACTCAAAACGTAATTAGATAACTAAACATAATTAATTAGTTTCATCATCAAAATTTGAGATTCAACAATCTCCCCCTTTTTGATGATGACAACTAATTGATGACGAAGTTAACTTTAACTCCCAGAGTTTAACCAAACTCCCCCTATCAATATGTCATTGATAGAACACTTGGATTATCCCAAATCCAAGTAACAGGTATCAAAATCATATCAACAAAAATATCATACAAATATATAAAATATTCAATCAATATTACATTGCATGAGTTCATCAATCTACTTCTCTCCTTATGTCATCAACAAAAAGGAGAAGTTGCTTTATAGCTAGTTTAAAAGATATGCAAGTTTTATAATCATACTAGCTATCAAGATATACAACATTCAATTATAGTAAATTTTTAAGTTCAAGCATGATAATTTTTACTTGCTTCTTGAAATGTGCAAGTTTGCACTTTGTTTGTCGCAATAGGTAAGATAGCACTTTGCTTCCTCTTAGAAATATGCAATCACTATAAAAATGCAAGTTAAATTTTCATTACAGCATACAAGCATAGTAAGTGTAAGATTGTAAATTTTTTAAGTTTTGCATTTTTGTTTCTTTTGAGATAGCAAGTCTTTGCTTCTCGTTAGATTGTAAGATTGCAATTGTTGGTAGTGTTCATGATAGCAAGTCTTTCATTTAAGTATGTAAGCTAGCAATTCTTGCTCCCCCTTTATCATTGTAAAAAAGAAGTGGAGTACAAATAGTCTTTTACATCAATGTTTTGATCATGACAAAATAATAAATTTGCAACATGAATTTTTAAAATATCAAGTCATGAATTCAAAGGAATCATAAATAAATCATGATATGAGGGAAATTGATGATAAGCAAGCAATCAATAATGATAAGCTAGCAAACTTTGCGATACGCAAGCTATCAACTTTTCCCTTTCAATTCTTCTCTTTTGCAACTAAGTTTCCCCTTCGCAAGCTATCAACTTTTTGTTTGCAATGAGCTAGTAATTTTTGTATAATATTTTTAAACATGTAAGCTCATGAGTTTAAAAAATAACACAACTTTGCAGTTTCTTTCTTCTCATTTTGAGAAGTGTAAGTCTTGTCTTTTTGCAAGTTCTAGCTAGCTATGTTTACCACTTTCTCTTGTGATACACAAGCTAGCAAGGTAACTCCCCCTTTGTCATTATCGAAAAGAAGGGAGGACTCAATGGCTAAAAATTTCAATCACTATATAAGCCACATAAATAAATCATGTCATGATATCAAGAAAGCAAAAGAATTATACAACCGATTCATTTGACAAATCTTTTTAATAAAGCAAAAGAATTATACAACCAAGGATCATGATAAAAGAAATATCAATATCAAATATCAAGTCATGATTCATTATATCATCTCATTATAGTTCAATTTATCAACTCCAAACACCATCAAAATTACATTCAAGAAATTCACAAGATTTATAAAACATACATGGATTCATCATTTGTCTTTTATCCAAAAATTGAAAACTCTAGAGATAGAAAAATTTTCAAGAATCATACATTTTTTTTTATGATTTACTTCATATAAGCATACCTTTATCTTTTAATATCAAATTGAGACAATCATGAAAGTTCAAGACGTAAAGGCAAAATTTCATAAAACAAATCATAATATGTATTATTGTATAAATCTGAAATCATGTTTCAAGAGAAATCACTAAGACCAAAAACATGATACACACATTTGTTTTCAAAACATTCATCACGATTATCTTCAAGAGATTTATAAGATTCATAAAATGAATTCATTAACCTCAATAGAATAGAAAATGCAATCTCTTTTTATATGTTTTATCCTATTAATCATGTCTTTGCCTTTAGTAAAAACAAGTATCAATATTCAAGAGCGAAAAGGTAAATTTCATAAAACAATTCATCAAGCATGATTCCATAACTTTCAAGCATGATACCATCCTTTTAATATCGAGATAATCATCATCAAGTATGATTTCAAAAAGTATGTTCAAGATTTTTATTCGAAAGCCATGTATCATCATACAAATTGGATATTATTATTAAAATCTTTTATTTTGGAAATTTTATATAGAACAATATAAATTAATTACATGTAAGCATGCTCAAGTCCTCTTTCTATAAAAGTTGTGTATCAAGTTTAAGACTAAAAAGCTGATTTCATCAAAGCCATCAAGATCAAATACATAAAACATAAAAACATCAAGATAACAAATTTTTCCATTTTTATGTGTTTAATTTCATGTGATTGATCTTATATGAGTATGTTTAAATTTTTCATATAAAAGCCATCATCGTATAAATTTGAAATACAAGTATCGTCAAAACCATCAAGACATCATTCCAAAACATAGGATATTATTACTTCAAATCTTCATGCATAATATCATTAAGCATGAAAACCGAAATACACAATCATAGATTAACATAACCATGCTAATTAATTTTTATGTCAAAACCATACATCAAAATCTGATACGAAAATCATAAGCATTCATGGAATCATCTAATCATCAATCATATTTTTTTTTAGTTTTTAAAAATACTAGAAAGAAAAGCATGATTTAATTTTTTTTAAAATATTTTTTTTATTTCTTACTATCTAAATGAAGTACTCATGAAAAGACATCATGTAATTTCAAAATAGTTCAAGGGAGTTTTGGTTAAGTTACTTACCTTGTAGTCGAAACTCATCAAAGCGTAATATGCCATTTCGCCATTGGAAGTTCTTAATTTATCCTTGGGTGCCTTCCTCTTCTTTGGCCTCTTTGTCAGTTCAAGTTCATTTTTTATTTTTGATTTTTATTTAATGAACTTATTAAAATTCATTAAAAGTTTAAAATTCTTAACATTGTCCTCATCACTTGAGCTATCACTCAAGTGGTATTCATTTGTCCGAAATTCTAAATCATTCATGTTCTTTGGAAGGTGGTTCATATGTTCATTATGTCCAACATGTTCCAAGAGTGTCATTTCATATGTCATCAAAGACCCAATTAGTTCTTCAATAGGCAAATCATTTAAATTTTTAACTTCTTATATAGCGGTTACTTTAGAATCTCAATTTTTTGAAAGAGAACATAAAATCTTGTTAACGAGTTCAAAATTTAAAAAATATTTACTAAGTGCTTTTAGATTATTGATGACATACGAGAAACAAGAGAACATATCATCAATAGTCTCGCTTGGTTCCATTCGAAAAAACTCAAAATCATACAATAAGAGATTTATTTTTGAGTCTTTGACTCTGCTAGTTCCCTCATGTGTGATTTCAAGTATTCGTCAAATATCAAAAACTATTTCAAACGTAGAAATTCGATTAAACTTTTTTTTATTTAAAGAGCAAAATAAGGCATTCATAGCCTTTGCATTTAAAGAAAAAGATTTTCTCTCTAAATCCAACCATTCATTCATCGGTTTAGAGGAAAGTTGAAAGCCATTTTCAATTATGTTCCAAAAATTTAAATCCAAAGAAATCAAGAAAACTCTCATTTTAGTTTTCCAATATATGTAGTCCAAACCATTAAACAACGGAGGACGAATAATCAAAAAACCCTCTTAAAGGTCGTGAAGAGTCATTTCTCGCGGGTGTCAATCCGAAAGAGAAATAACGAGACTCTGATATCAATTGTTGAGATCTAGAGTGACACTAAGAGAGGGGGGAGGGTGAATTAGTGCAGCGGTTAAGAACGATAAATTTCGATGATTTAAACACTTTCGGAACCTTCATACGATAAAAGATACTTCGTTAAAAAGTGTATCGGAAATACTTGAGCTTGAGAGTGATTGTAAGAGGATAAAGAAGAAGTCGGATGATTGTAGTAAAATGAAACGGTTTGCAGCAATGTAAACGATAATAAGTAAACGCAAATCGATTTTTATAGTAGTTTGGTCATCCGATTTATGTCCACTCCGGATTCTTTTTCTCTTGAGGCCACTGACTTTTTCACTAGTTGTCTTCCTTTTAACAGGCAAAGATAAGTCCCTTACAGCTCTCTCTCCTTTTGATGGGCTTAGGAGGTAACCCTTATAAACACTCTCTCCTCTTTTTTAACTTGAAAACAAGTAAGGATAAGAGGAGGGGATTTCTAGAGATTTAAACAGAGTTTCTCTACTTTTAAAGTGCATGTGCTTGCTTCTTCAATCTAGGGATGGGAGAGATTTTTATAGGCTCCAATCTGATTCAAACTTGGAGCCAAAAACTTTCCCATCCTGAGTTTACCGGGTACTGACGGTACCATCGCTAGTCATTGGTGGTACCACCGCCTGTCACTGGCGGTACCACCGCTAGTTTGACCCTGACACTGGCGGTACCACCACCTGACACATTTGTTGGGAAATCTAAGGGGGCGACATCTCATGCGCAGTAGAAGAACAAAAAACAAGAACCTTGGATTTTCACCAAAGGTTCCATCGTCGTGCGAAGATCGGTGTATCTCAAAAATAAATCCGTAAAAACTGCATGTGTAAAAGAAAGTATCTAGGGAGATTATATATCCCTGAATCCCTACAGATCTGTAGGAGAGGATGAAGAAGGTCACGCGTCCTTCTCTCTAGCGGTATCCACACGGCACGGACTACGATGATGCTCCTCTCTTAAGCAAAGGAGAATAGAAGGTGGCTACTGAGAGAAGCCCAACCTATGGGCCTTCAATTCCCTCCTATTTATAGAGGCCCCTTGTAAACCTTAATGGATCCTACCCTATTGGGTATTGGATCTCTATCCAATTACCCAAGCCTCTTAATTAATGGGTCTCTACCCAATAATCTCTTATTAGCTCTTATTAGATCTCATCTTAGGATATAATAATTCAGAGGTTTATTGGATATCCAATAAGATAGGGGCTCTAGCGGATATCTCATATCCGAACCTCTACTCGTCGTAACACCTACCATATATGTGTGACCCTCTAGGCCCAATATCAAACTGACCGTGAGTCATATTTGTCAGAACTCCTTCTAACTTAGTGAATTATTATCTTCATAATAATTCACCCGACTCATCGACTACAGACATACTAGGCCACTACGCCGCAATCCCTAGACGATACAGGGGAATCCAATCCTTTGGATCTATCTGTCCTTAGTTACTATGTATCTATAGTCCCTCATCCATCTAATATCCTAGAGACTCTATACTGGGTATGGTGTTGTTAGGCCCATATAGTCTCTCCTCGAGTCTTGCTCTTATCGGATTTTCCCAGAGAACTCTTTCTCTCTCAACCGAATAACCTTGGTCAAGGATTTGTTCGAGCAAGAATACATGGGATATTCTTCTCATGATACCGAGAACAGATGATCCTCCATTGACACTCAATAGCCCTCGTAAGGTTGGCTACTACTCCCAATAATTGGTTGTACTAGATCTAGAACTTCCAAACCTATAAGTCCGGTATCAAAGAGTAGAGTACTCATATAGGACATCCTTGGTGTCTTAAGTCTAAGGACAAGATACACTATTGGGACTACAGAATTGCTATCTAATGTGAGGTATCAATAACCATCAAGCATTCCGTAAGCGGATCAATCAATGTACTCATTCTCCAATAAGCACCTATACTGTATCCTTAGTGTCTCTACATAAGTAGCTATGAGACCAGCCACCTCCATCATATGGACAGGTATACAGCACACCAGTCTATTTGGTTATCTCGATATCCCTTTCGAGTAACCTATGACCGGGATTATTTAGGGTCTGTGTTTAAAGGTGAATCGGTCTCATTATCATGATCTCATCATGATCCAATTCGTATTGCATAGATCCAAGGACATCACAATATATGCAACATGCAAGATAAAGTGATAAAATACCGAATAATAATAAGCAAAAAGAAAGAGTGCATATCAAGTCACAAGTGCCATCACTCATGTGATTGGCTTACAGGGCACATATGACTAGCAACATTGACATGGTCAGTATACTGGGCGGTACCACCGCCTAGGTACTCTATCACTGGGCGGTACCACCACCTAGTACAACCTAGGGAGTTAGACCTGGGTGGTGCCACTGCCCTAGTCTAGTGGTGCCACTACCAAATAGGTCCAGCACTCTTTGTTGGAGCTTAAACTCGGCCCAAACCAGTCCATTATAGGGCCCAATTGGCCCCTACTAGGGTTATAGGATTAACACTTAATCCTAACTCTAATTATATGCTAACTATAAAGTTAAAGACATTTATTAAGTTAATACAAAGTTTGAAAAGTTAAGACTTCCTCCAGCGAGCTTCCGGTGAACTTTCGGCAGTCTTCCGACGAACCCTCAAACACCGTTCTATGGACTCTCGGCAAGCTCCTGGACTTCACGATGATCTTGAAGAGTTCTGACGAGCTTCTTCGATAAGCTCTAATCTTTCTCGGTGAGCTCCGTGAACTTTCGACAAATCTTTCCGACGAACTTCCAAAAACCCTTTGGCAAGTTCCTTATTCATTCTCGGCCAGTTCCGGTAGCACTCCTGATGAATCTTCGGACTTCCGTCAAACTTTCGAACTCCCAATGATTCCATCGCACTTGACTCCAGTACTTTATTTCGCTTTATGTCTTCATCGTTATCGTAGTTAATCCTGCACACATAAAACCTTAATTCTACTTCGATCTAGTCAGTTATATGAATCGACCTCTTGTTGCCCAACACATCATTGGTCGGTGCTTCATCCAGTTCTTCAGTGCACCGTCCTCTCTTATGACCTATTGCCCAATCGGTGGTTGACCTCCGCAACCCCAATCTTCTTGGTGCAACACCACTCTTCTTGGCCCGATGCCCGATGTCTGAAGCATTTTGCCGATTGTCGACCTAACCTCCCGCTCGATGTCCAATATCCTGATGTGATTTTCTCTAGTGCAACGCTGATTCATCCTGTGTCAACTATCTAATCCTGATCGATAGTAGGCCTGCATCACTCAAAATGTAATTAAACAACTAAACATAATCAATTAGTTTCATCATCAAAATTCAAGATTCAACAAAACTGTCTTCAATGTGGGTGAATCTGACCCTGGGAGATCCAATCTCCCACTTTAATGTGGACCTCCAGATAAGCCTGGACCACCGCTTTAACATGACTGAGTTTGACCTCAGACAAGCTCGGTCCTCTGCTATGACACGACCAAGCTCAACTCCCCAAGGGCTACAACAAGGCTAAGCCTATGTGTTCCCTAGCCATGTGCCTAAGCAAAAAGATCTGATGACTACACCTAAGTTGAGCCTACATGCTCCTTAGCCGTGCATCTTGGTGAGAAGCCCTAAGGACTACACCTAGGCCGAGCTTATATGCTCCCTAACCATACATTCGGCATGAAAACTCAAGGGTGGTACCTTGGATGAGTGGAGTTAAAAACGACTTCCTCTCAAGCCAAGCACCTCGACATGAAGCCCCGAGAGATGCACCTAGGTCGAGCTTATACGTTTCCTAGCTATGCACCTTAACAAGAAGCTCTGAGGGTTGCACCTAGGTCGAGCCTACACGCTCCCTAGCCATGCACCTAGGCTGAGCCTCTGTGCTCCCTAGCCTTACACCTAGGTGGTAAGCCCTAAGGGTTACACCTAGGCTGAGCCTACATGCTCTCTAGTTGTGCACCTCGACGAGAAGTGCCAAGGGATGCACCTAAGCCAAGCTTATAAGCTCCCTAGTCGTGCACTCAATATGAAGCCCCGAGAGCTGCACCTAGGCCAAGCCTATACACTTCTTGGCCGTGTACCTCGGCATGAAGGCCTAAGGGATGCACCTAAACCAAGCTTACACACTCCCTAGCTATGCACCTTGGTGAGAAGCCTCGAGGGTTACACCTAGGCTAAGTCTACATACTCCCTAGTAGTGCACCATGGTGAGAAGCCCCAAGGGTTGTACCTAGGTCGAGCTTATACGCTCCCTAGCCATACACTCAGTATAAAGATCCAAGGGTGGCACCTCGGATGAGTGGAGTTAAAAAGGATTTGCTCCTGAGCCAAGCACCTCAGTGTGAAGCCCTGAGGGCTACACCTAGGCCGAGCCTAGATGCTCCCTACAAATGCACCTCGACATGAAGACTTGAGGGATGCACCTAGGCTGATCTTACATGCTCCTTAGCCATGCACTCACATTGAAGGCCCTAGGATCATACCTCGGATGAACCGATGCACCACCGACACCCTAGCCAATAAACTTCCATCAGGGCACGTACCCAACAGAAGAGCATGCAAGTGCACCCTTTGGAGAAAGGCCTAGAAGGATGCCTTTCTAGGGGGGGGGGGGGTTTGAAACTTGAAACGGGGTGGGGCGGGCAAATGATAGAGATGAGTTTGCCCCATGCCAGCTTATCGCTTGCTGGAGGTCGACACCTAAGCAGAGCTCCATATCATCAACCCCAAAATTGTACCATAGTGCATCTTGATGGACCCTGCATCAATGACTAGCAATAATCACCCTACCTTATCAAGATCAGTGATCGGAATGATTAGACGATTGACTTGATCTTATCCTAGGCTAACCAATAAGAAGGCTCAGGGATCATATATAAAAAAGAATCCATTAGCATACGTTGGGGGGGCTCTCTAGACACTAACTCAGTCATACATCTTACACTATTGTCTCATCTCCTTCGCTAACTTAAGTATTAGAAGGATTATGCTAGGAAACCCCAAACGTCAGCCTACCATGCACAATCGCTAGCTGTTCGAAGACACTCGAATGACCTAGCCCCTAGGGAGGAACCTTGTACTTAGGAAGATCATATTTTACCTATCTGATCATCCCGAATCAGGTCCTCACTAATAGAATGATTTTTCTATACATTCTCACCTCACCAAGTCTCTCATGTCAATCAGAAAAAGACATCTGAATGAGCTTACACTTTTAGCAATAGACCAACCGAGTCGATTCATCAGTCTCGATGATACTTGACACCATATGGTTTTAAGTTTTTCTATCATTTTCCAACTGATCGATTTCAAATACTGGAGAGAGAAGCAATACACGATAAGTAATTTAATTTGCAATCAGCAATAGCAACGTAAAATATTTCGAACCGTATAGCATTTAAAAATCTAACTGTACGTAAAGTCACAAGTCATTTATTTACATATAATCGCTTTAAAAAAATCTAATGGTACGTAAAGTCACAAGTCATTTATTTACATATATAATCGCTTGCAAATGATACTTGTCGCAAAATGACTAAAAATAAGTTTGATTGATACTCAAATATTTATGGTTTCGCATTGCCACTCGGAAAATTATGGAGGGGGAGGGACAGAGAGAGAGAGAGAGAGAGAGACGCGGGGGGCGGGGGCGGGGGTGGGGTGGTGTGGGAGGAGAGGGGGGATGTTGGTGGGTGGGTGGGGGGTGGGGTGGGTGGTGTGATGTGGAACGTACGAGGGAGTAATTAAATTTAATTTGCAATGTACAAATATTTCAAACTGCAACTCCAGCATCTTGGAATGTAATTGCAATTACACAGGTTAAGGGTGAAAATTCTTATCGCAAAATGACTAACAAATAGCCTTGCTCAATCAAATAGTCAAAACACAAACGGACACACACTCTCTCTACATATATATACTCTTGTGATCTGAATTTTACTAGTTAAGTTCCGAGGGGATAAGGTAATTTATTGAATTGTGATTTATAGGATAAATACTTATTGCATGGTTATTAATAAATAGCTTCTTGTTTACGACAAGAGTTGTCCCTTTAGAAATGAGGATGAGAGAGATTGTTAATTTAGCTTCTGGAATTCTTAAACTGGAGTTTCTGCAGGTTTTCTCCACCACTCTCTTGGATGTTATGCCGCTTCCCTCTTCTGTGCCAAGCCAATTAATATGTTGGGAATCTGAATGGACCAAAGTTAGATCTTAAAATCATTCTCCTCAATGTTATGATAGCTTTGTGATCCGGGTGATGTCAGGATTTTACTCACAGAAACAACCTTCCCCATGGAGCTGTTGATGCTTACGTTGTTGCTACAACCATTAAAGTCGTGAATGTAGTTCCACCAAAAGTGTGATCTCCTATGCATGCACTACATCCTTATTCCACACCCAAAGCATAAAAAACAAGTTTACATAGAGGTCGTAAATGCATGCGGTACGGTAGAACAGGAGACTACTCACTTTGTATCCAAGCACCATAGTACAGCAAGCAAAGCCCCAAGAGCTCTGTCTGACGGAATAAGCTATTCCTTTGTCTCAAGATCTCCTTTCACGCAGGACGTTATCAGCCGCATCAACCCTCCACCACGCGTTCTCCTCTCGCCGTTCCTTCTAGTGCTCTTCTCCTTTTCACTCTTCTTCTTCTTCTTCTTCTTCTCCAGCTCTATCTCTTCCTCCAACTGCAAAGTGCGCCAAAATATGTCATTCTATGCTTTCTCTTAGCCGTAGATTGCTCATGATATGATCGGATGTACACAACTTGCCTTGAGCAGCCGGATCTCGAGGTGTTCGACGCGGTCGATAAGGTTGCCTTTGACCTGCGTCTCGACCACGGCGTCCCCGATCGGCCGGCACCGCCTGTGGTCGAGGCTCTTCGGGGACGAGTCAACGGAGGAGTTGCCGCCGTCGCTGGTGGTAACCGCCCCGCCGCTGGTGGTGGACGTGCCGGGGCTCCTCTCCACGCCGCCGCGGCTGCTTCGCAGCTCCTCCAAGTAACCAAGCATAATATCTAAACGCTCAACACGGGAAAGAATACTCGGCCGTTGATCGCTCGTTATAGCAGCCATGCTTCCGGCGACACCGACAGAACTATCGCTCTTAGAAATCGAGAACCCGATGGTTGGAGAGTGCACGTTTATAGGCGGGAAAGAGGTGGCTCGTGGGATCAACAGTCGACGCGTGTAATGGGCGCTCCAAGTGTCAGCTGCTTCCGTTGTGCACGTGTCGAACTGAAGTACGTCGGTCGTTGGTGGTTCGGCGGTGATTTCACGCAGTTTTCACGCGTGTTTGACGACACGCAGATTGGAACTCAACTGTTCCTCGTGGTTTGACCACGAAGTATGCTAGAGACACTTGCCACATCACCGGTTGGGAACTTGGCGGAAATCCGTTTCTTAGATTCTATGGCCGATGTTATATGCTTCGAGATCTCTGCCAGGTGCTTAAGTCTCAATGTTGGCAAGGGTTAATGATCCGTTTCTTAGATCCTTTGGCCGAAGTTACATGCTTCGAGAGATCTGCCAGGTGCTTAAATTCTCACTGTCGGCAAGAGTTGACGATCAGCTGGGCATAAAAATATTCACTTGTGTGAAAAACAGATATAGGAGAGAGATAATCTAATACCCTCAATAACACATGATCTGAAAGTTTATAATTTTGGATTGAATTGACGTGAACTTTTCATTCCAAAAATTCATAAACATCAAAGCTGACATTAGTTGACTGATTTGATGAACTGTGTTGTAGTCAGATGCTAAAGAGCAGAACTTTAGACATGTAATCATCGATCTATTTTCTTTCTCGACATAAATTAAATTATTGTAAATAATTTATTATTTTATTTAAATTATTATTTTTTGTTTGTATAGTATGGTTAATGAAATAATTAGGATTGATTTCTTTAATTATAGTTATAATTTTTATCAATTAATTAAATTATTTATTAATTAATTTTTTAATGAGTAATATGAATCTTAGAAAGTAAATAGTTTAAATTTTATTTTTAATATGTGAATCATATGAAATAAATATTATAATTTTATTTTATATATGAAAATAAAATAAAAACAAAAATAAATTATTATTTACTTTTGAAGAGAGCTCAGCTTCTTATATATGAAGGGGCTCCACCTTCTCATTTCTCATTGAATTTGAAAGTGAGAGAAGTGAGAAGAGGATCCGATCCTCTATTTTGTTTGTACCAAGTTTTTTTATATTATAAAATATTTGATATTAGAATTACTATAATCTATATGATGCATAATAATATTTAAACTTTAAAATTTTAAAATTAATAAAATAATGATATTAGAATGATTAATTAATTTAATAATAGTTTTAATTTATTAAATTAGGCATTTTGTCTCAAGGAATTATGTTGAATTTTTATGAGTTAATTAGTTTTAAATTTAAAGTTATGAATCTAAATTAATTAATTCATGAAAAAATATATTTAAGATAAATTATTATTTTATAAATTTTAAGTTTTTTTAAAATATTAAAATCTAATTTAATAGGAGGTATCAAATTTTGGTCTAACTTGAGTTAAGTTGATTGGTCAAACTAGCTGATATGACTAAATATGACCTAGTACATGTGGTTAGGCATAACTCTAACTCATATGATTAGACATGACTTAGCCAATATAGTCATGCATAACCTAACCTATGTTGTTAGGTATAGCTTAGCTCATATGGTTAAGCATGACTTAGCCTATATGATCAGGCATGATCCAAGCCGTATAATTAGATATGATACAATCTTTGTGGCTAAGTACAGTATAACCCATGTGGCTAAGTACAATCCAGCTCATATAGTTATATACGATCAAGCTCCTATGGTCTGGCATGATCCATATGATCATATATAACCTAACTCATATGATTAGACATGACCTAGCCTATATAGTCATGCATAACCTAACCTATGTTGTTAGGTATAGCTTAGCTCAGATGGTTAAGCATGACTTAGCCTATATGATCAGGCATGATCCAAGCCGTATAATTGGATATGATACAATCTTTGTGGCTAAGTACAGTATAACCCATGTGGCTAAGCACAATCCAGCTCATATAGTTATATACGGTCAAGCTCCTATGGTCTGGCATGATCCAATTGATAGAACCCCAGAGAAATTTTATGTAGATTGATCTTTAGGGGGATCAACCCTTGGAATGCTATAGGAGTTCCACCCTCCTTGGTAGTCGGCCAAATAATTGAATTTGTAGATTGATCTTTTCTATTGGAGGCTACATGCTTATATAGGGCTCCAAACCCTAGCCCTAGGAGGCTGCTTCTTAAGTAAATTATCCCTTTTGCCCATAACCCTAGCCAACCTACCCAGTAAAGGGGTTGGCGACTAGGAAGCCCTAAGGCCCCAAATATAAATCATGGCCACTTTTCTTTATAGGATAGAGACGACTAGGTGGGGTTTATTACAATTTCACAAAGTTTTTCTTAGCTACTACTTAGTTGAGTAGGACCCTATTGAATCTCAGATTTTGATGATGAAGTCAATTGGTGAATTATTTATTCTAATCTATATTATCGAGATAAATGTGCAGGATTAACTACGATAGGATAAAAACATAAAGCGATTTACCGAGGTCAAGTTCGTCGGGAGTTCGAGAGTTCACCGGAAGTCCGAAGGATCATCGGTAGTGTTGCTGGAACTAACCAAGATAGAATCAGAAACTTGCCGAAGGTTTCGGAAGTTCGTCGAAAAGATTGTTGGAGGTTCGCAGAGATCACCGAGAAGGTTCGGAAGCTTGTCAAAGACTCGTTGAACTTGTCACAGAATCTGAAAGCCT
Organism: Musa troglodytarum; assembly: GCA_023547065.1. Classification (NCBI taxonomy): domain Eukaryota; kingdom Viridiplantae; phylum Streptophyta; class Magnoliopsida; order Zingiberales; family Musaceae; genus Musa; species Musa troglodytarum. The sequence continues at coordinate 43,526,527 of CP097508.1, forward strand.
GCTGAGAGTCCACCGGAAGAAATCCGAAAGAGTGTCGGAAGTCCACCGGAAGTTCGCCGGAAAGCTCGTCGGAAGAAGACTTGAAGAATGTCAGTTTAAATTACTTAGAATTATGTTTTAACTTTATAGTTAGCATATAATTAGGATAAGGATTAGGAAATAATCCTGTTTAAACCTAGTAGGGGCCAACCGAGCCCTTATTAGGCTGATTTGGGTCGAAAAATAGGGGTCATTCAGCTTTGCTGAAAAGCTCGAGCGGTGGCACTGCCCAAGCTAGGCGGTGGCACTACCCATGACCCAAGAGCCAAGGCTGGGCGGTAGCACCGCCCTGCACCTGAGAGCACAAGTGATGGCACCGCCCAATACTCTATTAGTCTGACACTGACAGGCGGTGGCACTGCCACTGACAGTCGGTGGCACTGCCAGCACCAGGAAACCCAAAAGTAATTCAAATTTGGAGCCTAAATTTGAATCCTCTTGGAGTATATAAATACGCCTCCTTTCTCAACTGAGAGGGCAACCTTTTGAGAGTTAGAAATTGAGCAAAAGCCATAGCAAAACTTTATTTTCGATAGCTTAAGTGGTCATCTCCCTCTCTTTGCAAAAATCTATAAGAGTGTGAACCACTTGTAAAAAGGTTGTAAGAGGGGTATTTGGTCCTTCCCCTTCAACGTGACTTGCTAGTAGAAGTTGGGAGCCTCATTGAAGAAGGCTTCGAAAGTGGATGTAGGTCATTTGATAGAACCACTATACATCGTGGTGTTCCTTAAATGTGTGAGTGTTTAAAATTTTGAATTATTTCTCTACTTAGCTGCAAATCATTCGGTCTTCATCTCCTTTACTCAAGCTACTTTAACTAAGTCATCTTTCATCGAATCGAAATCTTCATCCGAACTAGCTATTTATGAAATCGATTTCAAACTTACAAGTTTTAATCCGCTGCACTAATTCACCCCCCCCGTCTCTTAGTACCTCTCCGATCCTAACAATTGGTATCAAAGCAAGGTTCACTCTCATATTTGGTTTAAAACCCAAGAGAGATGGCTTATTCCAACATACAAGAGGGTCATTCCATTACACGTTCGCCTATGTTTAATGGATCGGATTACACTTATTGGAAGACTCGTATGAGGATCTTTCTTATTTTCATGGATTTTGAGCTTTGGAGCATCATCGAAAATGGATTTCAAAAATCTTCTTTTTCGACGAGCGAACGGAATGAATCGAAGAAGAAGACTTTTGCTTTAAACGCGAAGGCTATGAATGCCTTGTTTTGCATGCTCGACAAAAAATAAATTTAATCGTGTTTCGATTTGTGAATCGACTTTTGATATTTGGCATACTCTTGAGATCACTCATGAAGGCACTAGCCGAGTGAAAGAGTCCAAGATCAACATTCTTGTGCATTCCTACAAACTTTTCTGAATAAAGCCAAGTGAGTCCATCGGAGACATGTACACCCACTTCATGGAGGTCATCAATGGACTCAAAGCACTTGGTAAAGGATTTTCTAATTTTGAACTTGTAACTAAAATTTTAAGATCCCTTTCAAAGAGTTGGGATCCAAAAGTTACGGTCATTCAAGAGGCTAAGGATCTTAAAACAGTTCCTCTCGAAGAACTTATTGGGTCTCTAATGACCTATGAGATGATATGTCATGCTCATGAAGAGCTCGAGAACCCCCTTCTAAAAAACAGGAAGGATATGATACTAAGAACACAAAGAAGACCACTTGAAAGGAACATCAAGCGATGAGGACAGTGACGATGATATTGCACTTTTAACTCAAAATTTTAAAAAATTTATAAGAAAGAACAAATTTAAAAATGACACTAAAAACAAACTTGAATATAAAAAGAACCAAGTCATTTGCTATGAATGTAAGACATCGGGGCACTTCAAAAATGAATGCCCCCAAGCTAAGAAGAAGCAACCGAAGAAGAATAAAGCTTTAAAGGCTACATGAGACAACTCAAGTGATTCTGAGAATGAAGAAGCAAACAACAAAGAGGAGAGCAACTTTACGCTAATGGCTTTAGGAGAAAAGGTATGTGATTTAATTAATGAAGATTTATCTTTCGATGAACTTTCTATCGCTTTTCATAAATTATTTGATGAGTGTAAAACTATTAGTAAGAAGTTCAATCTATTAAAGAAAGAGCATGCTTTATTAAAAAATAAGCTTGATAGTCTTCAAACTCCTTCTTCACCTCCATGGTCTAAGTGTGAACACTTAGAAGCAATAAAGAGAGAACTTGCTACTTAAATAGACCCTAAACAAGTTTAAGGTCGGTAGCAAGAGCTTAGACATGATTCTTGCAAACAAGAGTCACGTCGCAAATAGAAGTAGAATTGGATTTGTGAGTGGATCTCACCAAAATCCTACCACCTTCATTAAAGGACCCACATTGCATGTATCACCCTATTTGAAATATAATTTTTGTGGTAAAACTAGATATGTTGTTTACAAATATCTGTTTAAAAAAATTAGTTCACATAAATTGATATGGGTTCCTAAAGGAATCATAAATAATTCAATGTTAAATTATAAAGTTAGTAGATCAATTTTTGGGGCACCCAAATTCAAATGGGTACTTAAAAACCATCCTCTTTTATAGACAAACCCACAAACTAGGAGCAAGAGATGGTATCTTGATAATGGATACTCAAGGCATATGACCAGAGATCCATCTCATTTTTCTATGCTCACTAGTAAAGAAGAAGGGTATGCCACCTTCGGAGACAACAACAAGAGTAAAATCATTGGCAAGGGAACCATAGGTAACAAATCAAGTTTTTCAATTGATAATGTGTTGCTAGTTGATGGATTAAAACATAATCTTTTAAGCATTAGTCAATTATGCAATAAAGGTTATATCGTTAGATTTAAAACTAATGTTTGCATCATTGAAAAACCAAACAACATATCTATGATTGTATTAAAATATAATAATGTCTACACCATTAACATTGATGTACTTAGTAATGAAATGTGTTTTTCTGTTTTAAATGATGATGCTTGGCTTTGGCATAGGAGATTAGGCCATACAAGTATGAAACTAACATCTAAGATTTCATCTAGAGAGTTAGTACGAGGGATTCCCAATATGAAGTTTGTCAAGGACAAAGTGTGTGATGCTTGTCAATTAGGAAAATAAATAAAAACTAGTTTCAAACCAAAAAATCAAATTAGCACCACTAGGCCATTACAATTGATCTATTTGGATCTATTTAGACCAATTGATATAACAAGTCTAGGAGGTAGCAAATATGCCTTCGTAATTATAGATGACTATAGTAGATATACTTGGACCTATTTCTTGGCTCACAAAAGTGATTGTTTCAAATGCTTTTCTAAATTTTGTAAACTTACTCAAAATGAAAAAGGTTTTATGATTTCATCAATTCGGAGTGATCACGGTGGTGAATTTCAAAACCATGAATTCTAAAATTTTTGTGAAATAAATGGATATAACCACAACTTCTCTACTCCGAGGAATCCTCAACAAAATGGAGTAGTGGAAAGAAGAATTGAATCAATTTGAAAGGAATGAGGTATGGAAGTTTGTTCTTAGACCTAGTGACCATTTAGTTATTGGTACTAAATGGGTCTTTAGAAACAAGCATGATGAATGCGGTATTGTAGTTAGAAACAAGGCTAGACTAGTAGCCAAAAGTTTCAATCAAGAAGAAGGTATTGATTACGAAGAAACCTTCGCTCCTGTGGCAAGATTAGAAGTCATTATGATGCTCCTTACCTATGCTAGTAGTAATGATTTTAAATTATTTCAAATGGATATCAAAAGTGCCTTCTTAAATGGCTTTATTTCTGAAGAAGTGTATGTTGAACAACCTCCTAGATTTGAAAATTCTCTTCTTCCTAATCATGTGTTTAAATTAACTAAGGCTTTCTATGGACTAAAACAAGCTCCTAGAGCTTGGTATGAAAGGTTTAGTTCCTTTCTTATTTTAAATAATTTTATAAAAGGCAAGGTTGATACTACATTGTTTATCAAATATTTTAAAAATAATTTTCTTATTGTTCAAATTTTTGTTGACGATATTATTTTTGACTCTTCGGATGAATCACTATGTGAATCATTTGCTAAGTGTATGAGTCATAAATTTAAAATGAGCCTAATGGGAGAATTAACCTTCTTTTTAGGATTACAAATTAAACAACTCAGTAATGGTATATTTTTTAATCAATCTAAATATACATTAGAATTGTTAAAATGATTTAACATGAATAGTTCAAAAACTATAAACACTCCTATGAGTATTTCCACTAAGTTAGATTTGGATGAAAATGGAGAAAATTTTGATCAAAAGACATATAGGGGAATGATAGGTAGCTTATTTTATCTCACCGCAACTAGACCGGATATCATGTTTAGTGTAGGGCTTTATGCAAGATTTTAAGCTGATCCTAAGCTATCCCATCTTAAAACTGTTAAAAGGATTCTTAGATATCTTAAAGGTACTCCTAATCTAGGATTATGGTATCCAAAATTCGATAACCTTGATTTAATAGCTTATGCGGATGTCAATTTTGGCGAATATAGAATAGATAGAAAAAGTACATTTGGAACATATCAATTATTAGGACATGCACTTGTTTCTTGGCCTTTCAAGAAACAAAACTTGGTTGCACTATCTACGGTCGAAGTCGAATATATAACTGCAAGTGCATATTATGCACAGGTTATTTGGATGAAAAATACATTAAAAGATTATAGAATTCATTTAAAGAATATTCCCATAAAATGTGATAATACAAGTGCTATTTGTCTAACCAAAAATCCTATTCAACACTCAAAAACTAAGCATATTGACATTAGACATCACTTTATACGAGATCATGTCAATAGTAATAATGTCATTCTGGAATTTATTGATACAAAACATCAATTAGCGGATATTTTTATAAAACCATTAAATGAAGAATAATTTGACTTTATTAGAAGGGAATTAGGCATGTTGAATTGTCTTCGTGAATGAGCTTCATTGCATGTCTTTTTCAGATTTTTTTGGCTTTCATGGATTTGCCTTCCTCTTTTTGATTTTATTTTTTTAAAGAGTGATCCAAGACATCACCCTATCTTAAATCAACATAGTAAAATTTCTGAAAATAAAATATTAAAAAAAAAATTTTAGTGTGCTAGTGGTGGCACTGCCAGAACCGACGGTGGCACCGCCAGAACTGACGGTGGCACCACCCGAACACCACTTATATAAAAATATAAGGGGGGGGGGAGCGGGGTTAGGGTCAGCGCTGGAACCGCCCCCAACCCAAGAGAGTGCTCCCAATCCTCCTCCAAAGCCTCTAAACCTCTCCACACCCCATTTTCTTCCTTTAGAAGCCTTAGAGAGGTTTTCTTCTTGAATTAATATCTCTACCTCCCAAGAAGTCTTAAACAAGGTAAAATCTAAAATTTTCTCTTCTTTTCTCATTACTTGGCCTATTCCTTAATGTTTCTTCTTGCTCCATCATGATAACTAGATATGGCTCCTAAGAGATCAAAGAGCCAAAGGGAAAAGGTTGGAAGGAGATTCCTATGACCCAATCCTCTTTAGATCTATTGAAGTAGCTCTAAGGTACCCCAATTTCGAAGCAAAAAATTATATATAAGGGAAAACATGTTGATCTAGGTAAATTAGGAAACCTAAAACCCATTAGATGGTTTGCCGATTTAGATGTCTTGCCTATATTACAAATCGATGAACTGATTTACCCTAGGTTGGTTAAGTTATTTTACGTAAACTTAAGTGTTGAAAATGATAGCTTGACTACCTACCTTTTAGGAACCGAAATTCGAATTTTTGATCATACGATATATGAGCAAATTGGAATTGAAGAAAAGGATTGGGGTTGTTATTTCAGAGGCAATGGGATATGGATGCAACCGGAGTAACCCACTTCAAGGCTTTAGAGACTATCTTTGCAAATCCTAACCTAGGCATTGTTCCTAAAAGCTACGAGCACTTATTACCTTTCAATTCTAAAATTCTTTATCACATCATCATAAGCATCCTTATTCCTAAACAATATCACCATGATGAGATTAGTATGCTAGAGTTAAGTACCATGTATTGGATTATGACCAGACAAAATAACTGTTTTGGATACTTGATCCGACAATATATGATAAAAATTTTATCTAGAGACTTAATATTATCATATGGGGGATTAATCACTAGATTGATACTTGCACATGATATCCGTGTATTACTCGATGAGGAAATAATACAAGTCGACAGATATAACACTATCAACAGAAACCTACTTAAGAGACTTAGATGCACATTTAGAAATGATATATGGATTCGGTAACCTAGAAGGATTGATCTAGCTCTCCTACCAGTAGAGTGACCTGAAACACTAGTCATTAGGGGAAGTGAATCTCCTCCTCCTAGTCCCTTTGGTATAGCACCATCAGAACTAGCTCCTGCTTCATCATCTGAAGATCCAATAATGGTAACATTACATCAAATCAAATCACAATAAGATCAAATCAACTCACAATAAGCTGAAATTTTGAAGGAAGCGCGATAGATGAACCGGAAGATAGATCACCTATATAAGCATTTTGGAATTCCTCCTGAGGAATAGTTGTTGTCTTTGACTCATAGTTTGTAAACCTTTATGACTACTATGGACATATTTGAGATACTACTAAGTATGATGTTGTTTCTTTCATATCCTCTACTTGGATTTTGAATGACAACACTTGAATTTTTCTTTAGATCGTAACATTTAGATGACGCTTTAATATTATTGTAATATTTTGTATGATTTGATATCTTCCTCAAATGATTGATTGATTTCATGCTCCCTACACATACTTTAAGCATGTTTCATTTCATGGAGTCAAAAATGCCAAATTGATGATTGATAAAATTTTGATATCTCCTACTCATAGCTTTATAAATGGAGATTGTTCCTTTTTGGTTTTCACAGCAATGTATGAATTCTTCACCTCCTTTTTGTTGATGACAAAGGGAGAGAAAAATATGACATTGATGACAAATGACACATATATAGCAATATGATGGAATGAAAAATGACTTAATGTATCGTATCGCATCGCAATAACTTATATGGTTCATATTATAAATTACCTTCATTTGACTTAATGTATTATAAATTTTCTTGAGATAAGCTATTATTTCATTTGATATCATGCCTTAATTTTGAGCACTTTATTGATATCATTTGATCCTTGTCATATTTCAATTAATAATTGATATCTCTTGTCCTAATGATGAATGTTTATAGGTGTCATACCTTGACATTGTTTTCATCAAGAAAAATACGAAGTTTTGTATTTATGCTAAAGTATGCTTATTAAGCTTGACAATAAATGAAACTTATCGATTTCGGCTTGAATTCAAAAGATTGAATTCAAGTGTTTTTACCTTCTCATGATATGGCATATAGATAGGGGGAGTTAAGATTAACTCCATCATCAATTGATTGTCATCATAAAAAAGGGGGAGATTATTGAATCTTAGATTTTGATGATAAAGTCAATTGGTGAATTATTTGTTCTAATCCATATTGTCGAGATAAGTGTGTAGGATTAACTATGATAGGATGAAAACATAAAGTAATTTATCGAGGTCAAGTTCGTCAGGAGTTCGAGAGTTCATTGGAAGTCTGAAGGATCATCGGTAGTGTTGCCAGAACCAACCGAGATAGAATCAAGGACTTGTCGAAGGTTTCGGAAGTTCATTGGAAAGATCGTCGGAGGTTCGCGGAGATCACTGAGAAGGTTCAGAAGCTTGCCAAAGACTCGTTGAACTCGCCACAAAATCCAGAAGCCTGCTAGGAGTCCATCGGAAGAAATCCGAAGGAGTGTCGGAAGTCCACCGGAAGTTCGCTAGAAAGCTCGTCGGAAGAAGACTTGAAGAATGTTGGTTTAAATTACTTAGAATTATGTTTTAATTTTATAGTTAGCATATAATTAGGGTAAGAATTAGGAAATAATCCTGTTTAAACCTAGTAGGGGCCAATCAGGCCCTTATTGGGCTGATTTGGGTCAAAAAATAAGGGTCATTCAGCTTTGCTGAAAAACCCAAGCGGTGGCACCACCTAGGCTGGGCGATGGCACCGCCCATGACTCGAGAGCCTGTTGAATCTCGGATTTTGATGATGAAGTCAATTGGTGAAATATTTGTTCTAATCTACTTTGTCGAGATAAGTGTGCAGGAATAACTACGATGGGAAGAAAACATAAAGTGATTTACCAAGGGTTCAAGAGTTCAAGTTCATAGTCAGAGATTTTGGAAGTGTTAGGAACCATCCAAGATCGAATCAGGGACTTGCCGAAGTTTTCGGAAGTTCATCTCAAAGATCGTCGAAGGTTCGCGGAACTCACTGGGAAGATTCGGAAGCAAGCCGAAGACTCGTTGAGCTCGCCATACAATCCGGAGTATGCTAGGAGCCCACTGGAAGCAATCCGAGGGAAGCATCGGAAGGCTGCCGGAATCTCGTCGTAAAGCTCACCGGAAGTTGACTTGAAAAGTGTTGGATCAAATCACGTTGAGTTATGTTTTAGGTTCGTAGTTTGCACATGAGTAGAGCAAGGATTTAGGAAAAAATCCTGCCTAAATTCAGTGGGGGCCAACCGGGCCTTTACTGAGCCAAGATGGGACTTAAACAGGGTCCATTCGGTTTTGTCCGAATGGGGCAGGCGGTGGAACCACCCAGCCCGTGGTGGAACCACTCAGCTCGTGGTGGCACCGCTCGGCCGGGTAAGGGGTGAAACCGCCCTCAGACACGACGCAAAAGGAACCGCTTGTCTCAGCGTAACACCGCTTCTCGTAGACATTGCATAAAGCGGTGGAACCAACATCACTGGGCGTGTGGCATCGCTCAGACAAGCTGGGTCAATAGGATCGACAAGCAGCGTGGTATCGCTCGCACGCTACCAACGATCGACGCGAAAGTGCAGACCGGGGCTTTCCAGACGTCAGCCATCAGATCGACATTGCCGGTGGTATCCGCCACCGGCTGTGCGGTGGCACCACCGCTGACTCGTGAGCATTGAACTCCAAAATTGATTTCAAATTTGAGCCCACTTGAATCCACTTGGATCTATAAATACCCTCCCCTTTCTCACCGGGAAGGGCACCCTTTTGAGCAAAATTCTTAAGTCTTGAGCTTTTGTAGAGTGTTGAAAAGTCTTGTTCTTGCTAAGTGTTCACCTTCTTCTTTTCTTGAGAAATCTTGTACAAGTGTGAACTTCTTGTAAAGGGCTGTAAAAGGGATATTTAATCCTTCCCCTTCAAAGGATTTGATAGTGGAAGAAGGGAGCCTCAATGGAGAAGGCTTCGGAAGTGGATGTAGGTCACTTTGACCGAACCACTATACATCGCTGCGTCTTGATTGTGTGAGTATTTAAATTTCTATTTTACCTTGCTGCAAGCCTTTACTTTACTTGCTCTACTTCCTTTTTATCTTTGTACGCATGCTTTAAAGTTAGAACGCAAAAATCGATTTCAAACGAAATGTTGCTTTTATCGTACGAAGTTTCCGAAGCTTGTTTTAAATCGTTGAAAAATCCATCGTTTTATCCGCTGCACTAATTCACCCCCCCCCTCTTAGTGCCACTCGATCCCTAACAGAGCCAAGGTTGGGCAGTGACACCATCAAATATTTTGTCAGTCTGACATTGACAGACAGTGGCACCGCCATTGACAGGCGATGGCACCGCCATTGACAGGCGATGGCACAGCTAGCACCGGAAAACCCAAAAGTAATTCAAATTTGGAGCCTAAATTTAAATCCTCTTGGGGTCTATAAATACCCCTCCTTTCTCAGGTGAGAGGGTAACCTTTTGAGAGTTAGAAATTGAGCAAAAGCCATAGTAAAACTTTGTTTTCGATAGCTTAAGTGGTCACCTCCCTCTCTTTGCAAAAATCTGCAAGGGTGTGAACCACTTGTAAAAAGGTTGTAAGAGGGGTATTTGGTCCTTCCCCTTCAACGTGACTTGCTAGTGGAAGTTGGGAGCCTCATCGAAGAAGGCTTCGAAAGTAGATGTAGGTTATTTGACTGAACCACTATACATTGTGGTGTTCCTTAAATGTGAGTGTTTAAATTTCTGAATTGTTTCTCTACTTGGTTGCAAATTTTTCGGTCTTCATCTCTTTTACTCAAGCTACTTTAACTAAGTCATCTTTCATTGAATCGAAATCTTCATTCGAACTAGCTATTTATGAAATTGGTTTCAAACTTACGAGTTTTAATCCGCTACACTAATTCACCCCCCCTCTTAGTACCTCTCCAATCATAACAAACCCAACCCTGCTAGGGTCCTATCAAGCCTGCCCTCTTCAAATCAGCCTTGTCTTCAAGGCTGAGGTTCCATGAACTCAAGAAACTAGGTCTTCAGCTCCTTATATGATTCCCATATGACATCTTCAAGTGGTAAGTTATTCCAATGCACTAATACTTCAGTAGAGAGACATCAACAACGCATCACGATTCTGTGATCGAGGATGTCTTGTGGTTGGGCTTGAATATCTCTATCATTAGTGGTGTTGGGCAGTTGAATTTAGGGTGACTCGTGTTCTCCCAACTTGGGCTTGAAGCATGACACGTGGAAGACAGAGTGAATTTTGGCATCCTCAGACAATTTAAGTCTATACACCATTACTCCAATATGCTTTGTGATTTGATAGGGCTTATAAAAGCATGGTGATAGCTTCATAGAGGCTCGTGTATTGATGGATAGTTACTTGTATGGCTATAAGCGAAGATAAACCTAATCTCCTACTAAAAATTCTCTTTCGCTTCGTCATGTGTCGACTTGCTACTTCATTCTAGCTTGAGCGGTAGAGAGATTATCTTTTAGCAGTTATAGGAGTTTGTCTCTGTCAATTAAATCTTGGTTGACCTGATCTATTTTGGCTGAGCCAATTACATACTTTGGAATCACAAGAGCTAGCCGAGCATATAGTGCTTCATATAGGGTATATTTTATAGCTGAATGATAAATAGTATTATATTACTATTCGGCCCAGGGGAGCCATTTCGCCCACTCCTTTGGCCAGTCACTAGCGAAACACCGAAGGTATGTCTCTAAATACCTATTCGCTACCTCTATTTGGCCATCAGTTTGTGGATGATATACTATGCTCATCTTGAGTTTGGTGCCCTACAACTAAAATAACTCGATCCAAAATTTACTAGTGAAGACCTTGTCATGATCACTTATAATGGACCTCGATATCGTATGCAGTTTAATAATATTTTCTATAAAAATCTGAACAATACTAGTAGCAGTGTAGGGACTTCGCATAGCACAATTATGAGCATATTTTGTAAGTCGATCAACCACCATGAGGATTGTGCTTTGACCTTTGGAAGGTGGCAGCCCTTTGATGAAGTCCATGGAGATGTTAATCCACAATGAGTCTGGTATAGGTAGTGGTTGTAGCTTCCCTAGACTCGCCACTGTTTCACCATTTTACTGTTGACATACATCATATTGTGCCACATATTTAGAAATAATTTTTTTTATCCCTCTCCAATAAAAATTTTGCTTCACTTTTTTGTAGGTTCTCAGAAATCCGAAGTGCCTTGTTGAAGGTGTGGAGTGCATTTCATGCAGGATGATTTGATGTAAGGGGAGTTGGGTATAAGCACAATGCAACCTTTGTAGCGTAGATCCCTCGAATCTCAAGTGTGGTGGGCTATTGCACTTGGATCCTCCTCCAATTTTTTTATGATGTTGCTGGTCTCTAAATCATTCTTCCATTCCTCCCTAATGTCCTTGAGGAAGCCGATAGTAGGAAGGGAGATGTTAAAAATTCAGCTTGTTTAGGTAGATGTGAGAGTGCATCTACAACAAAGTTTTCTTTCCCCTTTTTGTAAATAATTTCATAATCAAATCCTAGAAGTTTGGTTACCCATTTTTGTTGCTCAAGGGATGATATCTTTTGCTCCAAAAAGTACTTGAGGCTTCTATGGTCGATTTTAATTTGAAATCGTCGACCGATCAAGTAGTGTCTCCATCTCGTTATTGTGTGCACAATGGTGAGCATCTCTTTATCATATATTGATATTTTTTATGGGAGGGAGATAATGCATTGCTAGTATATGCGAGTGGTCAACCATCTTGTATAAGAACAGCTTAAATTCTAACTCCAAATGCGTCGATCTCAATGATGAAGGGTCAACTAAAATCTGATAGCGCTAGCACCGATGTCATCATCATGGTTGTCTTAAATTTGTCAAAGGAAGTGGAGGCTTTGTCCGACCATTGGAAGACATCTTTTTTAGTAAAGAAGTGAGGGTTCACTGATCTTCCCATAGTCCTTCAAAAATTTTTGATAGTAGCCTGTTAGATTATAAAATATATTATTTCTTTTTAAGATGTATTTGGAATAAATAATTAAATATCAATTAACTTAGTTAAATTTATATCTAATACTTAAACAAATAATCTGGTAATCTAACTAGAAATATTATATGATGAGTATGTTCACTATAAAATATTTAGATTGCTATTTTACTAAAAGATTAAGTTTATTGTATGAATCTTGTAGTTTACTCATGTTGGAGACTTAGAATTCATTTATATAATTTCATTATAAATTTTAAGAAGATTAGAAACTTGACATAATTTCTATTATAGTTTGATATACGACTTTCTAAATATTGCTACCCTTTGCTATGAAATAATATCTTTATCTAAAATTATGAATAGGATAAATTTATTTAAAATTATAAAAAAAATATTTACTACTTATTGTGTAGTTTCTTTATGGTCGATGATTGATTATCTTCATCACTTTTGCCTTATATTGTCATGAATGTTTGTAATTAACATGTCTAGTTTCACTAACTAAAGATCATACTAAGTATCAAATGCTCTCTCAGATATTAAAATTTTGATAAATTTTAAGTACAAAAATTTTGTAGGGTCTTTCATAAATATATAAATTGAAAGTATTTGCCCTTATTATTTTTTGATATCAAATATTATTCTTAAAATTGAGATTAGATTTGACTTGTGTTAGAATGCTTTATATAAATGAAATTATTTCTTCACATTAATAATATATGTGCTTTTGTAGTTGAATTAATTTGATTATGCATTGATATTTAAATTTAATTATATGTGTAACTAATTTGAATGAAGTTTTGATTTATTGTGTCAAATCAACTATTAGATATAATCTGTCTAATACAATGATGAGATATAATGAGGGTTAAATATAATATTAATTCTAAGTTGTTTAGAATTATAAAAGCATATATGTTGAATAGTTGGATAAATTTTCATCATTTCAATTTCTTTTGTTTGTTGAGTTACACATGTAGCGTCAACTTTTATTTTATGTCAACAACCAATTAATTTTTATAGTTTAAAAATTCTAACAATTTATTGAATGTATATTTTGATATGCTTGCTAATTATCACATTACATGGGTGATCTAAAACTAAATTTATTGAATCAGTTTCCTCATTTTCTTATATATTTTGTGCTAAAAATATGAAAAAAGGAAAATACACCTTTTGACTTAAAGATTTTGAGTGGAAAATTTAATCTATATATTTTTAAGTTGATTTAGATTTATCATTTGACTTAGTATTTCAAGTGCCAACTATGTTGAATTAATATCCTTTTTATATCAAATTTTGGACCAAATTTCGATTAATTAGGAGGAATGCAATCATGAATGATTTTTTTCTTCTTTAACATAAATCAAAAAAATATAAATAATATTTTATTTTATTTAAATTATTAACTTTCTTATTTATGTAGTATGATTAATAAAATAATTAAAATTTAATTTCTTAATCGTGTGGGCAAGTTAGAAATTTTGATTGCTAATTAAATTATTAATTAATTTATTTCCTAATGAGTTATATGAATTTTAGAAAGTAAATTATTTGAATTTCATTTTTATGCATGAATCATAAGAAATAAATATTATAATTCTATCTTTGTGTGTGAAAGTAAAATAAAAATTATATTATTGTTTATCTTTGGAGGAGAGCTTATTTCTCTTATATAAAACAAATTTTATCTCTTTCATTCCCCGTTAAGCTTTAAGCTTGGCAGTACAAGAATTAAGAAGACGATTTCCTAAGGAGAGGATCCAAAGGAGAGATAGGATTATCTACTTTTTTATTAGATTTTATTTATATTTTAGTATCTTTGATATTAGAATTATTATAATTTATATAATGCATAATATTATTTTAATTTTTAAAATTTTATAATTAATAAATAATGATCATAAATTATGATGTTAGAATTATTAGTTAATTTAATAATAGTTTTTAATTAGACATATTTATACTTTAAATAATTATATATGAAGTTCAATGATTTAATTAGTTTTAAATTTGGAATCATAAATCTAAATTAGTTAATTTATAAAAAAATAGATTTGAGGTTAATTATTATTTTATAATACTTTAAAGTATTTTTGAAAATATTGAATAATTTAATAAGAGATATCAAATTGTAGTCAGACATAAGGTAAGTTGATTAACCTAATCAACCTATGTGGCTAAGTATAATTTAGCACGTGTAGTCAGACATAACTCAGCTCATATGGTCCGGTATAGTTTAACTTATGTGATTAGGCATGACTTAGTCCATGCAGTTACATACGACTCAACTCATAACTTATATGATTATATATGATTTAGCCTATGCAGTTAGATGCGACTCAACTCATGTAGTCAGGTATTGCATGTTGGGAAACCACAAAGAGCATCATATACATAGCGGTAAATAAAGTAAAAACCAATTTCCCAAAATAATTTTATCTAATCGTCGTGCGAAGATTGAGAGTGAAAAACTTAAAGTGATAAAACTGCATAACTGCATAAAGTAGTTGAGATGTTCTCACCTAGAAGAGATTATTGTTAAGTCTCGGATTTTGATGATGAAACTAATTGATTGTATTTTATTATCTAATTATGTTTTAAGTGATGCAGGTCTACTCGATCAGGATTAGACAGTTGACATAGGAGGAATTGACGTTGCGTTGGAGGAAATCATGTTAGGATATTGGACGTCGACAATCAGCAGAAGGCTTCGGACATTGGGCATCGGGCTAAGAAGAGTAGTGTTCGCCAATGATATCAGGGTTGCAGAGGTCAACCGCCGATTGGGCAATAGGTCGTAAGAGAAGACGATGCACCGAAGAATCGGATGAACCATCGACCAATGATGTGCCGGGCAACAGAATGTCAATTCGCGTTGTAATAACTATTTAGATCGAAGTAGAGTTAATGTTTATATGTACATGATTAACTACGATAACGATGAAGACATAAAGTGAAGCAAGATACCGGAATCAAGTGCGATGGATTCGTTGGGAGTTCAAGAGTTCACCAGGAGTCCGAAGATTCGTCAGAGTGCTGCCTAAACTGGCCGAGAATGAGTAGGGAGCTTGCCGAAGGGTTTTCGGAAGTTCGTTGGAAGGTTCGTCGGAAGTTCGTGGAGCTCGCCAAGAAAGATCGGAGCTTGCCAAGAAAGATCGGAGCTTGCCAAAGAAGTTCATCGGAACTCATCAAGACCAATCGTGAAGTCCAGGAGCTTACTGGGAGTTCGCATAATGGTATCCGAGGGTTCATTGAAAGATCGTCAGAAGTTCACCGAAAGCTCGCCGAAAGAAGTCTTGACTTTTCAAACTTTGTAATAGCTTAGGAAATATCTTTAATTTCATAGTTAGCATATAATTAGGGTTAGGATTATGTGTTAATTCTTTAACCTTGTTAGGGGCTAACTAGGCCCGGTATTAGATCGGTTTGGGTCAGGTTTAAAGCCTAACCAGGAGTGCTGGACACTATCTGGCGGTGGCACCGTCAGATTGGGGCGATGACACCGCCCAAGTCCATCTTCCCAGGTAGTCTGGGGTGGTGGTACCGCCTTGGGGCAAAGTGACTGGGCGGTGGCACCGCTGGCTGGGCGGTGGTATCGCCTAGTACACTGACCATGTCAGTGTGTCAGGCGGTGGTACCGCCAGACTGAGCGGTGGTACCACCTAGTGTTAGAGTTAAACTAGCAATGGTATCATCAGTGATAGGCGGTGGTACCACCAGAACCCAATAGACCCACGATGGGATGGTTTTTAGCTTCAAGTTTGAATCAAATTACTATAAAAACCCCTCCCATCCCTGGTTAGAGAACACACAAGCACACTGAACCTAAAAGTAGGAAAATACTTTTAAAATCCTTTCTCTCCTCTAGTCTTCATTGTATTCAAAGAGAGGAGTATATTAGTGCTTGTAAGAGTTACCTCCTAAGTCCGTCAAAAGGAGAGAGCTGTAAGAGAGTCAGTCCTCCCCTGTTGGTAGGAGAACAACTAGTGAAAAACTTGGTGGTCTCAAGAGAAGAGGAATCGAGAGTGTGCTAGTCATATGTGCCCTGCAAGCCAATCACATGAGTGATGGCACTTGTGACTTGATATGCACTTTTTTTCTTTACTTATTATTGGGTATTTTATCACTTTATCTTGCGTGTTGCATATATTATGATGTCCTTGGATCTGTACAATGGGAATCAAATCGTGATGAGATCACGATAATGAGACTGATTCACCTTTAAACACAAACCCTGAATTATCTTGGTCATAGTTACTCGAGAAGGACATCGAGATAATCGGTTAGACTGGTGTGTTGTATACCCGTCCATATGATGAAGGTAGCTGGTCTCATAGCTACTCGTGAGAGGACACTAAGGGTATAATGTAGGTGCTTACTGATTGATTCACCTACGGAATGCTGGATGGTTATTGATACCTTACGTCAGACAACAATTCCGTAGTTCCAGTAGTGTATCTGGTCCTTAGACTTAAGACACCAAGGATGTCCTGTATGAGTACTCCACTCTTTGATACTGGACTTATAGGTTTGGAAAGTTCCAGATCTAGTACAACCGATTATTGGGAGTGGTGGCCAACCTTACGAGGGCTATTGAGTGTCAATAGAGGATCATCCGCTCTCGGTATCATGAGAGGAATATCCCATGTGTTCTTGCTCGAACAAATCCTTGGCCAAGGTTATTCAGATTGAGAGAGAAAGAGTTCTCCGGGAGAATCCGACAAGAGCAAGACTCGAGGAGAGACCGTATGGGCCTGACAGCACCATGCCCGGTATAGGGTCTCTGGGATATTGGATGGATGAGGGACTATAGATACATGATAACTGAGGACAGATAAGTCCAAAGGATTAGATTCCCCTATATCGTCTAGGGGCCACGGCGTAGTGGCCTAGTGCATCCACAATCGATGAGTTGGGTAAATTATTATAGAGATAATAATTCACTAAGTTAGAAGGAGTTCTGACAAGTATGACTCATGGCCAGCTCGATATTGGGCCTAGAGGGTCACACACATATGGTAGGTGTTGCGACGAGTAGAGGTTCGGATATGAGATATCCGCTGAACCCCCTATCTTATTGGATATCCATTAAGCCCCTGAATTATTAGATCCTGAGATGAGATCCAATAATTGCTAATAAGAGATTATTGGGTAGAGACCTACTAATCCAAGAGGCTTGGGTAATTGGATGGATATCCAATACCCAATAGGGCAAAAGATCTATTAGGGTTTTCAGGGGGGGCCTCTATAAATAGGAGGGAACCAAAGCTCTATAGGCTGGGGGTTTCTTTTGGTAGCCACCTCCTGTTCTCCTCTCTTTAGAGAGAGAGGTGCATCGTTACAATCCGTACCATGTGGATACCGCTAGAGAGGAGGACGCTTGACCTCCTTCATCCTCTCCCACAGATCTGCAAGAATTCAGGGATATACTATCTCCCTAGGTATCTTCTTTTACACGTGTAATTTTGCGAATTTATTTTTGACGCATCGATCTTCGCACGACGACGGAAACATTTTACGGGAAATCTTGGGTTTTGTTTTCTATTCTTCCGCTATGCATGTGATGTCGCTCCCTTGAAGGATTTCCCAACAGTGGTATCAGAGCTAGGTTATTCGTGCGAAGATCAGATCTTAAACTGCGTGTGTTGTGTTTTGGATCTACTTTTGATGCCAAAATCGTTGGCGCAAAAGGGCCAAGAAGGGCAGTAACTGTTGCTGCCCTTGTCGTGTTCGTGCAGCGGTTGCAAGGTTGCTGGCCACAGGCAGGCGGGCTGCTTGCCGCAGGGGCGCCGGCGGGCTGCTTGTAGGGTAGCATCGACGCATGCCCGTGGGGCAACGCCTGTGAGCATGCCCGCCGCGGGGCGGCGCTGCGAGCGCGTAGCTGCGGAGCGGGCGTGGCGCGGTGTTGCAGGCGGCGCCTACGGGCGCTGCGTCCGCAGGGTAGTGGCGGCGCTGCCCCCATGGACGGCAGGAGCCACCCCAGCGCCCTCCCTGCACGCAGGGGCCGCCACGTGGCGGCGACCACAGCCACAACGCAGGCAACTAGGGGTGAGGAGTTAGGGTTTTAGGACAAAAGATTGTTTTCCCCCTCGGAATTTCAGAAATTTCAGATTCTGTCCCCTTTTGATAGAATTACCAAAATACCCCTCAAAATTTTAGAAATTTTAGATTCTGTCCCTTTGATAAAATTACCAAAATACCCTTTTGGTCAAATTACCGAAATACCCCTGGGATTTCAAAATATTCCTTTATGTCCCTGATTTCATAAAATTAAATATGTTAATTAAATAGTTTAATTAACTATTATTTTTGTCTAGTAGTCTTATAAAATAACATATACATGTGATGTATGATGTGGATAGATGATCATGGACCTATGATGTGATGTATGTACATGTGATTATTATTATTGGGGCCTGCGAGCCTTTATTTGTTTCTCATTTATTGTCGGGCCTGCATGTCTATAATTATGTTGTAATTACATGAGGAGGCGTAGCAGTAGCGTGACTCACGAGGTCGAGACGGATGATCCGATGCATGGAGATGCGTTGAGATGCCGATAGATCCGACGAAGCGAGATGGACGATCACAAGGTATAGAGATGCACCAAAGCACACATAGATCTTGATGTGAGTGATTGGGCCCACTGGCTCGGGCCTGATCACATTAGGATGTGGTCTATGATCATCTGGTGTGATTGCTCATGTGATGTGTGATTAAATATATACATACTAGATATGTATATATATATATATATATATATATATATATATATATATATATATATATTAAATACGTATGTGTGTGACACATTATGTTAGGAGACCAAATCAAAAATCCTCTCCATTAATAATATTAAGTCGGTAAACGTGAGGTAATTAGATTGACCCACATGGCCTTCCATCGTTATAGCTAGGAACCGATTCCCGATGTAGGTTGAGTTGGTCAAGTCCCTCGAGACTCACCTATATCGCGTCTCGCTATCTTATCTACGATATAGAGATGTCACCGGTGACCTAAGGACATGGTATGCTTAGTCGAGTCCCTCGAGAGTGTATCACCGAATCAAACTCATATTGTAACGATGGTGATAACTTAACCGAACATCATAGTTGGTCGAGTCCCTCGAGGCCATGATGGTTCGGAGGCCGAATAGGACGGGAATCATAAGGAGTTGTGATTGGCAAGAGTTGCCAACCTTTATGGGCTTAACGTGATTGGTCGAGTCCCTTGAGGTTACGTTAAGAAGCCGATTGGATCCTGATCCCCACTAGAGATCTGTCGGGGGTCTCCGATTCACATACCAAAGGGTGTTATATGTCTTATGAAAAATTAGTAGGAGTACATTAAGATAGAAGTCCTTATCTTAACTATTTAATTTTTGCAAAGTCTGCATGTTATTTATTTCTGCTACATCTTTAATTTCAGAAAATGTCGCTTTCAAATCCTTTACGTGGCATACTTGATGCCAACCACCTCACTGGTCCAAATTATACAGATTGGCTTCGCAATCTGAGAATCATTCTCACGGCGAAGAAAATCGCATATGTCCTTGATACAGTGATCCCTACGCCCGACGAAGGGGCAAGCGAGGATGAGATTGCTCGTTATGTGAAGTACTTATATGATTCTACTCTTACTCAGTGTTATATATTGGCCTCTATGACTACTGAGTTACAGAGACAGCATGAAAATATGGATGCTAATTTCATACTCTTGCATCTCTGCAAACTATTTGAGGAACAGGGAAGAACTCAGCGATATGAGATATCAAAGAGTCTTTTCCGTGCCAGGATGACTGAGGGGACATCGGTTTAGAACCATGTCCTTAAGATGATTGAGTGGATAGAGAAGCTCACGGGTCTAGGAATGGTCCTAGAGGATAACTTGCGTGTGGATCTTGTGCTTTAATTCCTACTAGATTCTTTTTCTCAGCTCATTATGAATTTTAATATGAATAAAGTTAAGGTGACTCTCTCTGAGCTCCTCAATATGTTGAGAGAAGCAGAGAGCACCATCAAGAAAGAGAAGCCAGTTCTCTATACTGGTGAGACCAGAAAGAAAAGGAAGGCTGAGAAGACCCTTAAGAAGGGCAAGGGCAAAATGGGTAAGGCAAAGGTTGTCAAGAAAGACCCAACAAAGGACGAAGGCCAGTGCTTCCACTACGACAAAGATGGGTACTAGAAGAGGAATTGCAAAGAGTACTTACAGAAAGGGCGAAACAGAAGCTTAGAGAAGCTTCAGGTACATTCATGATCAGTCTCCATTTGTCAGAATCTTAAGATAACACATGGGTATTGGATATCGAGAGTGCTTATCATATCTGCAATTCGTTACAGGTTCTGGCATGACCTAGGAGATTGAACAGAGGTGAGATAGACCTTAAAATGGGCAATGGAGCAAAGGTTGCTATAGTGGCTATTGGCAAGGTCACTTTATATCTGCCTAGTGGAGCTATTATTACATTAGATGTATGCTATTATGTTCCTTCTATTATCAAAAATATTATTTCCATTTTATGTTTGACAGTTAGTGGATATAAATTAATTTTTGAGAATAATGGTTGTTCAATAATATTAGATGATCAGATCGTCACGAAAGGAACATTGCATAATGGTTTATTTATGCTAGATACAGCTCTACATATCATGAGTGTAAGTGAGTCTAAGAGGAAACGAGAAGAGGTGAACAATGCATATTTTTGGCATTGTAGGCTAGGTCACATCCACGAGGGAAGGATTCAAAAGTTGCTAAAAGATGGATATCTAGATCCATTTGACTATGAGTCATATGCGATATGTGAACCTTGCCTTCGGGGAAAGATGATCAACTCTCCATTTAGTGGAACTAGAGAGAGAGCCACTGAGTTACTAGAACTCATACATTGTGATATATACGGTCCCATGTCGACTCATGCCACAGATGGTTACTCCTACTTCATTACTTTCACTGATGATTTCTCAAGATATGGACATGTGTACTTGATGAAGTACAAGTCTGAAGCTTTTGAGAAATTTAGGGAATATAAAAATGAAGTGGAGAACCAAACAGGAAAGAGTATTAAAACCCTTCGATCAGATTAAGGAGGTGAGTACTTGAGTACAGAGTTCACCCAGTTCCTCAAAGTCTATGGGATCTTATCCCAATGGACACCTCCTTATACACCATAGCTTAATGGTATATTAGAAAGGAGGAATCATACACTGTTAGACATGGTGTGTTCCATGATGTGTTTCGTCGACCTACCCATCTCATTCTGGGGATATGCCCTAGAGACCGCAGCTTACCTTCTGAACAGAATTCCAACCAAGTCAGTGATGTCTACTCCATATGAGATATGGAATGGGAAGATGCCTGATCTTAAGATTATTAAGATTTGGGGTTGCCCTACCCACGTTAAGAGACATAACCCTGACAAGTTGGAATCCAGAATAGAATGGTGTAAGTTCGTGGGATACCCCAAGGAAACTTGTGGGTATTATTTCTATCACCCTGAGGACCGAAGGTTTTTATAGCCAAGAGAGCAGTGTTCCTTGAGAAGAAACACATTCTTGGTGAAGACAGTGGGAGCATGATAGAGTTGAGCAAGGTTGGAGAACCTAGCTCAAGCACCATTCCAAAATCTGTTCAGATACCTAACATACAAGTTCTAACTTTACGTAGGTCTAATAGAGTATCCCATCCTCCTGAGAGATATGTAGGACATATCAGAAGAGAGGATGTTGAGGATATTGATCCTCAGACCTACGAGGAGGCTATTATGAGCATAGACTCCGGGAAATGGCAAGAAGCCATGAATTTAGAAATGGATTCCATGTACTCCAACAAGGTTTGGAACCTAGTTAATGCACCCGAGGGTAATGTACCCATTGGTTGCAAGTGGATCTTCAAAAAGAAGATTGGAGTAGATGGAAAGGTAGAGACCTATAAAGCAAGGCTAGTAGCTAAGGGGTATCGTCAAAGGTAAGGTGTTAACTATGATGAAACTTTCTCACCTGTAGCCATGCTAAAATCCATTCGAATTCTATTGGCTATTGCAGCACACTATGATTATGAGATCTGGCAGATGGACGTCAAAACCTCATACCTCAATGGTAACCTCGAGGAGGAGGTGTATATGATACAGCTTGAGGGATTCATGTCCAGGGATAACCCAGATAAGGTGTGCAGGTTGCTTAGGTCCATTTATGGATTGAAGCAAGCTTCCCGAAGTTAGAACATAAGATTTGATGAGGCAATCAGATCTTACGACTTCGTTAAAAATGAAGATAAGCCTTGTGTGTACAGGAAAGTAAGTGGGAGTACTGTCACCTTTTTGGTATTATATGTGGATGACATCCTGATCATTATGAATGATGTAGGAATGCTCTCCACAGTAAAGACTTAGTTATCTAGGCACTTCTCCATGAAGGACTTTGGGGAAGCATCCTGCATATTGGGAATATGGATCTATAGAGATAGATCCAAGAGGATGTTTGGCTTGTTCCAGTCTAGGTACATAGACACCATTGTCAAAAGATTTGGCATGAAAAATTCCAAGAGAGGTCTCATACCAATGGGATATGGAATATCACTTTCTAGGAGTATATCCCCAAAGACTCCTAAAGAAAGGGCACACATGGATATGATACCATATGCATCAGCGATAGGTTCTATCATGTATGCTATGTACCAGGCCTGATATAGCGCATGCTTTGAGTGTCATGAGCAGATATCGGCGAGATCGGGCTTAGCGCCTTTGAAAGCGATAAAAGTATCCTTAAGTACTTGAGAAGGACTAAGGATCTTTTACTGTTATATGGAGGTAGTAGCCTCAGGGTTGAGGGCTACACGGACTCGAGCTTCCAGTCTAATATCGATGATAGCAAGTCTAATTCAAGGTATGTGTTCACCTTGAATGGAGGAGCAATATGCTGGAAGAGTTCCAAGCAAGACACTACTGCTGACTCGACCACAGAGGCGAAATACATTGCTACGACAGAGGCAGCAAAGGAGGAAGTCTGGATGAAGAAGTTCATCACAGATTTGGGAGTCATGTCGAGTAGCGAAGAGCTGATTCCCTTATATTGCGACAACTACGGGGCGATTACTCAAATAAAGGAACCCAGGTCTCATTAGAAGTGTTTTGAGGAGGTTCCAACTTATTAGAAAGATCGTAACCCGAAGAGATATAGTAGTGGAAAGAGTTCCATCCAAAGATAACATTGTAGATCTACTGACCGAGCTATTATCTCAAATTATCTTTGAGCATCATAGAGGTCTGATAGGGATCAGACACATAGGTGATTGGCTTTAAGTCAAGTGGGAGATTGTTAGTCATATGTGCCATACAAGTCAATCACATAAGTGATGGCACTTGTGACTTGATATGCACTTTTTCTCTTTGCTTATTATTGGGCGTTTTATCACTTTATCTTGCGTGTTGCATATATTGTGATGTCCCTGGATCTGTGCAATGGGAATCGGATCATGATGAGATCACGATAATGAGACCGATTCACCTTTAAACACAGACCCTGAATTATCCTGGTCATAGGTTACTCGAGAAGGACATCGAGATAACCAGATATACTGGTGTGCTGCATACCCGTCCATATGATGAAGGTAGCTGGTCTCATAGCTACTCGTGTGGGGACAGTAAGGGTACAATGTAGGTGCTCATTGGGGAATGAGTTCACTGATTGATCCGCCTACGGAATGTTGGATGGTTATTGATACCTCACGTCAGACAGCGATTCCCTAGTCCCAATAGTGTATATGGTCCTTAAACTTGAGACACCAAAGATGTCCTATATGAGTACTCCACTCTTTGATACCAGACTTATAGGTTTGGAAAGTTCCAGATCTAGTACAGTTGGTTATTGGGAGTGGTAGCCAACCTTACGAGGGCTCTTGAGTGTCAATAGAGGATCATCCGCTCTCGGTATCATGAGAGGAATATCCCATGTGTTCTTGCTTTAATAAATCCTTAGCCAAGGTTATTCGGATTGAGAGAGAAAGAGTTCTCCAGGAGAATCCGACAAGAGCAAGACTCGAAAAGAGACCGTATGGGCCTGACAACACCATACCCGATATATGGTCTCTGAGATATTAGATGGATGAGGGACTATAGATACATGGTAACTTAGGACAGATAGGTCCAAAGGATTAGATTCCCTTGTATCGTCTGGGGGCCGCGGTGTAGTGGCCTGGTATGTCCGCGGTCGATGAGTTGGGTAAATTATTATAGAGATAATAATTCACTAAGTCAGAAGGAGTTCTAATAAGTATGACTCACGGTCAGCTTGATATTGGGCCTAGAGGGTCACACACATATGGTAGGTGTTGCGATGAGTAGAGGTTCGGATATGAGATATCCGCTGAACCCCCTATCTTATTGGATATCCATTAAGCCCCTAAATTATTGGATCTTGAGATGAGATCCAATAATTGCTAATAAGAGATTATTGGGTAGAGACCCACTAATCCAAAAGGCTTGGGTAATTGGATGGAGATCCAATACCCAATAGGGCAAAAGATCCATTAGGGTTTTCATGAGGGGGGCCCTCTATAAATAGGAGGGAACCAAAGCTCTATAGGTTGGGGGTTTCTTTTGGTAGCCACCTCCTGTTCTCCTCTCCCTAGAGAGAGAGGTGCATCGTTGCAATCCCTGCCGTGTGGATACCGCTAGAGAGGAGGACGCTTGACCTCCTTCATCCTCTCCCACAAATCTATAGGAATTCAAGGATATACGATCTCCCTAAGTATTTTCTTTTACACGTGCAGTTTTGCATATTTGTTTTTGATGCATCGATTTTCACATGACGACGGACACTTTCTATAGGAAATCTGGGGTTTTGTTTTTTGTTATTCTGCTGCGCATGTGATGTTGCTCCCCTGAAGGATTTCCCAACAGAGTGGACGTAGGTCGTATGACTGAACCACTATAAAATCAGTTTGCGTTGACTTATTGTTCTTTACATTTCTGGAAACCTATTTATTTTACTTACTTCACTTCCTCCTCACTTTCTTATGAATCATTTTAAGTTTATACGCAATCGAAATCGGATTTCATTGAAACGAAGTTTTCAACGTATGAAGTTTCTGAAAGCTTATTTTTAAATCGCTGAATTTATTGTTATTTAACCGCTACACTAATTCGCCCCCCCCCCCCTCCTCTTAGTGTCACTCTCGTCTCGATCCCAACAATTGGTATCAGAGCTACGTTATTTCTCTTTCGGATTCACACTTATGTGAAATGGCTCTTTACAGCTTTCAAGAGAGTTTTTCGATTGTTCGTCCTCTGTTCTTTAACGGGTCAGACTACACATATTAGAAAACTCAAATGAGAGTTTTTTTTATTTCTTTAAATTTTGATTTATGGAACGTTATTAAAAATGATTTTTAACTTTCCTCTAAACTGATGAACAAATGGTCGGATTTAGAGAGAAAATCTTTTTCATTAAATGCAAAGGCTATGAATGTCTTATTTTACGCTTTGGACAAAAACGAGTTCAATTAGATTTCTACATGCGAAACAACTTTTGATATTTGGCGGGCACTTGAAATCACGCACGAGGGAACTAGTAGAGTCAAAGACTCGAAAGTAAATCTCTTATTGCATAATTTTGAGCTCTTATGAATGGTACCAAGCGAGTCTATTGGTGACATGTACATCCGTTTCACGAATGTCGTCAATAACTTAAAAAGTCTTAGTAAATATTTTTCAAATTTTGAACTCACTAACAAGATCTTAAGATCCCTTCCAAAAAGGTGAGATCCTAAAATAATTGTAATACAAGAGACTAAAAATTTAAATGAGAACTAATTGGGTCATTAATGAACTATGAAATGAGTTTCTTAGAATTTGATGAACACATGAATCACCTTCCAAAGAACAGGAAGAATTTGAAACTTTGGACAAATGAATGTCACTTGAGTGATGACTCAAGTGATGAGAACAATATTGAGAACCTTGAACTTTTAATGAATCTTAATAAGTTTATTAAACTAAAATCTAAAACTAAAAATGAACTTGAACGAAGGAAGAGGCCAAAGATGAAGATGAAATGTAAAGAAGAATCAAGTGACAAAACAATGAATTGGGCTTTGACGGGTTTCAACAACGAGGTAAGTAACTCACCTAAGATGTTCTTAAGTTGTTTTGAAATTACATGATCCTTTCATGAGTTGCTTGATATAGTTGATAGGAATTTTTTTTTTTTTTGCTTTTTCCTTCTAGTAGTTTTGAAAAGTAAAAATATAAATGATGATTGCTTAACTTGTGCTAATATAAGATCAACTTCATGTATGCTTTTGAAATAACAATTCTATGCATGTTTATGAATTTCATATCGGTCTTCGATTTTAATCTTGATGTATGGTGTGACACAAAATAAATTATCATGATAATTGCACCTCATGCATGTATACCTAAAATCAATAAACATTTATCTTGATGACTTTACATATTTGCATGATGATCGAATCTTGTGTCTTGCACAAATGTATGTGTTAATGCTTGACTTTCGTATAAAATTTTGAAGATGTTTTATGGCATTATGCTTGAACTTTAAAGTTTTGTATCATGCTTAATGAGGACTTGAAGTAATGAAAATTGAAATCCTATATTTTGGAATGATGTGCTTTTCGCCTTAATGGCTTTAACAAAACCTTGTCTCAAATTTACTAGATAATGGTTTTCATATGAAAAATTTGAACATTCCTATGTGTAATCAAATTGCATAAAATGAAAATGTATTTTCCATTCTATTGAGATAAATGAATTCATTTTATGAATTTTGTGAATTTCTTAAAAATAATCATAATGAATGTAATGAAAATAAATGTGTCTCATGTTTTTGGTTTTAATGATTTCTCTTGAAACTTGCTTCTCGGATCTATATGAAAAACATGAGCATACTCATATAAAGGATCAAATCACTTAAATTGAAACATATAAAAAATGAGAAAATGCACTATCATGATATTTTATGTGTGATACATTTGATCTTAATGGCTTTAATGACAAAACTTATATTTCAAATTTATACGATGATGGCTTTCATGTAAATAT
The DNA here is from genome assembly GCA_023547065.1 of Musa troglodytarum. Taxonomy (NCBI): domain Eukaryota; kingdom Viridiplantae; phylum Streptophyta; class Magnoliopsida; order Zingiberales; family Musaceae; genus Musa; species Musa troglodytarum. The sequence goes on from CP097508.1 coordinate 43,553,938, forward strand.
TAGAACATATCTTATGAAATCATCATTGATAATGATGAAATGAAAATATTAAAAGTTTGTTATCATGCTTAATGACTTTATGATATCATATCTTGATGATGCAACTCATGTGTTGGTTTTAAACATGATACTCATCTTTTAAAACATGAGTACACTCATATGAAACAAATAACTGAAAATGGAACATATTATCATGATAAATTAAATCTTTTAAAAATGCTCTATGTGTAATGTGCTATATTTTTTACTCTTAATGATCTTTTTGATGAGATTTTGCCTTTTAAGTCTTGAACGATCATGCTTGTTTCTATTTGACTTAAAAAGGCAAAGGCATGTTTATATAAAATTAATGCATGAATTAAAATCACTAAAAGAGAAATATATGTTTCTTGAATATCTCTTTTTCTCTAAAGTTTTATATTTTTCATGAAAGATAAGAGATAAATTCATTTATGATATTTTGTAAATCACTTGAATTATGAATGAGATTTTGATGATATGGTAATAACGTTATTCATGTTATGAATCTCAAAAATGATAATTTGATTATGAGTGTCAAGTTGTCAAATTATTTTGAATGAGATTTTTGTTTTATGAAAATCATGAACTCTCTCTTAAATTCTTGACTTGAGATATTTTTTATGCAATTTGAATACTTTTCTCTATGATTGTTTCTTTTTTTTCATTTACCAAAGAGGAAAACAATCGAAGTCTTGATATATCGTTAAGTGATACTTGAAATGCGATCTTGATATCTTATGATGAATTATTAATAAAAGGATTTATCAAATGAATCATGCTCTTCTTGATTTTTCTTGATATTATAAAAATGACATGATTTCTTTGACTTGAATGCATCATGAAATGATAGAAATATTGATATATCATTGCATTTCTTCCCTTCTTTTCAATGTTGACTAAAGGGGGCGAGAAAATATGCTAGGTTGAATGATAAATTACAATTCAAGACTTGATTGTCATGATTAATTTTTGTCATGTTAACTTGAATGTTAAATTCATATTCATGACTTGAATTTTGATGATTGAAAATTGATAAAATTTACTTTATGATAAATCATTGAATCATAAATTTGATACTTCCTAAATGGAATATTTATTAACAATGAATGAAAATTTTTGATACCCCATTGATCTTTTTATAAATATTTATCTTTGTTGATTGTTATAATTTCAAAATTCATGTAAAGGGAAAAGAATTATACTCTTCCCTTCTTTTTGACTAAAACAAAGGGGGAGAAATTTTTGCTAACTAGAACATGCAAAGGAAAGCAAAGGTTGCACTTCTCAAAAAAGAAGAAAGAAATCACAAACTTGCACATTCTTCTTTGACTTGTTAGCTTGCATGTTTAAAGTGATGTAAATTTTACAAAAACTACTAGCTTACAAAGGAAAACTAGCTAAGGAAGCAAAGAAAGTGCAACTTGCACATCTCAAGAAAAGAATGAAAAGTTGCTATCTTGCTTATCTTTAGAAAGAATTTAAAACTTGCTATGATTGAATGTAGTAAATCTAGCTTATATAAGTTGACTTGCATATCTTTTAAAATAGTTAGAGATACTTCTCCTTTTTGTTGATGACATAGGGGAGAAGTAGATTGATGACTTCATGCATTAAATTGAAGATTTTATGTATTTGCATGATATTTTTGATAACATGTTTTTTGGTACATGTTACTTGGATTTGAGATAATCCAAGTGTTCTATCAATGGCATATTGATAGGGGGAGTTTGGTTAAACTCCGAAGAGTTAAGGTTAACTTCGTTAGTCATCAATTAGTTATCATCATCAAAAAGGGGGAGACTGTTAGGTCTCGGATTTTGATGATGAAACTAATTGATTATATTTTATTGTCTAACTGTGTTTTAAGTGACAGGTCTACTCAGTCAGGATTAGATAGTTGACGCAGGAGGAATTGACATTGTGTCGAAGAAAATCACATCAGAATATTGGACGTCGAGCCGGAGGTCCGATCGATAATCGACAGAAGGTTTCAGACGTCGGGCATCGAGCCAAGAACAGTGGTGTTGTGCCAAGGATATCGGGGTTGTAGAGGTCAACCATCGATTGAGCAATAGGCCGTAAAAGAGGACGATGCATCAAAGAATCGGACGAAGTGCCGACCAATGATGTACCGGGCAACAGAATGCCAATTTACATTGTAATAACTATTTAGATCAAAGTAGAGTTAAGGTTTATGTATGCAGGATTAACTACGATAACGATGAAGATATAAAGTGAAGCAAGGTGCCGAAGTCAAGTGCGATGGATTCGTTGGGAGTTCAAGAGTTCATCGGGAGTCCGAAGATTCATCGGAGTATTGCCGGAACTGGCCGAGAACAAGTAGGGAGCTTACCGAAGGGTTTTCAGAAGTTCACCGGAAGGTTCGTTGGAAGTTCGCGGAGCTCGCCAAGAAAGATCAAAGCTTGCCGAAGAAGCTCGTCGAAACTCGCCAAGATCAATCGTGAAGTCCAGAAGCTTGCTGGAAGTCCGTAGAATGATATCCGAGGGTTCGTCGGAAGACCATCGAAAGTTCATCGGAAGCTCACCGGAAGAAGTCTTGACTTTTCAAACTTTGTAATAGCTTAGGAAATGTCTTTAATTTTGTAGTTAGCACATAATTAGAGTTAGGATTAGGTGTTAATCCTTTAACCCTGTTAGGGGCCAACTGGGCATAGTAATGGATCAATTTTGGTGGGTTTAAAGCCCAACCAGTGTTGCTGAACACTGTCTGACGGTGGCACCACCTAGGTCTAGCTTCCTAGGTAGTTTGGGGTGGTGGTACTGCCCAGACTATGTGGTGGTACCACCCTATGGTAGAGTGCTTGGGTAGTGGCACCGCTAGCTGGGCAGTGGTAACACCCAGTACACTGATCGTGTCAATGTGTCAAGCAATGGTACCACCAGACTGAGCAATGATACCGCCCAGTGTCAGAGTCAGATTGGCGATGGTACTACCAGAACCCGATAGACTCGGGATGGGATGGTTTTTGGCTCTAAGTTTAAATCAAATTGGAGCTTATATAAACCCCTCCCATCCCTAGTTAGAACACACAAGCACACTAAACCTAACAGTAGGAAAATACTATTGAAATCCTTTCTCTCCTCTAGTCTTCATTGTATTCAAAGAGAGGAGTGTGTTAGTGCTTGTAAGGGTTACCTCCTAAGTTTATCAAAAGGAGAGAGCTATAAGGGAGTCAGTCCTCGCTCGTTGGAAGGAGGACAACTAGTGGAAAACCCGGTGGCCTAAAGAGAAGAGGAATCGGGAGTGGACGTAGGTCGTATGACTGAACCACTATAAAATCAATTTACGTTTACTTATTGTTCTTTACATTTCTAGAAACCTATTTATTTTACTTACTTTGTTTCCTCCTCACTTTCTTATGAATCATTTTAAGTTTATACACAATCAAAATCGGATTTCATCGAAATGAAGTTTTCAACGTACGAAGTTTCTGAAAGCTTATTTTTAAATCGTCGAATTTATCGTTGTTTAACCACTGCACTAATTCACCCCCCCTCCCCCCTCTTAGTGCCGTTCTTGATCCCAACAATCATATATCCCCAAATCTACATATCCCAGTTCGTGGATGAAAGAGCTCTTGCAAACTCTTCTCTAACAATGATCCACACAGCGGATGTAGTAACGATGCACCTCATCTTGCAGCATGTTATTTCCTTACATTCTCACATCATGACACCGTAGCCACCAAGGAGAGATCGGCCCCTCTTACTATCCTTTTACACCAAAGAGGGGTAGTCAGTTGAAGAAAGGGGCAGGGAGGATAAGAAAGAAGTGGCGACAATAGGATTCTAGCCTATGATCCTTTAAGCCCCAACTCTTATATATAGAGAGCCCTCTTTACTTACTCTAATGGATCCTGCCTTAATGGGTACTGAATCTCTATCCAATTATCCTAACTTAATGGATATTGGATCCCATTCAATAACCACTTTGAGCCTTATTGGGTCTCACCTAATGGATCCAATAAAACAAGAGCTTATTGGATATCTCATATCTAATCTTCTACTTATCGCATTGTCTACCATATATGTGTGATCCTCTAGGCTCAATACCAAGCTGGCCGTGAGTTACATTTGTCAGAACTATTTCTAACTTAGTGAATTATTATCCACATAATAATTGACTCAACTCATTGACTATGGACATACTAGGCCACTACGCCATAGTTTCTAAATGATACAGGGGGATCCAATCCATTGGAATTGCTTGCTATCAGTTATCGTGATATGTAGTCTCTCATCTATCTAATATCCTAGAAATTATATACTTAGCATGGTGTTGTTAGGCCCATACAAAATTCATCCAAATCTCACTCTAATCGGATTCTTCTAGAGAACTTCTTTTTTAATCCGATTCTCACACTTATCAAATTCATCATGATCTAATTGACCCAGGCTAGGGATTTATTTAAGTGAAAGTATATGAGATATTCCTCTTATGATATCAAGAGTAGATGATTCTCTATTGACACTCATTTGCCTTTATAAGGTTAGCTATTACTCTAGATGAGTGACTATGCTAGATTTGAAAGTTATAGGTCTATAAGTCTGATATCAAAAAATGAAGTACTCAAACAAGATATCATTGATGTCTCAAGTCTAAGGACCAAATACACAATTGGGACTATAGAATCGATATCTGACTATGAGGTATTGTTAACTAACTAGCATTTTGTAAGTGGATTATTCATTAAACTTATTCTCTAATAAGTACCTACACTATATCCTTAGTGTCCGGTAGGATTTTTTTATTTTCTAAACTTTTGAATAATGTTTATTAAGTTTGTTTAGTTCAGTAAAAGTTATATAGAGATTTATTTAATATTTATTTATTATTAAGAGTTTTAAGTCCCGATGGACTATAAGTTGAACACTATAAATCGGGATGTATCTGTTATTGAATCTCATATTTTGATGATGAAATCAATTGATAATGTTTTATGATCTAATAGAATTTTAAGTGACATAGGCCTACTTTTGATTAGGATTAGACAATTGAAGCAAGATGAATCGATGTCGCACCGGAGGAGAGCATGTCAAAAGATTGGACGTCGAGTCGGAGGACCGATCGACGTATCGGTAGAAGGCTTCAGATAAATGATTTGGGCATTAGGCCAAAAAGAGCAGAGTTGTGCCAAGAAGATTAGAGTTACGAAGGATAATTGTTGATTGGGCAACAGGCTACAAGAGAGGACGATACGTCGAAGAATCGGATGAAGTGCCAATGGACCAATGACGTGCCGGGCAACAAATTTGATTCGCTTTGTAATAATTATCTAGATCGGAGTAGGATTAGGTTTAATTAGGTTAGAATTAGACCAACTCAATTAAGAACAATTGAGCCCATACCTGGACTAGTTTAGGCTAGACTCAAGGCCCAAACAATGTTGCTAGACCTTGTTTGGCGGTGGCACTGCCAAACTAAGGCAGTGGAACCACCCAAGGTGTAGTCCCCTAGGTGGTCTAGGCAGTGGTATCACCTAGTGTTAGACAGTCTAGGTAGTGGTATCATCAGACTAGCACGGTGGTACCGCCCAGTGTTAGTGTACTGGGCGAAGGTACCGCCAGCACCCTAAAGATCGAGATGATTCAAATTTGAGCTCCAATTTTAAATCCACTTAGGGTCTATAAATACCCTAGCTATTCTTGCTTAAGATAGCAAGAATTGAGCAAGAAATCTAAGGGAAAGCTCAGTGATTCTTAGTGTAGAAATCCCTCTATTGAAATCTTAAAAGTAGTTCCAAAGGGAGGTGGTTGAGGGAAGACTTGTAGAAGAAAGAGTTTGTACGGGGAGTTAGTCTTCGCCCATTGAGGGAAGACTGATAGTGAAAGCCAGTGCTCTCGACGAAGGAGGAATCGGAGTGGACGTAGGTCGGACGATCGAACCATTCTAAATCGATTTGCGTTTTATTGAATCTCAAATTTTGATAATGAAATTAATTGGTAAATTGTTTGATCTAATCTATATATTAAGAAAAGTGTGCAGGATTAACTACAATGAAGGCATAAAGTAAAACGAAGTACCGGAGTCAAGATCGATCGATATGTTGGGAGTTCAAGAGTTCACCGGGAGTCCGAAATTTCATTGGGAGTGTTGTCAGAATTGATTGAAAATGCATCTGGAGCTTGATGAAGGGTTTGTCAGAAGTTAGCCAAAAAGATTTGCCGGAAGTTCGTAGAGCTCATCGAGAAGATTAGAACTCTCCAAAGAAACTCATCGGAACTCACCAAGATCATCGTAAAGTCTAGGAGCTTGTTGGGAGTCTGTTGGAAGGTTGCTAAGAGATCATCGAAAGTCCACTAGAAGATTGTCGAAAGCTAGCAAGAAGAAGCCTTGACTTGTCGGATTTTGTTTTGTTTAGTATGTCTTAAATTTCATAATTAGCACGTAATTAGGGTTAGATTTGGAAGGTAATCCCATTAACCCTATTAGGAGCTAATTAGGCCCATATTTAGACTAGTTTGGGCTAGATTCAAGGCCCAACCAGGTTGCTGAACCCTGTATGATGGTGGTACCGTCGAGCGTCAGGGTCAACTAATGGTACTACCGCTAGGTTCAGGCGGTGGAATCGCTAGTACCTTGGAAATCTGGGATGGGACCTTTTTTTGCTCTAATTTTGAAGTCAACTGAGGCCTATAAATACCCCTTACTTCTTAGCTGGTAGAGCATAGAGAAGTGATAAGAACTGAACTGAAACTTTATTGAAATAGCCTTCAAAAGTTGAGTGTTCACCTCTACGATTCTCTAAGTGTAAAAGTTTGTATAAGGAGAGTGAGCCACTTGTAAAATTCTGTAAATGGGTGATTGATCTTTCCCCTTTAAGAAAGATCGATAGTGGAAGCTGGTGACCTCATCGGAGGAGGTATCGAAAGTGGACATAGGTTGAACGACCGAACCACCATAAAATTAGCGTGTTCTTCTCTTGGTATATAATTTCTTTTATTGCATTTCAATTTTTACTTCATTGCAATTGTCCAATCTCCTCTTCTCTACTCTATTATAAACTCACTTAAATTAACATCTTTCTGAAATGATTTTCGTCGAATGAAAAATTTTCATCGTATGAAGTTTTTCAAAATCGTTTAAATCGATCATTTTTATTTGCTGCACTAATTCAGCTCCCCCCCCCTTAGTGTCGTTCTTGATCCTAACAGTTGGTATCAGAGCGAGGTTACTATCATTTTGGTTTAAAACCCAAAAGAGATGATATTTGCTAGCATCTAAGAGGGTCACTCAATCACACGTTCATCCATGTTCAATGGGTCGGATTACACCTATTGAAAAACTCGGATAAGAATTTTTCTTATTTTTATATATTTTAAACTATGAAACATTGTTGAAAATGGTTTTAAAAAGTCTTTTCTTCCAATGAACGATTGGAATGAGTTGGAGAAGAAGGCTTTCTCTCTAAATGTCAAGGCTATGAATGCCTTATTTATGCTTTAGATAAGAATGAGTTCAATCGTGTTTCTATTTGTGAAATGACTTTTGATATTTGGCACACACTCGAAGTCACACACGAATGCACTAATAAAGTAAAAAGAGTCCAAAATAAATCTTTTAGTTCATGCTTATGAATTGTTTTGGATGAAACCAAGTAAGTCCATTGGAGATATATACACCCGATTTACGAATGTTGTCAATGGGCTAAAAGCACTTGGTAAAAGTTTTTCTAACTTTAAACTTGTAAATAAAATTTTAAGATCTCTTTCAAAGAGTTAGGATCATAAACTAATAGCCAGTCAAGAGGCCAAGGACTTAAATAATTTCCCTCTCGAAGAACTAATTGGGTCTTTAATAACCTATGAGATGACTTGTAATACTCATGAAGAGCTTGAGAACTCTCTTCCAAAGAATAGAAAGGACATGGCACTAAGAACTCATGAAGACCACTTGAAAGATAGTTCAAATGATGAGGACTATGATGACGATTTGACACTCTTGACACGAAAGTTCAAAAAATATATAAGAAGAAATAAAGCTAAAAATGACTCTAAAAATAAAATTGAACCCAAGAAAGAACAAGTCATATACTACGAATGCAAGAAGCTGAGGCATTTCAAAAGTAAATGTCCCCAAGTAAAGAAGAAACAACCGAAGAAGAAGAAGAAGGCATTCAAAGCAACATTGAATGATTCGAGCGACTCTGAAGACGAGGAACAAAGCAACAAGGAGATCGCTAACTATGCTCTAATGGCCATTGGAGAAGAGGTAAGTAGTTTATTAGATGAAAATTTAACCTTCAATGAGCTTTTGAATGCTTTTCATGATTTGTTTGATGAGTCTAGAATAATTAGTAAGAAATTTAATTCATTGAAAAAGGAGCATGCCCTTTAATTAATGAATTTGAGAAATTTAAATATAACACTCCTTTGCCTGCATGCACCAAGTGTGAACAATTAGAGGCATTTAAGAAGGAAAACTTATTACTCACAGAAATTTTAGAAAAATTTAAGGTTGGTAGCAAGTCTTTAAACATGATCCTTGCTAATAAGGGTCATATTCATAGAAGAGGTGGAATCAGGATTTGTGAATAGCTCTCACTGAAATTCAACCACCTTTATTAAAGGCCCTACCTTGCATGTATTAACTCATACTAAATGCAACTTTTGTTGCAAACCCGGACATTTCGTTTATAAATGTCCATTTAGAAAGTATAGTCCACACAAACTGATTTGGGTTCCTAAAGGGACTGTAAAGAATTCAATGCAAAATGATAAGATGAGTAGATTAATTTTTGAGGCACCCAAGGTCAATTGGGTACCTAAAAATCATCTTGTGTAGACATCTTTACTATCACAAGCTAGGAGCGAGTAATGATAACTCAATGAAGCATTATCGTTATCAAGCTCATTAGCTCAAAAAAATGAAAGACCATTGATTGTATATTATTTGAATTATGTTGATTGCTTTTATGATAACCTTCCACCGATGCTAAAACACACTAGTATTGAGACTAAGGGGCACTAAGAAAACTTGAATTATTTTTTCATGATTCTCGAAAACGCTTGAAGAATGATTTTGATGATGAACTTGATATGCATGCTTTCATGTTTCTCAAAAACACCTATCCAAACTCCTCTCTTATTATTCAAGTTATCAATTTTTATTTATGGTTCCCCCTTGATCCTCCTAAGGAAAACGTTCTTTATATCTTTTGATGATCATGATTAATTTTTTGCTAAAAGGGTTTGATAAGTCACCATTTCTAGAAAAAATAACTTCATCGAAGTGATTTAAATGTTATTATTTCACTTAATCAAATGCATGATAATTAAATTCAAACATTCAATATTATAATCTCTATAAAATAGAGGAAGATCAATTGATTAAATGATCAAAGTGTTGTTACCCCCAAAATTGCTTAAGTGGATGTGCTAGTGGTGGCACCATTGGAACTAGTAGTGGCATCGTTGGAACTAGTGGTAGCACTGTTTAGGCATTCTGTTCCCAAGCGGTGGCACCACCCAGTCAACAGTGGCATCGCCCGAGAGGTGCCCTATATAAAGGGACTTTAGGGCCGACGGTAGAACCAACCCCATCACTTACTCCACCTCTCAAAAACCTTCTCCTACTTCCCATTCTTGATCCTCCTCTTCTAGAAAACCAAGAAGGGATCTCTACTCCATCAATCCTAGGATCAATCTCATGTTCTAAGGAGATCACCCCAAAGGTATTCTTTGAAATCCTTCCTTTGAATTCATGATGTATTGCTGCCCTTTTACAATTATTCCTTCATTATCAATATTTGTAAACAAATGACACCTAGAAGATTATTTAGGGATAAAGGGAAGAGGAGAGTAGAAGAATCATATGACCACTCTCTATTTAATTCAAATGAAAATGCCCTTAGATTCCCTAACTTTGAATCTAAAAGTGTTCACAAAGGTAAATATGTAGATCTAGGTGAATTAGGAGACTTAGAGCCTATCCAATGGTTTGCTAATCTAAACATTTTACCTATATTATAAATTAGTGAACCAATATATCCTAGGTTGGTTTACTTATTTTACAACTTAAATATGGACGAGGATGATAATGTATTGTCCTACCTCCTAGGGCACCATATCCCTATCACGGATAGTATAATTTGCAACCTTATAGGAATTGTCAAGAAAAGAAGAGGTTACTATTTTAGAGACCAATAGGTTTTAGACGCAATTGAAGTTACCTATTCCGAAGTCTTAGGAATCATTTTTAAAAACCCAAACTTGGCGATCGTTCCTAAAAGTTGTGACCACATGTTGCCCTTCAACTCTAAAGTACTTTATTATATCATTATAAGTATCTTGCTTCTAAAACAATATCACCATGATGAGGTAAACCAAATGGAGTTAGGTACAATGTATTGGATCATGACCGGACAACAAAATTACTTTGGATACCTAATAAGACAAAACATAATCAACATATCAATAAAGGATTTAATGCTTCTATATGGTGAGTTAATCATAAGGCTATTACATACACACAACATTATGATACTACCGAATGAGGAAAGAATAAAGGTAGATAGATACAATGCAATTAATAGAAATCTACTAAGATGACTAAGGTGCACATTAAGACATGAAATTTAGACTTGGCTGCGTAAAAGAACCGAGCCTCCCCCTCCTGAACCTGAACCTGTAACACCTTTATTTAGGGGTAGTTAGTCTTTTCTCCATAGTCTCTTTGATGCTGCACCGATGGATCTAGCACATTCATCTTCTACCGATCCAATAATGACTCAACTGAATCAACTCAAATCATAACAAGCTGAACTCAAATTGCAACAAGATAAAATCTTAATTGAAGTATGACAAGTATATCAGAAAATTGACACCTTGTATAGACACTTTGACATACCAGCTGAGGAGCAATTTGTAAAAACTCTATGTTGTACTTCTTAACTTTATTGTTGTAATGGAGTTCTTAACTCCTTTTTTGTACTCCTTATGCTGCATTAGTACACTTTCACTTTAAGTTTCATGTAATGCAACAATCGAGAATGTTGAATTGAATGCATGAGTTTGTTATATGCTTTTTTTAAAAATTTTCAATTTCGTATCATCTTCCTCCTATATTGGTGTTATTATTTGATTTCGTAAATGGAGCTTTTATGAACTTATCTTCCTTCTATCGTGGTATCGAATGTTTGACACTCTTGTTCCATTGTTTGACAATTTTTTGAATTGGTATCATACACATTTGATGACTTTTTGAATTTATATCAAACTCGATTCTATCGTTTGATAACTTTTGACACTATTTGAATCCTCCCTTCATTCACTCACAGATTTCATGCAAGTGTTAACAATATTTTTGAAGGATTTGACAAAAATACCTTTCACGGACTTCATTGACGGGTTTTATTTCATAAAAGAACATTCACGGATTCTACATCATGAACTGATTCATATTAGCTCTTGATGAACTCAATTTCCTTTAGCTTGAATGGATTATTTTCATGATTCACGGACTTCCTCTCCATTCACATTTTTATGCCATGAACTCTTTATGAAAAGAAGAAATTTTATGAATAGATCGAACGATTTATTTTCCTTCTACTTCATGAACTTTATTTGATAGAAACATCGATTTCATTCACTTCTTTAACTCTTAATGTGAATTTAATATGGATTTTTTCAATGTCATGAATTCTTTAATAAAAGTGTGCATGAATTTTTAAGTATAGAAACATCATTTACATCATTCATGATTCTGTTACGATCCTTTTATTTTTAAAATTTTTAAATAATATTTATTGAGTTGTGTTTAGTACAGAAAGAGTCAAATATATATTTATTTAATATTTATTTATTATTAAGAGTTCAAGTCCTGATGGACTCTAGGTGAAACTCTATAAATAGGGTTATATTTGTTTATTTCATCAGGCAAAAAAAGCAATGAAATATTATTCAGTCTTTTGGCAAACCTTAGGAGGTTGATCCACTCGAAGCGATCCAGGGGGCTGATCCCCTTGAAGTAATTAAGGAGGTCAATCCCCTCGAAGCGATCATTTATCCTCTTTTCTTCTATTTTTTTTGCTTCTCCTCCGCTTCTTTTATTTCTTTCATGATAAAACTCTAAGGGGTCTTATCATTTGGTATCAGAGTAGTGATCCTCGACATTTTCGCTATAAGTTCGCATCACTTTGTCGTAGCCACCATCAACCAAAAAAAAAGAGAACGTAGAAGGTTGAAGTCGGCAGCCACGACTCCAAGCCGACAGCCACACAACCTCAAGGCCGCTGCCACAACCATCACCATCGCTGCCTCCTCGCTTCCCGGCCAGCAACCATCGCTCTTCCACCGCTGCCAAGAACATCGCTGTCGTTGCTCCTCGCTTCTTTCCCCATCGCCACGCCGCAACCGCAGCCCTTGCCCTCTACAGCTGCAGCCACACCCTTGTTCTCTACTACTACAGCCACCACTGTTGAATCTCGGATTTTGATGATGAAGTCAATTGGTGAAATATTTGTTCTAATCTACTTTGTCGAGATAAGTGTGCAGGAACAACTACGATGAGAAGAAAACATAAAGTGATTTACCGAGGTCAAGTCCGTCGGGGGTTCAAGAGTTCATCGGAAGTCCGAGAGATTTTCGGAAGTGTTGCCGAAACCATCCAAGATCAAATCAGGGACTTGCCGAAGTTTTCGGAAGTTCATCTCAAAGATCGTCGAAGGTTCGCGGAACTTACCGGGAAGATTCGGAAGCTAGCCGAAGACTCGTTGAGCTCGCCATACAATCCGGGAGTATGCTGGGAGTCCACTGGAAGCAATCCGAGGGAAGCATCGGAAGACTGCCGGAAACTCACCGTAAAGCTCGCCGAAAGTTGACTTGAAGAGTGTCGGATCAAATCACGTTGAGTTATGTTTTTAAGTTCATAGTTTGCACATGAGTAGAGCAAGGATTTCCTACCAATGGGCCGGGGCCTCAACGGGCGAGCTGGGGGCTTAACGGCCAGGCCCATTCGGCTTTGGCTAAATGGGCCAAGCGGTTGAACCGCCCGGCTGGCACGCTGCTGGCTGAGCAACACCGCCACAATACGCAGCGATGGAACCGCTTAGCGTACCGCCTATACACAGACAGCGATGGAACCGCTAGGCGGTGGCACCGCCCGACCTGAGCGGTAGCATCGCTGCTGAGCGGTGGTACGCGCGTCGATCAGCCAGACTAACACAGCGGTGGCACCGCCTGAGTAACAGAACTCCAAATTTGATTTCAAATTTGGAGCCCAATTTTGAATCCATTTTGGATCTATAAATACCCTCCCTTTCTCAGCTGAAAGGGCACCCTTTTAGAGTTAGAATCTTAGTCTTAAGCTTTTGAAAAGTCTTGAAAAGTCTTGTTCTTGCTAAGTGTTCACCTTCTTCTTCTTCTTGAGAAATCTTGTAAAAGTGTGAACTTCTTGTAAAGGGTTGTAAAAGGGGTATTTGGTCCTTCCTTCAAAGGATTTGCTAGTGGAAGAGCGGAGCCTCATCGTAAAGGCTTCAAGAAGAGTAGATGTAGGTCATTTGACCGAACCACTATACATCATTGTGTTCATAAATGTGTGAGTGTTTACATTCTTGAATCATTTCATTACTTGGCTGCAAGTTGTTTAGTTCATAGTTATTTCCTTTACGTAAGCAATTACTTTCAAGTTCTCTTTCGCCAAATCGAAATCTTCCTACGAACTTGTGTTTTTGCAAAATCGATTTCAAAAGTACGATTTTAATCCGCTGCACTAATTCACCCCCCCCCTCTTAGTGCCTTTTAGATCCTAACAACTGGTATCAGAGCAAGGTTTGCTCTCATATTGGTTTAAAACCCAAGAGAGATGGCCTACTCCGGTATGCAAGAGGGTCACTCCATTACTCGTCCGCCTATGTTTAATGGGTCGGATTATACGTATTGGAAGACTCGTATGAGGATTTTTCTCATTTCCATGGACTTTGAACTTTGGAACATTGTTGAAAATGGCTTTGCAAAATCTTCTCTTCCGATGAGTGAGTGGAATGAGTCGGAGAGGAAGATTTTTGCTCTCAATGCAAAGGCTATGAATGTCTTATTTTGTGCGCTTGATAAGAATGAGTTTAATCGGGTTTCTATTTGTGAATCGACATTTGATATTTGGCGCACTCTTGAAATCACTCATGAAGGCACTAGCCGAGTGAAAGAGTCTAAAATCAACATTCTTGTGTATTCCTATGAACTTTTCTGAATAAAACCAAGTGAGTCCATCAGAGACATGTACACCCACTTCATGGATGTCATCAATGAACTCAAAGCACTTGGTAAAGATTTTTCTAATTTTGAATTGGTAACTAAAATTTTAAGATCTCTTCCAAAGAGTTGGGATCCAAAGGTTACGACCATTCAAGAGGCTAAGGATCTTAAAGTATTTCCGCTTGAAGAACTTATTGGATCTCTAATGACCTACGAGATGACATGTCATGCTCATGAAGAGCTTGAGAACCCCCTTCCAAAGAACAGGAAGGATATGGCACTTAGAACACAAGAAGACCACTTGAAAGGAATATCAAGTGATGAGGACAGTGACAATGACATTGCACTTCTAACTCGAAAGTTTAAGAAATTTATAAGAAAGAATAAATTTAAAAATGACACAAAAAGCAAATTTGAACACAAAAGGACCAAGTTATTTGCTACAAATGCAAGAAGCCGGGACACTTCAAGAATGAATGCCCTCATGCCAAGAAGAAGCAATTCAAGAAGAAAAAGCCTTGAAGGCCACGTGGGATGATTCAAGTGACTCCGAGGTTGAAGAAGCTAGCAACAAAGAGGAGACAAACTTCGCACTAATGGCATTAGGAGAAGAGGTTAGTGAGTTACTTAATGAAGAATTATCTTTCGATGAACTTTCTATGACTTTTCATGAGTTATTTGATGAATGTAGAAATATTAGTAAGAAGTTCAATTTGCTTAAGAAAGAGCATGCTTTATTACAAAGTAAGTTCAATAGTCTTCAAAACCCTTCTACCCCCATGCTCTAAGTGTGAAGACTTAGATGCAAATAAAGAGGGAGAACTTATTTCAAAGAGACCCTAAACAAGTTTAAGGTCGGTAGCAAGGGCTTGGACATGATTCTTGCTAACAAAGGTCACGTCGGAAATAGAAGTGGAATCGGATTTGTGAGAGGTTCTCACCAAAATCCCACCACCTTCGTTAAAGGGCCTACATTGCATGTATCACCCCATTTGAAATGTAATTTTTGTGGCAAAACGGGACATGTTGCTTACAAATGTCCATTCAAGAAAATTAATCCACAAAAATTGATATGGGTTCCTAAAGGAACCATAAACAATTCAATGATAAATTACAAAGTAAGTAGATAAATCTGTAAGGCACCCAAAATCAAATGGGTACCTAAAAACCATTCTCTTTTGTAGACAAACTCACAAGCTAGGAGCAAGAAATGGTATCTTGATAGTGGATGCTCAAGGCATATGACCGGAGATCCATCTCATTTTTCTATGCTCACTAGCAAAGAAGAAGGATATGTCACCTTCGGAGACAACAATAAGGGTAAAATCATTGGCAAGGGAACCATAGGTAACAAATCGAGTTTTTTAATTGATGATGTGTTACTAGTTGATGGTTTAAAATATAATCTTTTAAGTATTAGTCAATTATGTGATAAAGGTTATGTTGTTAGATTTGAATCTAATGTTTGCATTATTGAAAAACCCAACAATAACATATCCATGATTGCTTTAAAATAAAACAATGTATACACTATAAATATTGATAAATTAAGTAATGAAATGTGCTTTTCGGTTTTGAATGATGATGCTTGGCTTTGGCATAGGAGATTAGGCCATGCAAGCATGAAACTAATCTCTAAGATTTCATCTAGAGAATTAGTAAGAGGTATCCCAAACATGAAATTTGTTAAGGATAAGGTATGTGATGCATATCAACTAGGAAAACAAATAAAGACTAGTTTCAAATCAAAAAATCAAATTAGCACCACTAGACCATTGCAATTGATCCATTTGGACTTATTTGGACCAATTGACATAACAAGCCTAGGAGGTAGCAAATATGCCTTTGTAATTGTTGATGACTATAGTAGATACACTTGGACCTATTTCTTGGCTCATAAAAGTGATTGTTTCAAATGTTTCTCTAAATTTTGTAAACTCACTTAAAATGAAAAAGGTTTTATGATTTCATCAATTCGAAGTGATCATGGAGGTGAATTTCAAAATCATGACTTCCAAAATTTTTGTGAAATAAACGGATACAATGATAACTTCTCTACTCCAAGAAATCCACAACAAAATGGAGTAGTGGAAAGGAAAAATAGAAGTTTGTAAGAAATGGCTAGAACCATGTTAAATGAATATAATTTACCAAAATATTTTTGGGCCGAAGCCGTGAATACAGCTTGCTATGTTATGAATAGAGTTCTAGTGAGACCATCCCTATCTAAAACTCTATATGAATTATGGAATGATAAAAAACCCAATATTTCTTATTTTAAAGTTTTTGGTTGTAAATGCTTTATTTTAAATGAAAAGGATGCCTTAGAAAAATTCGATGCAAAATCCAATGAAGGCATATTTCTTGGTTATTCTTTGGTTTCTAAGGCTTTTAAAGAACCTTAGTTATAGAAGAATCTATTCATGTGGTTTTTAATGAAATTTCCGAATTTAAGAAGAAAGATTTTGATGATGATTTTGGTCTTGATAATTTGAATTTGAATGAACCCTCTCCTCAAAATGACAACTTGGATGCATCTTCTTCCCAAACTTCCTTACCCAAGGAATGGAAGTATGTAGATGCTTATCCCAAGGAGTTAATTATAGGAGATGCATCGAAAGGGGTTCAAACTCGCTCTTCTTTCAAAGATTTTTGTGCCCATGCTGCTTTTCTTTCTCAAGTTGAACCAAAATGCATTGTTGATGCCCTGAAAGATGATTCTTGGGTTATCGCAATGCAAGAAGAATTGAATCAATTTGAGAGGAATGAGGTATGGAAGCTTGTTCCTAGACCTAATGACCACTTAGTTATTGGTACTAAGTGGGTCTTTAGAAACAAGCAAGATGAATACGATATCATGGTTAGAAACAAGGCTAGACTAGTGGCCAAAGGTTTCAACCAAGAAGAAGGTATCGATTACGAAGAGACATTCGCTCCGATGGCAAGATTGAAAGCCATTAGGATGCTCCTTGCCTATGCTAGTAGTAAAGATTTCAAATTATTTCAAATGGATGTCAAAAGTGCATTCTTAAATGGTTTTATTTCCGAAGAAGTGTATGTCGAACAACCACCCGGATTTGAAAACTCTCTATTTCCTAACCACGTGTTTAAGCTAACTAAGGCTCTATATGGTCTAAAACAAGCCCCTAGGGCTTGGTATGAGAGGCTTAGTTCTTTTTTAATTTCAAATGATTTCACTAAAGGCAAGGTTGATACTACATTGTTTATTAAATATTTTGAAAATAATTTTCTTATTGTTCAAATTTATGTTAATGATATTATTTTTGGTTCTTGTAATAAATCACTATGTGAATTATTTGCTAAGAATACGAGTGATGAATTTGAGATGAGCCTAATGGGAGAACTAAATTTCTTTTTAGGACTACAAATCAAGCAACTAAGTGATGGTATATTTCTAAATCAATCAAAATACACATTGAAATTGTTAAAACGATTTAACATGAATGGATCAAAAGATATTAGCACTCCTATGAGCACCTACGCTAAATTAGATATAGATGAAAATGGAGAAAGTTTTGATCAAAAAACTTATAGGGGCATGATAGGTAGCCTGCTTTATCTCACTGCATCCAGACCTGACATCATGTTCAGTGTAGGGCTATGTGCAAGATTCCAAGCTAATCCTAAGCTATCTCACTTAAAAGCTGTTAAGAGGATTCTTAGATATCTTAAAGGGACCCCTAATCTTGGATTATGGTATCCAAAATATGATAACTTTGATTTGAAAGCTTATGCAGATGCGGATTTTGGTGGATGTAAAATAGATAGAAAAAGCACATCTGGAACATGCCAATTTCTAGGACATGCACTTGTTTCTTGGAGTTCCAAGAAACAAAATTCGGTTGCACTATCTATGGCAGAAGCTGAATATATAGCTGCAAGTGCACGATGTGCATAGGTTATCTGGATGAAAAATACACTAGAAGACTATGGAATTTACTTAAAAAACATTCCTATAAAATGTGATAACACGAGTGCTATTTGTCTAACTAAAAATCCGATTCAACACTCTCGAACTAAGCACATTGACATTAGGCATCATTTTATACGTGATCATGTAAGTAGTAGAGATGTCACCCTTGAATTTATTGATACAAATCATCAATTAGCGGACATTTTTACGAAACCTTTAAATGAGGAACAATTTGATTTTATTAGAAGGGAATTATGCATGTTAAACTGTCCAAATAAGTAAGCTCTATTTGATGATATCTTTCCTTGAAATTATGGTTTTCATCGATTTGATTCCATACATTTTGATTTTTCTTCTTGGATTTATTTTCATCAAATTCTTTTTGACTTCATCCCATCTCTAAGAAAAAAAAAATTTTAAAAAAAATAATGAAATGCAGATTTTTGTGCTACCGGTGGTAGCACCGCCAGATACGACGGTGGCACCGCTTGGGTAGTCAGCCCCAGGCGGTGGAACCGCCTGCTGGGGCGGTAGTATCGCCCGAACACCCCTTTTATAAGGGGTGAGTTAGGGCCAGCCGTAGAACCGCCCCTAACCCAAGAGTTCTCTTCCTCACCTCTCTACACTCCTCTAAACCCTCCCAAGCATCATTTCTTCCTCTAGAAGCCTAAGAAGGAGATCTTACTTTGATTCAAGCTCCCTACATCTCAAAGGAACAATCTAAGGTAAAAACCGAATTATTTCTCTTTCCTTTTCTTGTCTAGTTTAATTCCTTTCTTCAATTGATTATTGATCTATCCTAAATAGAAATGGCTCCTAAAAGAACATCAAGAGACAAAGGAAAAAGGATGGAGGTAGATTCATTTGACCAATCCTTGTTTAAATCACAAGAAGCTTCCCTTAGATTTTTTGAACTTGGTTCTAGACCCATTCATAAAGGAAAATATGTTGATTTGAATCAATTAGAGAGCCTAGAACCTATCATGTGGTTTGCAGACTTAGAGGCCTTACCCATTTTGCAAATTGTTGAACTGTTTATCCACGCTTAATTAAATTATTCTTTGCTAATTTAACCATGAATGATGATGACTAGTCAACTTATCTTCTAGGTAATGAGATCCAAATATGTGATAATACTATATGCTCATTAATTGGAATTGTTGAGAAAGAGTTAGGGTGTTATTTTAGAGGAAAATGGGATATGGACACAGTTCCACCCACTTTGAAGCTTTTGAAACCGTGTTTGCAAACCCAAATTTAGGTATAATTCCCAAGAGTTGTGAACATTTACTACCTTTTAACTCTAAAATTTTACATCACATTCTTGTAAGCATTGTCATTCCTAAACAGTTTCATCATGATGAGATCAGTTTCACTGAGTTAGGTACCTTATATTGGATCATGACCAAACAACATTTTTGTTTTGGATACCTAATCCGGACACATGATAGAGGTCCTTTTTAAAGGATCAATGTTACCATATGGAGGTTTAATAACTAAACTATTGCATGCCCATAATATTTGCATTCCACCAAATGAAGAAGCAATACAAGTGAACAGATTTAATATCATTGACGTTAAACTACTTAGGCGACTTAGGTGTACATTCAAGCATGGAATAAGGGTTAGACAACCTAGGAGAAGTGATATACCTCCCCCACCAGTAGACCATCCTGAAACACCAGTCCTTAGGGGAAATGAATCTCCTCCTCCTAATCCTTTTGTTGTAGCTACATCAGTGCGCCGCTCCATCTTTTGTCGATCCGATCATGAGAGAGTTAAATGAAGTAAAATTACAGCAAATTGAAATTTTGAAGGAAATGTGGAAGATGAACCAAAAGATAGATCACATGTATAGGCATCTTGGCATTCCTCCTGAGGAGTAGCTTGCTGTATTTTCTTTTTGAACGTTGTAAACTTGTGTGCAACTTTTACATCTATGCAATTAGACATATATGTTGTATTATCTTCATTACATCTTCTTGGCCACTGTGAAATGATTTTCGGCTTTCTGATTGATTTTCTTTCCCACATTTGTGATATTTTTCGGCCATCCTTTATTGTTACATATGAATCCCTCGTTTCCTTTTTATTGATGACAAAGGGGGAGAAATAATATGTGTATTGCTATATGTTGACAGTTATATACATTTCCCATGCTTTACAAGTTATTGCAAATTAAAATGCTTATTTAGGTTCTTGATATCATGTTTTTAATTATGTATACTTCATTGATATCTTTGATACCTATTTGACATCTTAATGTCCAACATCGACTTTGTCATCATTAAGTACATCATGAAGTTAAATTTATTATGTTGAATTCAAAAATTGAATTCAAGCAATTTTTTTTATGGTATATAGATAGGGAGAGTTAAGAGTAACTCCATCACCAATTGATTGTCATCATCAAAAAGAGGGAGATTGTTGAATCTCAGATTTTGATGATGAAGTTAATTGGTGAAATATTTGTTCTAATCTACTTTGTCGAGATAAGTGTGCAGAAACAACTACGATGGGAAGAAAACATAAAGTGATTTACCGAGGTCAAGTCCGTCGGGGGTTCAAGAGTTCATTGGAAGTCCGAGAGATTTTCGGAAGTGTTGCCGGAACCATCCAAGATCAAATCAGGGACTTGCCGAAGTTTTCGAAAGTTCTTCTCAAAGATCGTCGAAGGTTCGCGGAACTTACCGGGAAGATTCGGAAGCTAGCCGAAGACTCGTTGAGCTCGCCATACAATCCGAGAGTATGCTGGGAGTCCACTGGAAGCAATCCGAGGGAAGCATCGGAAGACTGCCGGAATCTCGCCGTAAAGCTCGCCGGAAGTTGACTTGAAGAGTGTCGGATCAAATCACGTTGAGTTATGTTTTTAAGTTCGTAGTTTGCACATGAGTAGAGTAAGGATTTAGGAAAAGAAAATCCTGCCTAAATTCAGTGGGGGCCAACCGGGCCTCTACTGGGCCAAGTTGGGGCTTAAACAGGGCCCTCTCGGCTAGCAATCTCTCCCCTCTTCATTGTCGGCATCAACAGGAACCACTGCAAATAGCATGCAGTGTGAGATCTCTCCCCTCTTTGCTATCGGCAATTTACAATAACTGTCATAGCCAGTGTGCAATGCGACAGAAACAGGGCCCTCGCTGCCTCCCACCCGCATTATCGTCATCGCTATTTCCTTGACCAGAGCGAGCTCTTGGTGGCGTTACCCTCAATCATCGCTAACGATGTTCCTCGATTGCAGTGGGCCCTCAGCAGCATTGCAAGAAGGGTGGCCATCGTTGTTTCCTTGACGACACTACTCCCAACCACAACCCTGACTACTACCCCTTGGGTCGTAGCCACAATCGACATCCATAGCAATCGTCGCAGCCGCAATAGACGTCTGCAACAACCGTCATAGTCACACCCTAGCGCTGCCTTCCAACCACCCCTGCTTTGTGTCCTCTACTATAGAACGCCATCACTTCCCCTCCTCGCGGTGACTCCCCATAGCGTCGCTGCCATCCAGCCCCCAGTGCCCTTCCCCCTCGTTGCCTTCCTTCGGTCGCAGCCGTAGTCGCCACCCTTTCATCTCCTCTTTGCTATCGGCATCAACAATAACCATCACAGCTAGCATGTGGCGTGACAAAAACAAGGTAGCGCCACTGACCCCCCTCCTCGCAGTGACTCCCTGACGTTGCTACCATCTAGCCCCCGACACTCTTCCCCCTTGCTGCCTCCTTTCAGTCGTAGCTGTAGTCACCATAGCCACCGCCATTTCATTCCCTCTTTGTTGGTGGCATTGACAGCAACTACCATAGCCCTGCCCGTAGTAACCTTTGCAACTACAACCACCACAACCACTGTCGTTTCCTACCTTCTTCGCTGCCAGCATTGACAGCAACCGCCGTAGCCTTATCCGCAGCAACCATAGCAGCTGCATCCCATCGCTACCTCCCTCTTACTTTGCATCTTGTCGCAACCATCAGTTGCCACCAGATTACACCGACGCTATCGCTTTCCATCCTGTGATACTCTCACCCTACACTACAATAGAAATTGGGAATGGTGACCAACAACTCAGTTAAGGCCCAAGTTGAAGTATTGAAAATCAGAATTGTAAACCGACTGTAGGAGACCCTTAATGAATTCAAAAGAAGCTTGTTGGAGAACTTTAGTAAGTTTTAATAAGATGGACAGTTCACTAAAATTTATCAAACTTCTACAGTATTAGAATATCAAGGTAGATTCGAATGATGGTCAAATCAAGCCACAGATTGGTTTGAATGATAGCTAGTGTACACCTTTATTGAAGGGCTTAATCTACATATCAGAGGTGAAGTAAAGGCTCGACAACCCCGCACTATGATAGCTACAATTTCATTTGCATGTCTACATGAGAAAAAAATCAGCCAAGAAATTCATCGAAACAGAAGTGACCACAAACAAATGATTAGTGAGCCACCAACTCCATCTATTCCTAGCCAAAACCTTAACACCCGAAGTCTAACCTGAGAAGAGCTCAAGAAAAATTCAGCAAAAGGTTTGTGTTGGCATTGTGATGAAAAATGGAGTAAGGAGCACTGTTGCAAATAAGGAAAACTCCTGATGATTGAGCCAATTGAGGAGGAACTATAAGCAGAAGAGTTGGATTCCAACCGTGGAGGTATGGAAACTGATGAAGATATTGAACCTATCACACACAGTATATGCATTGGCCAGCTACTCTAACCCACAAACGATGAAAGTTAAAGAAACTTTGAAACATCAGCTTGTCACTATTTTGATTGACACATGTAGCACTAATAATTTTATAGACAAAAAGGATACCACCCGATTATCCTACCACATCGAAGGTTGTGATAAATTTGAAGTAAAAGTTGCTGATGGATGGATACTAACCTATGATAGCAAGTGCTCAAAGATAAAGCTCACTATGCAAGATCAAGAGTTACTCGTGGATTTCTTTTTGCTACCCTTGAAAGATTTCGAAGTGGTGATCCTAAAGGAAAGACGAAGAAGTGAGACCACAGTTGCTACTAGCCATCGGATGAAGAGGGTTCTGTAGAAGATTGCAATGACTATTACACTAAAAGGCCGACCTGTTGCTTACACTATCAAAAGGTGGAGGCCTTACTTGATCAACAAGTTATGAAGCACTACAAATACCTTGTGCTGAAAGAGAAGCTTCCCGAATTTGATGCCACTCAGCCTTGAGGACAAGGCTGATTTGAAGGAGGCGGAACTATTACGATCTTTTTATTTTCTAAATTTTTAAATAATATTTATTGAGTAATGTTTCATACAAGAAGAGTTGAATATGGGTTTATTTAATATTTATTTATTGTTAAGAGTTAAGGTGGACTCTAGATGGAACTCTATAAATAGGGTTGTATTTGTTTATTTTTATCAGGCAATAAAAGCAATGTAATATTATTCAATCTTTTGACTAAACCCTAGAAGGTCGATCCCCTTGAAGTAATTAAAGGAGGCTGATCCCCTTGAAGTGATCAAGGAGGTCAATCCCCTCGAAGCGATCATTTATCCCCCTTTCTTCCACTACCTCCGCTTCTCCTCCGCTTCTTTTATTTCTTCCATGATAAAACCCTAAGGGATCTTATCAAATTCTTTGATATGGATTTCTTCAATATCATGATTTCTTTGATGGATGAATTTTTAAGTATAGAAACATCATTTACATCATTCATGAACGGACATTTATGACTCTTGTATGAATTTTTATGTCATGAGCCCTTATGAATTTTTAATAGCTTGAATAATCTATTTTTCTTCTACTTCATGAATTTTATTTGATGGAAATGCCAAATTAGCTCTTCTTGTGAATCTTTTTCTCTGTGTATGAATTTTCAATAGCACAAACGGATTATTTTCTGTTGTGTTATTTATGAAAATTTAATTTTTCTTGATGGTATCATGGATTTTTCCTTCTTCTTTTTACCCTTTCAAGAAGACTCCTATCGTAACAATTGGTATCATAACAATTGGCAACAACGTCAAATTTTGCTTGCTTAAAACAATGGTCCTTTTCCTTTTTGTTGATGACAAAAGAGAAGAAATGTGGCAAATTAAAGACAACTTGATATTATGAATGGCAATATGAATATTTAAAATGTGCTTTGTATTATAATGTGTAAAATGATATTGTATGTATCATAAATGCTTGAATGTATTACGAATGCTTGAAATGTGATTACTATCGTCAAATGCATCGTAAATACTTGAAATATATCGCATGAATCACAAATGATTGAAATGAATCATGTATGCTTAATGATAATTTTTATGCTCGTTATTTTATCATGCTTAGTTATCCTACTTGAAATTGGTATCATGTCTTGATATGATAAATTATCATTTGGTTTCATATTTGAAATTTGTATCATGCTATTTACAATCAAATGATGAATTATCAATTGGTATCATGACCCGGAATAATGAATTATCATTTAAATCTTGCTAGATTTCATAATTGAAATTTGTATCATGTTTTGAAATGATGATTGTCTATCATCATTTGACATTGGACTTGAAAATAGATGTCATGCTTTAACATCACTTTTATATTGTGAAAATACGTGATATCATATTTTGGGATGAAAAATCATGCTTAGCATCATGTTGAGCATGTTGATAAGTTCAATTGCATGTAACTTATCGGTTTTGGCTTGAATTCAAAAGCCTTGAATTCAAGTGTCTTTTTTCAAGTATGACATATAGATAGGTGGAGTTAAGGTTAACTCTATCATCAATTAATTGTCATCATCAAAAAGAGGAAGATTGTCAAATCCTAGATTTTGATGATGAAATCAATTGGTAAATTGTTTGATCTAATCTATATGTTGAGAAAAGTGTGTAGAATTAACTACGATAAAGGCATAAAGCAAAACAAAATGCTGGAGTCAAGATCGATCAATACGTTGGGAGTTCAAGAGTTCGTCGGGAGTCCGAAAGTTCGTCAAGAGTGCTACCGGAATTGGTCGAAAATGCGTCGGGAGCTTGATAAAGAGTTCATCGAAAGTTCGCTGGAAAGATTCATCGGAAGTTTGTGGAGCTCACTGAGAAGATCAGAGCTAGCTAAAGAAACTTATCGGAACTCATCAAGATCGTCGTGAAGTCTAGGACCTTGTCGGGAGTCCACTAGAAGGTTACCGAGAGATCATCATAAGTCCACCGGATGATCGTTGAAAGAAGCCTTAATTCCTCGAATTTTGTTTTGTTTAGTATATCCTTAAATTTTATAGTTAGCACATAATTAGGGTTAGATTTGGAAGGTAATCCTATTAACCCTGTTAAGGGCCGATTAGGCTCGTATTTGGACTAGTTTGGGCTAGATTCAAGGCCCAACTAGGTTGCTGAACCCTATCTGGCGATGGCAATGCCAGACTGGGGTGAAAGAACCACCCCAAGTTTAGTCTCTCAAGAGCTTAGGCGGTGGTACAGCCCAGACTAGGTGGTGGTACCATCGATAGTTAATAACTACTAGGCAGTGGTACCACCTCAGGTCAGTACCCGATACTCTGTTTGGCGGTAGTATCGTCAGACTAGGCGATGGTACCATCCAGTGTCAGGGTCAACTGGTGGTAGTACCTGTTGGGATCTAGAGCGGTATTAAGAGGGGGGTGAATTAGTACAACGGATAAAGATGATAAATTTTAGTGATTTAAAATAAGCTTTCGGTAAATTAGTACATTGAAAACACGTTTCAAAGAAAACCGATTTCAATTACACATATTGGAAGGATGTAAAGCTTTAAACTTGAAGCTGATTGTAATAAGGAGAGGTAGAGGAATCTAGATGGTTTGCAAAAATGTAAATTGCAAGAATATAAATGCAAACTCGGAGTTCTATAGTGGTTCGGTCATACGACCTATGTCCACTCGCGAATCCTCTTCTTTTGAGGCGATCGGCTTTCCACTAGGTATCCTCCTTCCAACGGACGAGGATTGACTCTCTTTTACAGTACTCTCCTTTTGACGGGCTTAGGAGGTAACCCTTAGAAAGCTTCTCACCCCTCTCTTGAACTTTTCCAACACTTAGAGTTTGAAGGGATGATTTCTCTCAAGTTTACAACAGAATTTTCCCTCTTTTTCATTCTTAGTTATATATTTCAACTATGAATGAGAGGCGTATTTATAGGCCTCAAGATGATTTAAATTTGGAGCCCAAATTTAAATCATCCCGGATTTTCAAGTGCTGATGGTACCATCGCCAGTCTGATTCTAACACTAGCGGTACTATCGCAAGCCTGGGGTGGTACCACCATTGCAGCTTTAATGCTAGGTGGTACCATCACCCAAACTGGGCAGTACCACCACCTACAGCTTGAAAAAATATGTTTTTTCACTTTTCTAGCTCATAGGCAGTTCTACCGCCAATTTGGCGATGCCACCGCCTATATGAACATTTGGGCCATTGAATAGGCCTCTCAATGAGCACAAATCAATTCCAATTTAGGCCCAATTGGCCCCTAATTGAGTTAGTATGATTTCACCAAAATCAACTCAATTTTGACTCAATCCTACTTCGATCTAGACAATTATTACTACGCGAATCGTAATTAGTTGCCCGGTACATCATTGGTCCGTCGGCTCTTCGTCCAACACTTCGATGCATCATCCTCTCTTGTGGTTTGTTGCCTAATTAGTAGCTAACCTCCGTAGCCCTAATCTCCTTGGTGCAACTCTGCTCCTCTTGGCCTGAGGCCTGATTTTTTATCTGAAGCCTTCTGTTAATCGTCGATCGGACCTCCGGCTCAACGTCTAATCTCTTGACGTGATTTCCTCTAGCACAACATTGATTCTTCCTACATCAATTATCTAATCTTGATTGAGAGTAGACCTACATGACTCAAAATATAGTTAGATAACTAAACACAATTAATTAGTTTCATCATCAAAATTTGAGATTCAACAATCTCTCCCTTTTTGATGATGACAACTAATTAATGACGAAGTTAACCTTAACTTCCCGGAGTTTAAACAAACTCTCCCTATCAATATGCCATATTGATAGAACTCTTGGAATATGCCAAATCCAAGCAACATATTATGAAAAACATCAAACCTTCATGCAAACATATAAAATATTCAAACAATATTACATTGCATGAACTCATCAATCTACTTCTCCCCCTTTGTCATCAACAAAAAAGAGAAGTAACATTATAGCTAGTTTAAAAGATATGCAAGTTTTACAATCATACTAGCTAGATTTTCATCAACATTCAATCATTGCAATTTTCGCATGATAGGCAAGATAGCATTTTGCTTCTTTTTACAATACTTCATGCTAGCACCTTTCTAAGTTTTGCAATACTTCATGCTATCAACTTCTTTTTTTACAATGAACTAGCAATTTTGTATAATCACTTTAAACATGCATGCCAAATTTTCATTGCAACATACAAGCATGACAAGTATAGGAATGCAATTTTTTTAAGTTTTGCATTTTCTCTTTTTGAGATAGGCAAGATAGCAATACTTACATCCTTTGATATAGTAATTCTTAGCTTCTCGTGAAATTACAAGGTAGCAATTTTTGTAAGTTTTAGCTAGCTACTTTTGTCACTTTTTATTGTGATACACAAGCTAGCAAGTTTTCTCTAAGCTAGGAATTTTGATTAAAGCTAGCAATTTTTCTCCCTCTTTATCATTCTCAAAAAGAAGGGAGGATGCAATATTATAATTGATTTTCTTTTTCATCAAAATGGAAAATGAGATATTAGAAACAAATATTGACATAAATATTTCTATCATCAAAATTCAAATCATGAATTTAGCATTCAAGCCAACAAGCTAGCTCCTCAGTTATTGTTAAAATGAAGTGGAGGACTCAATGGCTAAAAATTTCAAACCATATAAAGAAATCATGTCATGATATCAAGAAAATTCAAAAAGGACATGATTCATTTGACAAATTTTTTTAATAAAGCAAAAGAATTATACAACCAAGGATCATGATAAAAGAAATATCAATATCAAAGATCAAGTCATGATTCATTTGATAGTAAAAAGGAACAACTTGATTTAAGCATGATAGATCTAAATTTATCATGAATCATAAAAATAATTTCAAATATCACTTATTGATATATCAAGACTTGGATTGTTTTCCTCTTTAGTAAGTGAAAAAAGAAGTAATCATAGAGGAAAGTATTTCAATTTGCATAAAATATCTCAAGTCAAGAGTTCATTAGAGAGTTCATGATTTACTTGAAACAAAAATCTCATTCAAACCAATTTGATAACTTGAAACCCATAATCTCGTTCATTTGGTAGTAAACCCATAATCAAATCAAAATCATTTTCGAGATTCAAAATGCTAGCAATTTGCATAAATCATGACAAGTGATACAACAAAGGTCTACATCAACATTTCAATCATCAAGTCATGAAGCATACAAAGAAGTATTGAAACATAGGAGAAAAAAAAATCAAATTACACATGCAATGTTTCAATCATCAAAGTACATTTTCTTAAGTTTAGTATCGAAAAGTCAAGAGAAAACAATTTATGATTCACTTGTATTTTTCTTCAATAACATGGGAGAATCATAAAAGAGTATGGAGTAAGAGATGTTGCAAAACTCAAGTTATCAAGACCATGATATAGATATGACTCATTCTAGTTCAATTCATCAACTCCGAACTCATAAATAAATCATCAAATTACTTTCATAATTTACGAGATTCATAAGATATCATGAAATCATTAATCTCAATAAGATTGGAAAAGCATTTTCTTTTTAAGTGATTCTTTTAACACATCATCAAAATCTCATTCATAATTCAAGTGATTCACAAAATATCATAAATGAATTTATCACTTATCTTTTATGGAAAAATTGAAAAACTCTAAAGAGAAAGATTTCAAGAAATATGTATTTTCATTTTATGATTCATTTCATATAAGCATGCCTTTATCTTTTAATGTCAAATAGAGAAAAGCATGAAAGTTCACGACGTAAAGGCAAAAACCATCATCAAGATTTTTAAAATCAAAATATATAACATGTCATATAAAAATTCATCGTAAAAACGATTAAGAACAAATACACATTAGTTCAAAATGTGAGAGTCACTCATCATACATAATGTGTTTTATTTTAAGTTGTTTGTTTCATATAAGTGTGCTCATGTTTTAAAAAATGAGTATCAAGTTTAAATCCAAAACATGAGTATTGTCATCAAACCCATTAAGATCAAATGCATCACACAAATCATCATGATAGTGTATTTTCTAATTTTTAAGTGTTTCAATTTAAGTGATGTGATCTTTCATAGGAATGTTTAAATTTTTCATATGAAAATATCATGCATCATATTTAAAACCAAAAGCATCATCAAAACCATTAAAATTCATGGATTCATCATACACTTTATTTCAAAATATGAAATTTCAAGTCATCAAGCATTATACAATCATTAAGCATGGTTTCATAATGCATCATCAAAATCATTTTAATTCTTTCTTTTATTAGTTATAATAAGATGATCAATGCTCAAAATTTTGTTAAAATCATGCATCATTTTATAAATCTAAAAAATAATTTTTGTCATTAAATCCATCGAGTCCAAAAACACATTATTCAAAAATGTAGGATTTCAATTTTTATTACTTCAATTCCTTATTAAGAATGATAAAAAAAAATAAAAGATCAAGCATAATACCATAAAGCATCTTCAAAATTTTTATACGAAAGCCAAGCATTAACACATAAGATTTGCTCATTATGCATAGCTTTAAAATGTAAAGTCATCAAGATAAATGTTCATTGATTTTATCTTGTTAGGTTTACAATCATGAGATGTAATTATCATTAAGACACTTTTAAGAATAACATACATAGATATGCATTAAGTTTAAGACCAAAATCTGATACGAAAAACATACATGGAATTTATGCATTATCACAAATTAAGCAATTATCATTCATAATTTTTGCTTTTCAAAAATACTAGAAAGAAAAGCATAATATAATTTTTAAAAATAATTTTTTATTTCCTACTATCTAAATTAAGCACTCATGAAAAATTTCAAGTAATTTCATAAAGCAAAGGGGCTTTGGTTGAGTTGCTTACCTTGTAGTCGAAGCTCGTCAAAGCGTAGTTTGTGTCTTCATCTTCTTTGCATGCTTTTCTCTTCTTTATTTTTGTATACTCATCTTTGGAGCATTCTAGTTTCTTGCATTCATAGTAAGAGTGAGTGTTCTTTTCATTTGTGTTCTTTAATTATTTTTTAATAAACTTTTTAAACTTTAATGTCAAAAGTTCAACGTTCTCAATATTGTCCTCATCACTTCAGTCATCACTCAAGTGGCATTCTCTTGTTCGAAGTATCAAATCCTTCCTATTCTTTGGAAGGTTTTTCATGTGTTCATCGAGTTCAACATGTTCTAAGCAACTCGTTTCATATGTCATTAAAGAGCCAATGAGCTCTTCCAATTAAAAATCATTTAAATTTTTAGTCTCTTTTATTACGATTACTTTAGGATCCCACCTTTTTGGAAGGGATCTTAAAATCTTATTAGTGATTTCAAAATTTAAAAAATATTTATCAAGACTTTACAAGCTATTGATGACATCCGTAAAACGAGTGTATATGTCGCCGATAGACTCGCTTGGTGTCATTCGGAAGAGCTCAAAATCATGCAATAAGATATTTACTTTCAAGTCTTTGACTCTACTAGTTCCCTCATGCATGATTTCAAGTATCCGCCAAATATCAAAAGTTGTTTCGCATATAGCAATCTGATTGATCTCTTTTTATCTAAAGCGTAAAATAAGGCATTCATAGCCTTTGCATTTACTGAAAAAGATTTTCTCTCCAAATTCGATCATTCGTTCATTGGTTTAGAGGGAAGTTAAAAACTATTTTCGATAATATTCTATAAATCCAAATTCATAGAAATCAAGAAAACTCTCATTCGAGTTTTCCAATAAGTATAGTCCAAACCGTTAAACAACGGAGGATGAACAATCGAAAAACCCTCTTGAAAACCATGAAGAGCCATTTCTCATGGGTGTGAATCCAAAAAAAAAATAACGAGGCTCTGATATCAATTATTGGGAACTAGAGTGGCACTAAGAGGGGGGGTGTGAATTAGTGCAGCGGATAAAGATGACAAATTTCAACGATTTAAAATAAGCTTTCGGTAACTTAGTATGTTGAAAACACGTTTCAAAGAAAACTAATTTCGATTGCACGTATTGCAAGGATATAAAGCTTTAAACTTGAAGCCGATTGTAACAAGGAGAGGTAGATGAATAAGGATAGTTTGCATAAATGTAAATTGCAAGAATATAAATACAAACCTAGATTTTTATAGTAGTTCGGTCATACGACTACGTCCACTCCCGAATCCTCTTCTCTTGAGATGATCAGCTTTCCACTAGGTATCCTCCTTCTAACAGATAAGGATTGACTCCCTTTTACAGCACTCTCCTTATGACAGGCTTAGGAGATAACCCTTACAAAGCCTCTCACCCTTCCCTTGAACTTTTCCAATACTTAGAGTTTGAGAGGAGGATCTCTCTCAAGTTTACAATAGAATTTTTTCTCTTTTTCATTCTCCTTGTTTGTATTTCAACCATGGATGAGAGGGGTATTTATAGGCCTCAAGGTGATTCAAATTTGGAGCCCAAATTTGAATCATCCCGGATTTTCAAATGTTGGCGGTACCACCACCAGTCTGATTCTGATACTGGATCTCCAGCCAAGGATGGTACCACCACTATAGCTTTAATGCTGGTGGTACCATCGCCCAGACTAGGCGGTACCACTGCCTATAGCTTGGAAAAGTATGCTTTTTTACTTTTCCAACTCATAGGTGATTCTACCGCCAGTTTGGCGGTGCCACCGCTTGTAGCAACATTTGGGCCACTGAATGGGCCTCTCAATGCGCCCAAATCAATCCCAATTTAGGCCCAATTAGCCCCTAATTGAGTTGGTATGATTTCACCAAAATCAACTCAATTTTGACTCAATCCTACTTCGACCTAGGCAATTATTACTACGCGAATCGTAATTTGTTGCCCGGCACATCATTGGTCCATCGGCGCTTTATCCAACACTTCGATGCATCATCCTCTCTTGTGGTTTATTACCCAATCAGCAGCTAACCTCCGTAGTCCCAATCTCCTTAGCACAACTCTGCTCCTCTTGGCCCGATGCCCTATTTTTTATCCGAAGCCTTCTATTGATCATCGACCGGACCTCCAGCTCAACGTCTAATCTCTTGACGTGATTTCCTCTTACACAACGTCGATTCTTCCTATGTCAATTGTCTAATCCTAATCGAGAGTAGACCTGCGTAACTCAAAACATAATTAGATAACTAAACACAATTAATTAGTTTCATCATCAAAATCCAAGATTTAACAATCTCCGCCTTTTTGATGATGATAACTAATTAATGACGGAGTTAACCTTAACTCCCTGGAGTTTAAACAAACTCCCCCAATCAATATACCATATTGATAGAACCCTTGGATTATGCCAAATCTAAGTAATATATTATGAAAAATATCAAACCATCATGCAAACATATAAAATATTCAAATAATATTACATTGCATGAACTCGTCCATCTACTTCTCCCCCTTTGTCATCAACAAAAAGGAGAAGTAACATTATAGCTAGTTTAAAAGATATGCAAGTTTTACAATTATACTAGCTAGATTTTCATCAACATTCAATCATTGCAAGTTTCGCATGATAGGCAAGATAGCATTTTGCTTCTTTTTGCAATACTACATGCTAGCACCGTTCTAAGTTTTGCCTTTGCAAGCTATCAACTTCTTGTTTGCAATGAGCTAGTAATTTTGTATAATCACTTTAAACATGCATGTCAAATTTTCATTATAACATACAAGCATGACAAGTATAGGAATGCAAATTTTCTAAGTTTTACATTTTCCCTTCTTGAGATAGGCAAGATAGCAATATTTACATCCTTTGAGATAGTAATTCTTAGCTTCTCGTGAAATTGCAAGGTAGCAATTTTTGTAAGTTTTAGCTAACTACTTTTGCTACTTTTTCTTATGATATACAAGCTAGCAAGTTTTCTCTAAGCTAGTAATTTTGCTTCATGCTAGCAATTTTTCTCCCCCTTTATCATTCTAACAAAGAAGAGAGGATGCAATGTTATAATTGATTTTCTTTTTCATCAAAATAAAAAATGAGATATTAGAAATAAATATTGACATAAATATTTCTATCATCAAAATTCAAATCATGAATTTAAAATTTAAGCCAACAAGCTAGCTCCCCCTTAGTTATTGTCAAAATGAAGTAGAGGACTCAATGGCTAAAAATTTCAAACCATATCAAGAAATCATGTTATGATATCAAGAAAATTCAAGAAGGACATGATTCATTTGACAAATCATTTTAATAAAGCAAAAGAATTATACAACCAAGGATCATGATAAAAGAAATATCAATATCAAAGATTAAGTCATGATTCATTTGGTAGTAAAAAGGAACAACTTGATTTAAGCATGATAGATCTAAATTTATCTTGAATCATAAAAATAATTTCAAATATCAATTATCAATATATCAAGACTTAGATTGTTTTCCTCTTTAGTAAGTGAAAAAAGAAGTAATCATAGAGGAAAGTATTTCAATTTGCACAAAATATCTCAAGTCAAGAATTCATTAGAGAGTTCATGATTTGCTTGAAACAAAAATCTCATTCAAATCAATTTGACAACTTGAAACCCATAATCAAATCAAAATTATTTTCGAGATTCAAAATGCTAGTAATTTGCATAAATCATGACAAGTGATACATCAATGGTCTACATCAATATTTTAATCATCAAGTCATGAAGCATACAAAGAAGTATTGAAGCATAGGAGAAAAAAATCAAATTACGCATGCAATGTTTCAATCATCAAAGCACATTTTCTCAAGTTTAGTATCGAAAAGTCAAGAGAAGACAATTTATGTTTCACTTGCATTTTTTTTCAATAACATGCGAGAATCATAAAAGAATATGGAGTAAGAGATCTTGAAAAACTCATGTTATCAAGATCACAATATAGATAATACTCATTCTAGTTCAATTCATCAACTCCAAACTCATAAACAAATCATCAAAATTACTTTCATAATTTACGAGATTCATAAGATATCATGAAATCATTAATCTTAATAAGATGGGAAAATCATTTTCTTTTTAAGTGATTCTTTTAACTCATCATCAAAATCTCATTCATAATTCAAGTGATTCACAAAATATCATAAATGAATTTATCACTTGTCTTTTATGAAAAAATCGAAAAAACTCTAGAGAGAAAGATTTCAAGAAATATATATTTTTATTTTATGATTCATTTCGTATGAGCATACCTTTGTCTTTTAATGTCAAATAAAGATAAGCATGAAAGTTCAAGACGTAAAAGCAAAAACCATCATCAAGATTTTTAAAATCGAAAGATATAACACGTCATATAAAAATTCATTGTAAAAATGATTAAGAACAAATACACATTAGTTCAAAATGTGAGAGTCACTCATCATACATAATGTGTTTTTTTTTAAGTTATTTGTTTCATATAAGTGTGCTCATGTTTTAAAGGATGAGTATCAAGTTTAAATCCAAAACATGAGTATTGTCATCAAACTCATTAAGATCAAATGCATCACACATAAATCATCATGATAGTGCATTTTCTAATTTTTATGTGTTTCAATTTAAGTGATGTGATCTTTCATAGGAATGTTTAAATTTTTTATATGAAAATATCATGCATCATATTTAAAACCGAAAGCATCATCAAAACTATTAAGATTCATGGATTCATCATACACTTTATTTCAAAATATGAGATTTCAAGTCATTACATGAAACAATCATTAAGCATGGTTTCATAATGCATCATCAAAATTATTTTAATTCTTTCTTTTATTAGTTATAACAAGATGATCAATGCTCAAATTTTTGCTCAAATCATACATCATTTTATAAATCTGAAAAATAATTTTTGTCATGAAAACCATCGAGTCCAAAAACACCTTATTCCAAAATATAGGATTTCAATTTTCATTACTTCAATTCCTCATTAAGCATGATACAAAAAATTAAAGATCAAGCATAATACCATAAAGCATCTTCAAAATTTTTATATGAAAGCTAAGCATTAACACATAAGATTCGCTCATCTGGTATAGTTTTAAAATGTAAAGTCATCAAGATAGATATTCATTGATTTTATCTTGTTAGGTGTACAAGCATGAGATGCAATTATCATTAAGACACTTTTAAGAATAACATACATAGATATGCATTAAGTTTAAGATCAAAATCCGATATGGAAAGCATATATGGAATTTATGCATTATCATAAATTAAGTAATTATCATTCATAATTTTTAATTTTCAAAAATACTAGAAAGAAAAGCATAATATAATTTTTGAAAATAATTTTTTATTTCCTACTATCTAAATTAAGCACTCATGAAAAATTTCAAGTAATTTCATAAAGCAAATGGGTTTTGGTTGAGTTGCTTACCTTGTAGTCGAAGCTCGTCAAAGCGTAGTTTGCATCTTCAACTTCTTTGTGTACTTTCCTCTTCTTCATTTTTGTGTACTCGTCTTTAGAGCGTTCCGGTTTCTTGCATTCATAGCAAGAGTTGGTGTTCTTTTCATTTGTGTTTTTTAATTAATATTTAATAAACTTTTTAAATTTTAATGTCAACAGTTCAACGTTCTCAATATTGTCCTCATCACTTGAGTCATCATTCAAGTGGCATTCTCTTGTTCGAAGTATCAAATCCTTCATGTTATTTAGAAGGTGGTTCATGTGTTCATCGAGTTCAACATGTTCCAAGAAACTCATTTTATATGTCATTAAAAAGCAAATGAGTTCTTCTAATGAAAAATCATTTAAATTTTTAGTCTCTTATATTGCGGTTACTTTAGGATCCCACCTTTTTGGAAGTGATCTTAAAATCTTGTTAGTGAATTCAAAATTTGAAAAATATTTACTAAGACTTTTCAAGCTATTAACGACATCCATAAAACGGGTGTATATGTCACCGATAGACTCGCTTGGTGTCATTCAGAAGAGTTCAAAATCATACAATAAGATGTTTACTTTCGAGTCTTTGACTCTACTAGTTCCCTCGTGCTTGATTATCAAGTATCCACCAAATATCAAAAGTCATTTCATACGTAGAAATCTGATTGAACTCTTTTTTATCTAAAGCGTAAAATAAGGCATTCATA
This sequence comes from Musa troglodytarum, assembly GCA_023547065.1. Taxonomy (NCBI): domain Eukaryota; kingdom Viridiplantae; phylum Streptophyta; class Magnoliopsida; order Zingiberales; family Musaceae; genus Musa; species Musa troglodytarum. The sequence goes on from CP097508.1 coordinate 43,590,340, forward strand.
GCCTTTACATTTAATGAAAAAGATTTTCTCTTCAAATCTGACCATTCGTTTATCGGTTTAGTGGGAAGTTGAAAATTGTTTTCAATAATATTCCATAAATCCAAATTCATAAAAATCAAAAAAACTCTCATTCGAGTTTTTCAATAAGTATAGTCTAAACCGTTAAATAACAGAGGATGAACAATCGAAAAACCCTCTTGAAAATCACGAATAGTCATTTCTCCCGGGTCTGAATCTGAAAGAGAAATAATGAGGCTCTGATACTAATTGTTAGGATCTAGAGCGACACTAAGAGGGGGGGTGAATTAGTGCAGCAGATAAAGATAACAAATTTTGATGATTTAAAATAAGCTTTTAGTAGCTTAGTACGTTGAAAACATGTTTCAAAGAAAATCGATTTCAATTGCACGTATTGGAAGGATATAAAGTTTTAAACTTGAAGCCGATTGTAATAAGGAGAGATAGAGGAATCTAGATGGTTTGTAGAAATATAAATTGTAAGAATATAAACGCAAACCTGGATTTTTATAGTGGTTCAGTCATACGACCTACGTCCACTCCCGAATCCTCTTCTCTTGAGGCGATCGGCTTTCCACTAGGTATCCTCCTTCCAACATGTGAGGATTAACTCCCTTTTATAGCACTCTCTTTTTGACGGGTTTCAGAGGTAACCCTTATAAAGCCTCTCACCCCTCTCTTGAACTTTTCCAACACTTAGAGTTTGAGGGGAGGATTTCTCTCAAATTTATAATAGAATTTTTTCTCTTTTTCATTCTCAGTTGTGTGTATTTCAACCATAGATGAGAGGGGTATTTATAGACCTCAAGGTGATTCAAATTTGGAGCCCAAATTTGAATCATCTCAGATTTTCAAGTGCTAGCGAGACCATCGCCTAACACTAGTGGTACCACCGCTAGTCTGATTTTGACACTAGCGGTACTACCGCCAGCTTAGGGTGGTACCACCACTGCAGCTTTAATGTATTGAATCTTAAATTTTGATGATGAAACAAATTGATTATGTTTTATGATCTAACTACATTTTGAGTAACACAGGTCTACTATCGATCAGAATTAGATAGTTCATGCTGGAGGAATTGATGTTGCGCTGGGTGATCACGTCAAGATATTGGATGTCGAGCCAGAGGTTCGATCGACAATCGGTAGAAGGCTTCATACATCGGGCATCGGGTCAAGAAGAGCAGAATTACACTAAGGATATCGGGGTTGCGGAAGTCAACCGTCGATTGGGCAACAAGTTGTAAGAGAGGACGATGCGCCGAAGAATTGGATGAAGCGTCGACCAATGACATGCTGGGCAACTGAATGTTAATTTGCATTGTAATAATTGTCTAGATCGAAGTAGAGTTTTATTTTTGTGTGTGCAGGATTAACTACGATAACAATGAAGATGTAAAGTGAAACAAAGTACCAGAAGACAAGTGTGATAGATTGTTGGGAGTTCGAGCGTTCGACGGAAGTCCGAAGATTCATTGTTAGTGCTAAGAACTGGCCGAGAATGAGTAGAGAGCTTACCGAAGAGTTTTCAGAAGTTTGCTGGAAGGTTCATCGGAAGTTCATGGAGGTTGCCAAGAAAGATCGGAGCTTGCCAAAGAATCTTGTTAGAACTCGCCAAGATTATCGTGAAGTCCAGGAGCTTACTAGGAGTCCGCAGAATGGTTTCCGAGGGTTCGTCGAAAGACCGCCGGAAGTTCACCAGAAGAAGTCTTGTCTTGTGGACTTTGTAATAGCTTAGAAAATATCTTTAAAATTTATAGTTAGCATGTAATTTAGTTTAGGATTAGGTAATAATCCTATAAACTAAGTATGGGCCAATTGGGCCTCATTTCGAACTAATTTGGGCTGAGTTTAAGGCCCAAACTAGTGTGTTGAAAAAGGCTAGGCGGTGGCATCGCCCAAAGCTCGAGAGCCCAGGTGATGGCACCACCATTGGGGGCAGAGCAAGGGCAGCAAGCCTGCGACACGACTGGTGCACTGCGGCATCACTACAACTGACATGAACTGAAGAATCGACAAAGTGTGGCACCGCTAACACCGGAAAATACGAAAGTGATTTAAATTTGGGCTCCAAATTTGAATCCTCTTGAGGCCTATAAATACCCCTCTTATTCATGGTTGAAAGGGTGTCTAGAACTGAGAAAGAAAAAGGAAAAACTCTTATCAAAATCTTCCCTCTAAGCTTTGAGTGTGTTCTAGTCCAAGATAGGGGTAAGAGACCTTGTAAGGGTTACCTCCTAAGCCCGTCAAAAGGAGAGGTGCTGTAAGAGAGTTCATCCTCACCCGTTGGAAGGAGGATAACTAGTGGAAAAGTCGGTGGCCTCAAGTGAAGAGGAATCGGGAGTAGACGTAGGTTGTATGACCGAACCACTATAAATCAGTTTACGTTTATATTCTTGTAATTTACTTTACTACAAACCATCTTCACTTTGATGCTCTACCTTCTCATCTCCTTCTTACGAATCAATTTACTTCTAAAGCATCTTTCGTTGTGGATTTAATCGAAGCATCATTTTCAACATACAAAGTTTCTGAAAGTTATTTTAAAATACCGAAAGTTTATCATTCTTTACTGCTGCACTAATTCACCCTCCCCTCCTTCCCCTCCCCTCCCCCCTCTTAGTGTCACTCGATCCCTAACAATTGGTATCAAAGCCTCATTATTTCTCTTTCGAATTCACATCCGTGAGAAATGGCTCTTAATGGCTTTCAAGAGGGTTTTTTGATTATTCGTCCACCGTTCTTTAATGGTTCGGACTACACATATTGAAAAACTCGAATGAGAGTTTTCTTAATTTTTTAAGATTTAAACTAATGGAATATTATTGAAAATGGCTTTCAGCCTTCCTCTAAACCAACGAATAAATGGTTAGACTTAGAGAAAAAATATTTTTCTTTGAATGCAAAGGCTATGAATGTCTTATTTTGTGCTTTAGACAAAAATGAGTTCAATCGGATTTCTATGTGCGAAACGACTTTCGATATTTGGCAGACACTTGAAATCACGTACCAGGGAACTAGTAGAGTTAAAGACTCAAAAGTAAACCTCTTATTGCATGATTTTGAGGTCTTCTAAATGAAACTAAGCGAAACTATCGGTGACATGTACACCCGTTTCACGGATGTTGTTAATAGTCTAAGAGCTCTTGGTAAATCTTTTTCGGATTTTGAACTCGTAAGCAAGATCTTAAGATCCCTTCCAAAAAGGTGGGATTCTAAAGTAACCGCAATACAAGAGGCTCAAAATTTAAATAATTTACCTATTGAAGAATTAATTGGCTCACTAATGACATATGAAATGAGCCTTCTAGAATATTTTGAACTTATTGAACACTTGAACCACCTTCCAAAGAACAGGAAGGATTTGAAACTTCGGACAATTGAATATCACTTGAGTGATGACTCAAGTGATGAGGACATTGAACACATAACAATGAATGTTAACAAGTTCAATAAATAAAAATTAAAAAATACAAATGAACTTGAATGGAGGAAGAGGCCAAAGATGAAGAAGAAGCACAAAGAAGAATCAAATGATGAAATGGCGAATTGGGCTTTGATAGTCTTTGACTACAAGATAAACAACTTAACCAAAGCTCCTTTGCTTTTTGAAATTATTTGAAATTTTTCATGAGTGCGTAGTTTAGTTAGTAGGAAATAAAAAATTTATTTTCAAATATTTTCCTGCTTTTTCTACTAGAAGTTTTGAAAAATAAAAAATTTGAATGATGATTGTACGATGTGTGATAATGTGTGTACACCTATGAGGACTAATCCATGCACGTGTATCTTGATGAATTACATTGGTTTTCCATTCTAAACATGATGTTTGACGATTTTATATCATGCATGTTATGTTTTGAAATTTTGAATGATACAATTTTATGAATGATGCATGCATGATTATTAACAATACTTGTTTAAATCCATGAATATCTATGACTTTTCATGAATGATGTATGATTTCTCACACTAAGCTAAATTATCTTATTATAACTAATAATAATGAAAGAAAGAATTAAAATGATTTTGATGATGTTTGGTCTTTACATGAAAATTTAAACATGCTCACATGAAATCAATTTGCACGAAATGAAACACATAAAAATGAGAAAATTCACTATTATGATGCTTTATGTGTAATGCTTTTGATCTTAATGAGTTTAATGACAAACTTGTATTTTGAATTTATATGATGATGGCTTTCATGAAAATATTTGAATATACTTTATGAAATCATCATTGATAATGATAAAATGAAAATGTTAAAAGGTTGTTATCATACTTAATGACTTTATGATATCATATCTTCATGATGAAACTCATGTGTTGATTTTAAAAATGATACTCATCTTTTAAAACATGAGCACATTCATATGAAACAAACAAATTAAAATAAAACACATTATGTGTGATGAGTGACTCTTGCACTTTGAACCTATGTGTTTTTGGTCTTAATCATTTTATGATGAATTGTTTATATGACATGTTATATTTTTTGACTTTAAGAATCTTGATGATGGTTTTCATCTTTACATCTTGAGCTTTCATGAATGTCTTAGTTTGACATTAAAAGACAAAGGCATGCCTATTTGAAGTAAATCATAAAAAGAAAATGCATGATTCTTGAAAATTTTTCTATCTCTAAAAGTTTTTAGTTTTGATGAATCCATGTGAAACTCTTAAATCAAATCTTTTAAAAAATGCCACATGCTTAATGTGATTCGACTTAATGACAATTTGCCTTTTCATCTTGAATGTTGACATTTATTTTTATTAAGGCTAAAAGCATGGTTATAAGAAACAAATCATATGAATAGAAATTTATAAAAATGAAATGCAATCCTCTATCTGATCGATTCTTCTATAAATCTATGCTTGTTATGTATGAATTTATTGAATGTGATTTTTAAGGATGATTTTAGATTTGAAAATTTCTTGATTCGTATTTACGACATAAGATACATTTTAAATATGAATCATGCTTCAATCATGTTAAATGCTTCAATCATGTTCTATCTTCCTTAATTCATTTTGTTCTCCTATATTTTCTTTTTATTTACCATAGAGGAGAACCTTCTAAATGAATTATGAAATTAATGATTTGATAATAAGCGTTTATCAAAATTCTATTTATCATTTTGCAATCTCTAAAAAGTTGATAATCACTTCATTCATGTTATGAATCTCGAAAACATTTTTGATTTGATTAGGAGTTTCGAGTTAACAAAATGAGTTTGAATGATTTTATGACTCCTCTCTTGATCACTTGAAATCATAACTTTAAATACTTGACTTAAGATATTTTTGTGAATCAAAATATTTTCCGCTATGATTGCTTCTTTTTATTATTTACCAAAGAGGAGAACAATTCAAGTTTATATCATTTGTGAATCTCATAAACTGTATTAATGATTTTGATGATTCGAACTTAAATGAGCTTTATCACAATCCAAGTCTTAATATCTTGAGATATTTGATACTTAGAATTCATATGCAATTATCAAGTGCTCAAATGATTCTTTGCTAAAGAGAATATTTATACTTCATGATCTTGATGTCTCTGATTTACAACTCAAATTCTTTTGATCCTTTTAAGAAAATTTTATCTATATCATGATCTTGATGAAAATTCTTACGTATGAATCAAGATCTTGTATTTAATCTCCTAAGACTTCCACTTGTTATTTCCTAAAAAGGAGACTTGTCAAAATGATTCATGAATCGATAATTGAAATATTATATGCTAAAATTGATTTTTTTTTTTATGTTTCAATAGTTCTTTGAATGCCTTATGTGATGATTGAAAATTTGATGAAAAAGAAATGTGTTTAATGATTGAATCATTGATTTATTCTTTTATCATGGCTTAAAAATGAATGAAAAGAAAATATGTTAGCACTTGTAATCATGACTTGATCCTTGATATTTATATACTTTTATATATCATGATTCTTGGTTGTATGACATATATCTTGAATTGAAAATTTATACATTTATCTAGATCTTGCTAAAAATAAAGTTATGAACTATGAATGATATCTTTTGGATTTGAACCTTGCTGAATTTACATATTGATATTCTTCATGACATGATTTCTTTACATTGTTGTCTTGTATGCATCATGTGATGATTGATATATTGATGCAAATTTATAATTGATCATTGGTTCCTCCCTTTTTTTCGATAATAATAAAGTGGGAGTTAAATTGCTAACTTGTGCATCAAAAGAGAAAATTTTGCTAGCTTAAACATTGAGAAGCAAAAAGTTACTATCTCAAGAGAGGCAAAAATCTTGCTCAACTTCACTATTTCAATAAAATTGCTTACATTTTTGTTACAAATTATTGTTGAATCTCATGCAAGATTATTTGAAGTATTAATCCTCCCTTTCTTTTTGACATTGATAAAGGGAGAGAAGGCTTTTGCTAGCTTGTATATTACAAATGAATGCAAAAGTCCTAGCATACAAAGAAAACAAAACTTACAAGCTTGCTCTTCTCAAAAGAGAAGAAAGAAATTACAAAATTACATGCATATCGCAAAGGAAGTCAAAAAAATGCACATCTTTAAATACTATTTCCTTGCACTTCTCAAAGGAGAATAGAAAAACTTTGGATCATGAATATCATCACAATAAGTGTTGTCTTACATATCTTGAAACTTGCTATGTTTGAATAGGATGATTAGTTGTTGTATTGCAAAACTATGCTTAAATGTTGTATGATGTGATTAATAGCTAATGTGTTGTAAAACTTGTATATCTTTTAAACTAGCTATAATGTAACTTCTCCTTTTTGTTAATGACATAGGGAGAGAAATAGATTGATGACTTCATGTATTGAATTGAATATTTTATATATTTACATGATGGTTTGTTAATTCTCATAATTTGTGATGAATGTTGCTTGGATTTGGGATAATCCAAGTGTTCTATCAATGACATATTGATAGGGGGAGTTTGGTTAAACTCTGGAGAGTTATGGTTAACTCCGTTAGTCATCAATTAGTTATCATCATCAAAAAGGGAGAAATTATTGAATCTCAAATTTTGATGATAAAACTAATTGATTGTGTTTTGTGATCTAACTGCATTTTGAGTGACGTAGGTCTACTGTCGATTAGAATTAGACAGTTGACGTTAGAGGAATTGACGTTGCGTCGGGCGATCACATCAGGATATTGGATGTCGAGCCAGAGGTTCGGTTGACAATCGGCAGAAGGCTTCATACGTCGGGCATCAGGCCAAGAAGAGCGAAGTTGTGCCAAGGATATCGGGGTTGTGAAGGTCAACCACCGATTGGGCAACAAGTCGCAAGAGAGGATGATGCGCCGAAGAATCGGACGAAGCGTCGACCAATGATGTGCCGGGCAACTGAATATCAATTCGTGTTGTAATAATCATCTAGATCGAAGTAGAGTTTTGTTTGTGTGTATGTAGGATTAACTACGATAACGATGAAGACGTAAAGTGAAACAAAGTACTGGAAGACAAGTGTGATAGATCATTGGGAGTTTGAGAGTTCGACGAAAGTCCGAATATTCGTTGGGAGTGCTGCCGGAACTGGCCGAGAATGAGTAGGGAGCTTGCCGAAGGGTTTTCGAAAGTTCGCTGGAAGGTTCATCGAAAGTTCATGGAGCTTGCCAAAGAAGCTCATTGGAACTCACCAAGATCATCGTGAAGTCCAGGAGCTTGTCGGGAGTCCACAGAATGGTTTCCGAGGGTTTATCGGAAAATCGTCAAAAGTTCGCCGGAAGAAGTCTTGTCTTGTGGACTTTGTAATAGCTTAGGAAATATCTTTAAAATTCATAGTTAGCACATAATTTGGTTTCGGATTAGGTCTTAATCCTATAAACCAAGTATGGGCCAATTGGACCTTGTTTCGGACTAGTTTGGGCCGAGTTTAAAGCCTAAACCAATGTGCTAAAAAAGGCTGGGCGGTGGCACCGCCCAGAACCCGAGAGCCCAGGCGATAGCACCGTCGGGCTGGGCGGTGGTACCGCCACTAGGCAACAAGCCCAGGAAGTGGCACCGTCGGGCTGGGCGGTGGTACCACTACTGGGCAGCAAGCCCAGGCGGTGGCATCACCACTGACAGCCGGTGGCACCACCAGCACCGAGAAAGGGTGTCTAGAACTGAGAAAGAAAAAGGAAAAATTCTTGTCAAAATCTTCCCTCTAAGCTTTGAGTATGTTCTAGTCCAAGGGAGGGGTAAGAGGTCTTGTAAGAGTTACCTCCTAAGCCCGTCAAAAGGAGAGGTGCTATAAGGGAGTTCATCCTCGCCCGTTAGAAGGAGGATAGCTAGTGGAAAAGCCGGTGGCCTCAAGTGAAGAGGAATCGGGAGTGGACGTAGGTCGTATGACCGAACCACTATAAATCAATTTGCGTTTATATTCTTGCAATTTACATTACTGCAAACTATCTTTACTTTGATGCTCTACATTCTTATCTCCTTCTTACGAATCAATTTACTTCTAAAGTATCTTTCATTACGGATTTAATCAAAGCATCATTTTCAACATACGAAGTTTCCGAAACTTATTTTAAAACGTCAAAAGTTTATCATTCTTTACCACTGCACTAATTCACCGCCCCCCCCCCCCCCCTCCCCCTCTTAGTGCCACTCGATCCCTAACATAATGCTGGGCGGTACTACTGCAGCTTGGAAAAATATACTTTTTCACTTTTTTAGCTCATAGGCGGTTCTACCGCCAGTTTGGCGGTGCCACCGCCTGTAGTAAAATTTGGGCCACTTAATGGGCCTCTCAATAAGCCTAAATCAGTCCCAATTTAGGCTCAATTAGCTCCTAATTGAGTTGGTATGATTTCATCCAAAACCAACTCAATTTTGACTCAATCCTACTTCGATCTAGACAATTATTACAACGCGAATCGTAATTAGTTGCCTGACACATCTTTGGTCCATCGGTGCTTCGTCCAATACTTCGATGCATCATCCTCTCTTACAGTTTGTTGCCCAATCAACAGCTAACCTCCGCAGCCCTGATCTCCTTGGTGCAACTCCGTTCCTCTTGGCTCGATGCCCAATTTTTTATCTGAAGCCTTCTGTCGATCGTCGACCAGACCTCTGGCTCGACATCCAATCTCTTGACATGATTTCCTCCGACATAACGTTGATTCTTCCTACATCAATTGTCTAATCCTGATTGAGAGTAGACCTGCATGTCTCAAAACATAATTAAATAACTAAACATGATCAATTTGTTTCATCATCAAAATCTGAGATTCAATAGTACAGCTAGGGTCAAGCGGTGGTACCGCCAATACCCCGGAAATCCAGGATGGAAATTTTTTTGCTCCAATTTTGAAGTCAACTTAGGCCTATAAATATCCTTTACTTTTCAGCTAGTATAGCATAGAGAAGTAATAAGAACTGAATCGAAACTATAGTGAAATAGCCTTCAAAAGTTAAGTGTTCACCTCCATGATTCTCTAAGTGTAAAAGTTTGTAAAAAGAGAGTGAGCCACTTGTAAAATTATGTAAAGGGGTGATTAATCTTTCTCCTTCAAAAAAGATTAATAATGAAAGTCGGTAATTTCATCGAAGGAGGTATCAGAAGTGGATGTAGGTCGGACGATCGAACCACTATAAAATTGGTGTGTTCTTCTCTTGGTATGTAATTTCTTTTGCTACATTTCAATTTTTACTTCATTGCACTATCAAATCTCATTTTTTTCTACTCTATTACAAACCCACTCGAATTAATGTATATCTGACGTTTTTATTCGCTGCACTAATTCACCCCCCCCCCCCTCTCTTAGTGTCATTCTTGATCCTAACATATTTAATTTGTTGTTTATCTTTACTGCAAACCATTTCACTTTACTATAATCACTCGGCTTCTTCTACTCTCACTTATGAATCTCTTTTTAAGTTAAAATGCAATCAAAATTAGTTTTCATCGATAAGGCTTTTATCGTATGAAGTTTTTCAAAATCACATAAATCATTTATTTTAACTGCTACACTAATTCACACCCCCCCCCCCCCTTAGTGTCATTCTCAATCCCAACAGTTGGTATCAGAGCTACGATATTTCTCATTTAGATTAACACCAAAGAGAAATGATTCTTTATTACTTTCAAGAGGGTTTTTCTATTGTTCATCCTCCCATATTTAATGGGACGGACTACATCTATTGGAAAACTCGAATGAGAGTTTTTTTATTTTCTTTGAATTTGGATTTGTTGAACATTGTTGGATAAAAATGACTTTCAAATACCCTTGAAACCTATGAACGAATAGACGGATTTTGAGAAAAAAAAAATTTGTTAAATGCAAAGGATATGAATGTCTTATTTTGTGCGTTGGATAAAAATGAGTTTAATCGGATTTCGACTTGTGAAACTACTTTTAATATTTAGCACACTCTTGAAGTCACACATGAAGGCACTAGTAGAGTTAGAGACTCGAAGATAAATATTTTGATTTATTTTTAAACTTTTTCGAATGACACCAAACGAGACTATTGGTAATATGTACACCTATTTCACAAATATTGTTAATAGTCTACAAGCTCTTAGTAAATCTTTTTTGAGTTAAGAACTTATAAATATGATTTTAAGATCCTTTCCAAAAAGTTAGGATTCAAAAGTAATGACTATAAAAGAGTTTTAAGACTTGAACTATTATTTTCTCGAGGAATTAATCGGGTCTTTAATGACCTATAAAATGACTTGTGTAGAACTTGATGAACATGAGAACTACCTTCCAAAGGACAGGAAGGTAATTGCACTTAGAATGGAAGAATATCACTTAAGTGATAACTCAAGTGATGATGATAATCTTAAACTTTTGACAATAAAATTTTAAAAAATTATAAAACAAAAATTAAAGTACAAAAATAGACTTGAAGACCAAGACAGAAAGAACTCAATGAAGAATCTAAGTGCATCCAAAGGCAAGATGGTAAATTGTGCTTTAATGACTTTCGACAATAAGGTAACTCTCTCGAAATATTTTTACATTGTTTTATGATAAAGTAACAAAATGTTGATGTAATGCTTGTACACCTAATAAGATCAATTCCATGAATGTTTTCCATATTAGTTTTTTGGTTTCAAATAAGATATCTGGTTTTGACACAAAAAATTAATTATCATGATAATTGCATGAACTGAAACATATAAAAATAGAAATGTACTATCATGATCTTTCATTTGAAGATGCTTTATGTTATATTTGGACTTGATGGTTTTTATGATGAAACTTATTCTTCCGATTTATAAAATGATACATGATTTTGGAAAAAAAAATTTAAGCATAACTATTGATGTGGACAAGTGAAAAAAATTATCAATCAATTAAATTATTAATTAATTTTTTAATGAGTGATGTAAATTTTTGAAAGTAAATTATTTAAATTTCATTTTTGTGTATTAACCATAAGAAATAAGTATTATAATTATATCTTTATGTGTGAAAGTAAAATAAAAATAAATAAAAAATAAAAAAATTAAATTATTATTTATCTTTTGAGAAAGCTTATCATCTACTAAGCTTCACCTCTCTCATTTCTTACCAAACTAGTGGGAGGTTTAAGAAGAGGATTTCTAGAGGAGAGGATTCCTTTATGAGGTAAGATCTTATATTCTTTTCTTATTAGTTTTTATTTATATTTTAAAATCTTTGATTTAGAATTATTATAATTTATATGATGCATAATAATATTTTGATTTTAAAATTTAATATTAATAAATAATTATCATTAAATTATGATGTTAGGATAATTAATTAATTTAATAATATTTTTTAATTTATTTAATTAGATATATTTATGTTTCTAGGAATTATATGTGAATTTCTATCATTTAATGAGTTTTAAATTTGGAATCATGAATTTAAATTAGTTAATTCATAGAAAAAATATATTTAAGATTAATTATAATTTTATAATATTTTAAAGTACATCTACAAATATTAAAATCTAATTTAATAAGTAGAATCATATTGGGATCTGACCTAAGTTAGGTTGATTGACTAAACCAACCTATTTAGCCAAGTACAACCTAACACATACAATCAAATATAATCTAACTCATATGATTAAGTATGATTTAACCAATATGGCTAGACATGATATAGTTCATATGGTTAGGTATAGTCTAATCCATGTGGCTAGGTCATGTGACCAGGTATAACTTGGCCTATGTAGCTAAGTATGACCTAGCTCATATAACCAATTCAGGCCATGTTGTTATGTATAATCCAGCCCATGTGGCTAAGTATAATATTAACTCATGTGATCAAATATGACGCAACCTATATGACCAAGCACAACCAAATTTATATAGCTAAAAACAGTCTAACTCATGTGATTGGCATAACCTAACCTATGTAATCGAGCATGACTTAACCCATGTAATTAGACGTGACTCAACTTGTGAGCTAAGTGTGCCTCAATTCAGTGGTAAGGCTCTACCCAACTCATGTGGCTGAGTACAATCTAACTCATATGGCTAAACACAACTTAGCTCATGTGGTCAAGCATGACCTAACTCATATGATTAGGCACGGCCCAACTCACGAGATAAGTGTCTTAGTTTAGTAGTGAGGCTTAGCCTAATTTATGAGTGACGCTCAGCCCAACCTGTGAAGCTATGCCCACCTAGCTATGTAACTAGTGCTAGACACATCATCGCTTCTCTATCTAGCCCATTGTATATCAACCTAACTTGCTATTTAAGATAAGCATGTGCAACGCACATGATTCATCTAAGTTATACCTAGGTCGGTTCGATCTATGCTAGCACTTTGTGATATAGTTTAATTTTCTCTTCTTTTATTGGTTTGAGCTTGTTAGTTAACCAATTCAAACAAGTTTGATTGGTTAAAGTCGATTCAGGGTGATTTCATATAAACTTAATTAGTTCAAGCTTATTTGACCTAATTAAAATTAATCAAATCTAAATTAGATCGATTTTATAATGATTTGAGGTTAGTTAAATTAAGTCATAATTGAATTAAGTTTGGTTTAAGTAAATTAGGCTATTCTAATTATGGTTATAATTGTTTAAGAACTATTAGAGATTGATATAGCATATCTTTATGATTTGATGAATTTAAAAGTTCTATCTTAAGGTATCATTTGGAAATGATAATTAATTTTTAAAAATTAAATTGATATAATTATTATCATATAATATATATAATTATATTGAGTGGTCCAAAGTGTAACATGTAAAAAGAGCTAAGGTCTATCATAATTCGAAGCCACCAATAAACATAATCTAGTAAGTCATATATTAAGTATAGTCCCTCGTGTATTTATGATTTGATGAATTTAAAAATTTTATCTTAAGATGTCATTTGGAAATGATAATTAATTTTTAGATTAAATTGATATAATTATTATTATATAATATATATGTGATTATATTAAGTGATCCATATTAGAAGTGCAATCTGTAAAATAAGCTAGGGTCTATCATAGTTCGAAGCCACCAATAGACATAATCTAGTAAGTCATACATCTAGTAAATCCCTCATAATATTTTACCATACTACTTCTTGAATATATACATAAATAAATGGATAAATATAAATAAATTATAATAATTTATTATGTATCTCTATCGAAAATAGGTAGAATGGTTTCTTTGAGGGATTATGGGCTATAAAACATGGTAGACGGTTCCTCCATTTGTTGTTGGAAGAAATGTATCCCCACTTAAATGAGGGAGGGATACTACTCCGTTTGTTATTGATAGGAATCTATCCCGTTCGTTATTGATAGGAATCTATCCCGTTCGCTAGTGAGAGAGAGTATACTATCGGGTGTGATTATATCTCAGTTATATGAGTATGCTTATCATCAAAATATATTATATATGATTGATATATGATTTTATTTATTACATAAAAATTATCAATATTTTTCTATATATAAGTTATACAATGAGTTTATATATTAGTTGACATTCGTATATGTTCCATAAAAATTATTTTATAATTTTTCAAAGACTCTTATCAATTGGTATTAATGTTGATTTTTTTATCTTATATGTATTTTCAAAATAATATATTATTTTGTAATAAATCTTAAATGAAACAGATTTTTTTCATCGTTTGTATTCCTACTAAGAACGTATAATTTTTTTACTAAAAAATATAAAGATAAAAAAAATTATAAATTATGAATAATAAAATAATAAAAAAAATTTATAAATCTGAAATGAGCCACCTTTTAAGCCGCTCAATTTCTTCGTATCCTTCTGTGCTGGAAAACAACGTAAAAATACACGTACAACAACTCCAGAAGTGGACCAAGATGCTAATTACCTCGGTTGTTGACCCAGGCAAGCTTCAACTGCCTCCATTATATGAATCTTTACTGCTCTCCACTAAATGATAAGCATGAGAAAAATGTGTTGAGATCGCACACAAAGTTACCTCTAATATGGTGCTTGCTCCTCACTTCTTGTCACAGTTCTCTTTCCATGGAAGACGATCAGTTAAACCAAATAAACATCCAGTCTTCTCAGATCTCTAAACTAATATAGCAAAATACTGAAATCATTGTTGCAGCTGCATCCCGAAAGGCTTCATGCCTCAGCAGTAATAGTTTATATAGGTTCGCTTCCAATCAGTCGACAACAAACACAAAAACAACGAGCTCTTAGGCTTTAAATTTTCAATCACTTGAAGCAAAGTGAAAGAGAAAGAAAATATTCAATTGCCTCAGCAGCGCAATAGGAACAAAACGTTATATCAATTCCCATCAGATCAATTCCCATATCATATTATAAACTTTTGCCATTCAGTTGAGCTGCAACAGCTGCAAATAACCTCCATGGCCAACCAGATTCGTGGCCTTATTCTGCAACTGTATTAACTCAGCCATTCAGTTGAGCTTTTATATGTCTACCATCCACAACTTGAGATTAAACTGCTATGCTGTCTCCAATGGACCCTCCCACTTCTCTACCAGCTCTTGCAATTTGTCAAAACCCTGCAAAATAGTAAAGAAATTATATTTGCAAATTTTACATATAAGATCTGGTAATTGGAAGTCTCAGGCAAATGAAATCTGATACTCACTATCCGAGTCGTGAAGCTGCCAAATGATTCACCCTGCAGGCGCTTGCTCTTCCAGCTGTAAAACAGTGGCTCCAAAACCTTCTCTAGGTTTTGGACCTTCACCTTGTTCGTAAAGCATTTTGCTAATGAAGTCTGATCAGGTGTCCCACCAAGCCAGACCTGAATTGCAATTTAAACAGAATAATATAAGAATTTATGTCACCAAGGAAAGCTTGATGACTTGCATTGGCTAGTTGCAGAATCTGTATATTCTAGAATTAGTAATAACTCGGGTTTTCAGCAAACAATACCACTTATGGATGATTATTAAATGGAGATCTCATGTCCATTATACTTAAGAGCAAAATAACACAGTTTTAGTTAAAACATATAAATTACACAAAATTGTTAAACCTGACTTTGATTAGTACAACTGGATAAACAATTAATGCTGTCAACATAGCAGTGCAGTATGAACATCCTATGAATAAATGGGACATACAATTCTCCTGGCTGATTTATCATTCAGATATTTCCAGTCTATATGATTCAACATATCTAACCATGCAACATTAGCACGAATCATAAGTAAATTTGAGTACCTGGTAGCTGTTGGGACCATCACCAACCAGTCCTAGCTCGGCCATGTAGGGTCTTGCACACCCATTGGGACAGCCTGTTACCCTTATCACAACTGACTCATTGTTCTCTATGCCTACCTGCGAAAAGAATAAGAACCCATTGTCACTTCTCAAAAAAATAAATCTGACCATTATGGAACCAAAAGTTGCATTTTCCTAAGAACCCGTTGTCACTTCTCAAAAAAATAAATAGTACCATTATAGAACCAAAAGTTACATTTTTCATAATTATGTATAAATACATTAAGATGGATCATTTAAGGTACCAACCTCATTGAAGACAGCTCGAATCCTTTTAAGAATTTGTGGTATCCCTCTCTCAGCTTCTGTTATTGCTAGTGGACAAAGTGGCAGTGCAGGACATGCCATTGCAGTTAAATTAAGAGGATCAATTTCCGTAGGTTGCTGCAAGACAAAACATAAATGCTAAATAATAGGCAAAATATGAAACCAACCATATTTTCTTTTTGGCTATCAATACATTTACTTTCGTAGCCCAGTATACGTTATGAACCTACTACTAAATCCACTTGTTGGCTCTAATATCTCGTCCATTAGTGAACCAGACTTTCCTTTTAAAGACAGTCATCTTGGAAAATTTCTTACATAGAGAAGAAATAATTTTCTTAAAGTAAAGAGCAAAATATGACAAGCTTTACCAGTAGACCAGCTTGGGCAAGTGCTACAGTGATAGGTTCTTCCCATGAGTGATGAATATCACACAAGATCAAATTCTGGTTAGGTGTAATCCGCACATTCAAGTTATACTTCTCAATTATTTCTCTTAGTGTTTTCTTCATATTCCCACCTATACGCCCACTATCAATGTGTACTCCACAGAACAATGCACCATTACCCTGCATTGGCAGAGTAGCAATGAAAATATATTACAAAGATATAAACAGATATGGTCTGAAATGAGAGAAAATTTTATAGTAGCCATCAAAATGTGAAGTTAAAAAGCAAAACCCCACATGAAATTGTACCTGTTCATGCCATCCAAGGTAACTCTTGAATTCCCACTCTGGTAATTCTCTGAATGGCTCGAACTTCTTTCCATAATAGTGTTCGACAACCGTGCGGAATTTGTCAATTCCCCATTCACCAATCAAATACTTCATTCTACTATACCTGCGGTCATCTCTCCTCCCATTTTCTCTTTGTGTAACAACAATAGCTTTTATAGCATACAAGATGTCTTCTTTTGGTACATAACCTAAAGGCTCTCCCAGACGAGGGAATGTGGTCTCCACCCTGTGTGTTCTTCCCATGCCTCCTCCTACCTACAAAAGCAAGTTGCAATGGTAAAATTGAGTAGATCGCTTAATAAGACAGAACATAACCTGAAGTAAAATCTATTACATAAATATTGAAGCCTTGAGGTTCTCCATCAATATCAGAAACCACAACGACACCAATATCATTTGTCAGGATATCCACAGAGTTGTCAGTAGGCACAGTCACTGCAATCTTGAACTTTCTAGGCAAAAATTGAGTGCCATAGATGGGCTCTGGAGAATCAGGGAAATTAGTCCCATGTGAGTTGTCATTACGAGCTTTGACTACTTCAGGGGGCTCCGCTGACATGATCTTTTCCCCATCTACCCATAGATCATAATATGCACCAGCCTGTGGTGTCAAGAGTGCAGCAATATTCTCTGCAGTTTCCTGAGCAAAGACATATTCTTTTTTGGTATATGGTGCTGCAGGAGCTAAAACATTTCTGTTCAGATCACCACATGCACCAAGAGTGGAGCCCATGTTTTTAATGATAGTGCTCATTACAGTTTTGAGGTTCTTCTTCAGGATACCATGCAGTTGAAATGTTTGTCTAGTAGTCAAGCGGAGAGTGCCTGTGCCAAACTCATCTGCAAGATCATCCATAACCAAGTAGAGCCTGTTCGTTACTTTCCCACATGGATTCTTTGTACGAAGCATAAACTGGTAAGACTTGACACCACGCTCATCTCTGTTAGTTTGTTGATAACTTCCATGAAATTTGATCAGTTGGGTGGCAGCCTCATTTATGTTTGGAGCTTCTGAAGTTAACTCCTCATTTAGAGGATATCTAAGGAAATTGCTTTTCTCCTTGAACAATTCAACCTTGCTTCGCTTTACCTCAGAAGTCTCTGGCCTTATAGGCTGCAAAAAGAAAGAAGGCTCGGCTGTCAAATGACATGAATTAAATTAGCATTTAAATATAACATAATGAGGTACTTCTCAAGCTCACTGTTTAGTGAAAAAAAGAAAAAAAAAAAAAAGGTCCTTGTGATGGCACAAAAGTGAAATGATTTAGCTAATACACATTAAGTCGAAGAATTGATGAAAGTTCTTTCTTTAGGCTGAATTGGGCTCCAACCTTTAGCAATTATAATATAAGCTAGATTATGTGGAGATCAGCAAAGGGAATAATTAAGAAGCTTTGCACAGACACCAGAGAAGAGAAGAACAAAGATAGGAAGAGAGATAAGAAGAGCAATTTCACAAATCCACTAAATAGAATAATATTTTATTAAAAATCAATCATTTTTCATGACTCAATGATTATGCTATCAAAAGTTAAATTTTTTTCATAGAATTTATAGTGCTTCAAGTAATGCTATTTATAGTTCATTAAACAATTCTAGAACAAGATATTCTAGTTGATCTGTAGTGTTACCAAAATTTCCTGTGACAGTATGATCCACTCTTTGACCCATAAAATTACTCACTATTGTTCCCTCATTGATACTAAATTATAAAGTAAAATTTCCACTGTTTAATTAGAAACAATCCTTTATTTGATGTCAATCAAGAAGGATTCTATGTGAACTATAACTTGTTAGAGCAAGGTTGAATTTACTTTTTTTTTTTACTTATTATTTTCTTATTTTGTCTCTTCTGCACCTAAAATTTTCTTGCCTCTGACCATTAAGTAAACAAATTTATTTGAAATATATAATAATTTTAATGATCCTTTGCTGAGAGTTCGACGGCACTGGCATCATCCTAGCAATCATCTTTGCTCATTCCAATCCATGTGAAAGTATGGTTGAAATTTTCTAATCCTCTTTCAAGAGGTGCGACGAGGTATTTTATTTGCAAATTACAATTATTTCAAAAGATGCATGCTGGTAGATTCTAACTACATGGTACAAGATAACAGCTAGCTTACAACCAAGAGGAGCTAATCTAAACAGTTCTTCCTCATGTGACCTAAAACATCAGACTTAAAACTGTATGAAAACATACAAGTATGCCTCTTTCTTAAAACTGCTCATGCACATATAGGTTTTGCTTAAATTTACGGTCAGAAGAGAACTTGTAGCA
This sequence comes from Musa troglodytarum, assembly GCA_023547065.1. Classification (NCBI taxonomy): domain Eukaryota; kingdom Viridiplantae; phylum Streptophyta; class Magnoliopsida; order Zingiberales; family Musaceae; genus Musa; species Musa troglodytarum. Next base: position 43,609,346 of record CP097508.1, read on the forward strand.
AGGTCTAACAAAAAATAATATCGTTACTGGGAGTATCATTCAGCATGTCATAAGTGGTTTATGACCAGTTTCTAATGATGTTAATGTATTGGTTGTTCCACAGTGTTCAATTATTGAGCATAGTTGTTTAAGAGTACTTTCAGTATTGCTTCTGGCAAACCATGGATGGACAAAAAAATGTTCTGCATTATATGATGATGCATTGGAGAACATCTAGACAAATGTTGCCAGACTGATGAAATTGTGGACAAAAGTATGGCACTTACATATATTATAGTACCAATGGAAAAGAAGATCTTTTCTTCTTCAGAAAGGCTGACACTCCGGCATCCGCACTCCTAATTAGGGCATCAATTTCTTCTGACGCCTCAGGCAGATGGAACCGGTGTTAAGCCCATTTGAAAATTTTAGGGGTATCTAGTCCGAAGAAAAATTCATCAGCAAAAAAATGTAGGATTTTGTTACATAAATATGAGTTATGCTTAGGAAAGACCTACAATGTTACCTAGGATTCTAGCCATCTTTAGTAGCTATTCAGTGAACATAGTAGGACTCCAATCGACTTAGAATTTATATTAATATTAAGCTAATAAGGTTCCCGACGTAGGCCGGGGCTAGAACTCCTAACACCATCCGAAGAACGACAAAGAGAGGTTAAACCAACATTTCCTTATACAATACCATCCACACGATCAATTTGCACCATTATCTGAACCAGAAAGAGAGAAGAAAAAAAAAAAGCAAAATCACAAATCTTACGGTGGAATCAACCTTGACAGCCGAAGAAGAGCTCGATGAGGACGCCACCGCTAAGCTCCGGGAAGATCGCCCGAATGGAATCAACCCCGACGACCTCAGCCCGCGAAACCCGTGGATCTGCACCCCCTGATCCGCCCCAACTCCAACCCCGCCAGCCGCTGCAGCCGCCATGAGAGATAGGCGAGAAGGCAGAAACCCTGGAGGAAATCTGGTCTTGAGTTGGTCGACCAGGGCAGAACAAAGAGAGTGAGAGGTGCAAAAATCAGACAGAGATACAAAGCATAGTTTTGCTTTTCGGAGGTCAAAAAGGTCACGGACGCGCGATATATCCACCCTATGTTTCTATATCTGATATGTTATGTATGGATTTGTTGCAGCGGGAATCCTGCGTTGGAATGGGTAATGGTGTGAGAATAGAATGTGGGCCATGAAGCCCAAGTTCATTGAACCTGGATGGATTTGGTGATGCCACACGTATATATTTAAAGTGGGCAAGTAGAGTCGTGCACAAGCGGCCCATTCTGACTTCCATTGTATGGGTCGGAAAAACCCACTTAACGACGAGAAGGACAATTACCTCACCACGAGCAGCCTCTTTTCTACCCATTTATGAACCACGAAGGCGCAGTGGAACCCGGTGGGTGCTGTTGGTTGTTCCTCCGGCCATATAGACAGGGCGGAGGGTAAGCTTTCAAAATTGAAATAATCATAAAGACTTGGATAATCATTTCTTTGCCAAGAGATTTGACTTCTTTATTGACTTTTGTGGTGCATTTGTTCATGCGATTAGAACTATAAGAGGAATGTTAAAACCTGTTTTCCAACCTCTGCATTGATTACCAAATCTAGATTCTCCATCAACCTTGAGAATAATTGTCTCGCATGGGAACTAAATATATCATGTCTTGTACCATAATTTACGAGCTTAATCTTAGGGGTTATAGTCACATTCAATTACCATGTTGATTCCACTGATGGTTTGTCACTTCAGCATGGTTTATGATATAAAAGGCCATGTAGAGATATATAGAGTTCTTCCAAACGCTGACATCACATGAAAACCCAGCCCTAATTTAATCAGTGGATGACTGACAACTAGAGTCTCTATTGCAGTCATAATAATCTGCAACTGTAATTGCTGTAGCTCCAAAATATCTTTCATGGCTAAACCTTGCGAAAGATCCCCTCTGATATATATATATATATATATATATATATATATATATATATATATATATATATAGAGAGAGAGAGAGAGAGAGAGAGCTAAATTGTGAGTCAAAATAATATACAATCCATATGTTATGTAGAGGGATAAACCACATTCTGTTTAACAAATCAAAATTTAATAGATAGAATTGCAATTATGACAAGTAATAATCTCCAAGCTTGATGTTTGTTTTTTCTTTGTCCTCATTGATGTGCAATGATCAATGATCAATGCAACCACGATAGTAGAGCAGCATGATCCAATCAAAGTGCCCCACTAGCAAAGCAAGAAGCCCAAGAGATATTGTTTTGTTCTAAGTCTAAAATATAACCTAAAAATGCACTACTCTGGTTTATTCAGTTACTTGTGTGACAAAATTCAAGGTTTGTTCAGCACAGCCAAGAGTAGTACAACAATGATTCACTCAAAGGTCTTCACAGTTCCAGCTGTTGAATATTTTTTATGTTGCCAAAAACACAAAAAGAGCAAATTATAGCAGAATCTGTCCCATCTATTTGTGATGTCATGATCAAATATTTCTAGTTTCTATGAGGAACTAAATGGAGGAGCATTGCAAGCAGTCAGAACCAACTGTGAATCAGTCTTAAGACATGATCTGGCACATGGTCAAGCAGGCGGAGGTAACCTCAGCTCGAAGCATTCTGTTCCTCAGATCAATGACTCAGGTCATACTTTTCCAAGCTTCAGCGGAAATGGTGTACTGAAATACGAAGAGTGAGCTGCATCTTACTCAAATTCCAGTTTATACTAACTCCATGTAGACCTAGACTGGAAGCATTGCAAAGAATACTGAATCACATATTCTCCCACTTTACATGAGAATTAACACATAAGAGTGGCACTAATCAAATCTGAGTAGTTTTTCTATTTTCAAAAACAAAATGGTGGGAAATAATGTAAACATAAAAAATCATAATATATTATTATTATGTAAAAAATTTTAATATCAAAAATTAAAATCAAATAATAATAGATCAAATATACGACATATCATGTAAAAAAATTTAATTCGATATTATTAGAAAACTTTAATTCGAGTATATATAAGTTGTTTTCATGAGTGTGATTTAAGTCCGCCAATATAGAACTTAAGTAGGATCCATTTTTAATTATAGAATGACCAAATCTGCCTCTTGCTTCACTAGCTTTTAATGACCGAAATAAACAAAATGATATGTTGTAGATAAGGCCCCATCTTCTTAGTTTAGGATGTCTTCCACCTTTTTCTTAATTCAAAATAAATATCGACTGCTCAGGGTATAAAGATCGAGCAGAACCAACAAGCATAAGAATATACCAAACAGTGTCCCATAAAGGATATTGACTAGGCCCTCTGTGAATGCAGCATCCCTTTTTATCCATTTTTGTGTTGTTCTAAAACCACTTGATGTCTGCTTTGATATCATGGATTAATCCTGATGGTCCAAATGTCTAAATGTTCTTTTTTTTTTTCCTCTCATATATCTATGTTGGAATGACTAAAATGTAATATTGTATTTCACAATCTTGATAAGTTTATTATATATCTGATAAGCAAATACATAATATGCTAACCTGATTGTTTAATTTAATCTAGATGAATGATTAAATGCTATTACTAATACTAAGTATCCTTTTAGGTTTAGGTTACTGGATATTCTTAAAGCTTGAAAGGGTTCGAGATTCCTGTCTTTCCCAAACCAAGATTTGTCCTAATGATTAAAAAATTTAAGATCAAAATCTGTTTATAAATCACCATAATAAAAACACAAGGAAGTTAATATAGGAACAAAAATTTATATACTTTTAGCTATTATTGTTGAGAAATTTTTGCAACCATTTCTCTTAGTATTTTGACACTTCTCAGCTCAAAACTCTCACTTTAAATGATATAGAAAATTCTGAAGACTTAAGACAGAGATAGAGTCCAATGACTAAAAACCTCACTTATATAGATGTTCTCCTATCAAGAACTTTTATTACTATCAAATGTATAATATTCAAGAATTAATTCAAGTTTGTAACGTTTGGATCATAATAAATAATTTTAATACTAATGAATAAAAAATTTAATAATAACGATTACATTCATAATAATTAAAAAATAAAAATATTTAAATCATAATAAATAGAGAAATTGATGATCATGAATGATAAACTTAATAAGAATGGTTACATTCTCTAAAAATTAATAAAAATTAATGGTAATGAATAAGGAATGGTTATATTCTCCCACTTGGTCCATACGTTTAACTTATCGAACAACTTTCTTAAGAAACAAGTACATGAATCATAGCGACATTATCATCCATGTATCACAATGTATTTAGTTTCTTAAGAATTAATTTTAATGTGGTAATATTACTTAATGAATAAACTTTATATTTATTCTTAGTCTAGTATAAATATATTTTCTCAAATGAATATGCACATGAATGAGAAAACATCATAATATATATATAAGTTTTGATATAATTACAAAGTGAAACCAAGTCTCATTTTCTCTACATGATCCTTGAATTTTAAAGGTGGCATGCCTTTAGTCAAATGATCAGTAATCATCAATTCAATGCTAATATGTTCAATGACCCTTTTTTTTTTCTTTTACATGTTCTCTTATGACTAAATACCTAATGTCGATGTGTTTATTTTGACTTCTACTTTTATTATTCTTAGCCATAAAGACAGCAACTGAATTAGGCAGAAAATTTTTAATGGCCTAGAAATAGAATTCATAATTCTAAGCCTATAAATGAAACTCTTAAGCCATACGTGAAGTAGTCTCAAAACAGGAGACAAACTTAGCTTCCATGGTAAAAGTAGCAGTCAAAGTCTGCTTGACACTTCTCCAAGAAATAGCTCTATCAGCCATTATAAAAATATATCCTGATGTTGATTTATGAGAATCAACATAGCTGATAAAGTCTAAATCTGAGTAGCTAATCACATCTAGATTATCTGTATATCTATACATAAACATATAATGTCTAGTTCCTTAAATATACCTTATCACTTTCTTTATAGCTCTCCAATGGTTCATACCTAAATTACTTTGATATCGACCTAGCATCCACATAACAAATGTAATATCAAGTCTAGTACAATTATGGGCATACATAAGGCTTTCTATAATAGAAGCATATGGGATGTTTTTCATTGATTTCCTCCTTAGGTTATTTTTCGAGCATTGGTTCAAATTGAACTTATCACCTTTCATAATGGGAGCAACACTTGGTGAATCATCCTTCATCTAAAATCTTTCTAAAAGTATATTGATATAGATTTCTTATGATAGACCTAAAATACCTTGAAGTCTATCTCTATAAATCTTAATACTAATGATATAAAATGCTTAACTCATATCCTTTATATCAAAGTTTTTAGAAAGGAATTATTTTACCTCATGCAGCAAATCGTTATCAATGGTTGCAAGCAAAATATCATCTACATATAAAATAAAAATATATATTTTACTTCCATTGACTTTTTGATATATATATTGATCTATGGGATTTTCAATAAATCTGAATGAAGAAATCACTCTATGAAATTTAAAATACCATTGGCAAGAGGCTTATTTTAAACCGTATATAGATTTCTTAAGCTTACAAACCAATTGCTCACCAGCACTAGAGGAGAAACCTTCATGTTGTTTCATATAAACCTCCTCCTCTAAATATCCATTAAGAAATATCGTTTTCACATCTATTTGTTGCAACTCAAGGTCAAAATGATACGAAGAGAATCTTTCTTAGATGTAAGAGAAAATGTCTCAATATAATCGATTCCCTCTTTTTGAGTAAATTCTTTTGTAATAAGTTTTGTCTTATATCTCTCGATGTTACATAAAAAATCTTTCTTGGTCTTAAAGACTCATTTAAAGCTAATAGTCTTTGCTTCATTAGGCAACTCTATAAGATTCTAGACTCTGTTGCTCTTCATGGAATTTATCTCCTCCTTCATATCATTATATCATAAATCTGACTCTTTACAACTCATGGCTTATAAAAAATTTTCATAATCATTTTCAACTCCAATATTATAGTAGATCTATAACTTAAATTATTGTAGATATATAACATAATCACTATGAATTGTTGATCTTTTATTTCTAGTAGATCTTCTTAATGTTATACCAATGTTTCCATGAAGAACTTATAGTTCAACTAACTGTTCACGAGTTATTATAATTCTTGAACTATTTGATCTATTATAATACTGTTAGCAACTTTTGGAATCTCAATGATTGGTTATTAACATCAGTTTATACTTTAGGAGTGCTATAAACTATAACCAATCTATCATTGTGGAAGGTTGAGATTTTATATGATCATGTGTAGAAATTATGTTCCTGAACTGATCACTCCCATTGATCATATCATCCTCAAGAAACTTAGCGTTTCTTGATTCCACAATCCTAGTTGTGTGAGATGGACAATAAAAATCATAACCTTTCGAGTTTTCAGCATATGTAATAAAATACCCATTAATAGTCCTCGGGTCCAGTTTCTTCTCTTATGGATTATATATCCTGACCTCAAATGGACATCCCCACATACACATACATTGTAAACTTGGTTTTCAACCTTTCCATAATTCAAATGGTGCCTTTATGACAACCTTGGTTGGAACTCGGTTTAATATATTTACAGTCGTCTTTAGTACTTTAGTCCATAAGAATTTAGGAAGATTAGAGTTGCTAAGCATACTCTGCACTATGTCTAATAAGATTTAGTTTCTTCTTTCTGCAACATCATTCTAGTCTGGAGAACTAGGCATAATGTATTAGGCAATAATCTCATGTTCTTGAAAAAACTTAGCAAAAAGATCAAGTGCTTGTCTATTCTCAATATATCTATCATAATATTCTCCACCTCTATCTAGTCTCACAATTTTAATTTGCTTACCACATTGATTCTCAACTTTAGCCTTAAAGACTTTGAAGGCATCTAATGTTTTAATTTTATTATGAAGTAAATAGATATATATATATATATATTGTGAGTGATCATATATAAAGGAGATGAAGAATTTCTAACCATGTGCGTCCATGCTTGGACAATATATGAATGATTTCTAATATGTCTGAATTCCTATTAGCACCTTTCTTGGACTTGTTACTCTGTTTTCCCTTAATACAGTCTACACAAGTCCTAAAATCAGTAAAATTAAGAGTACTAAGTACTTCATCGTTAACTAATATCTTAATTCTCTTTATGGAGATATGTCCTAATCTCTGGTATCATAATATAGAGAAGTCCTCATTAATATTACACCTTTTAATGCCAGCATGAACATGCATTGAAATATGTGTGTTATTATTTTGTAAGAAAATACGATAAAGATCATCAAACAAAATATCATTCCTAATACAATCAGATTTATATAATAATCTAAATGATATGTCTTGAAAATTAAAGGAATATCCAAATTGTATGAGTCTGAAAATAGAAATTAAGTTTTGTGAGAAACTTAGTACATAAAAGATTTTTTCTAATTTTAAAATAAAACCACTACTTAAAGTTAAACTGTATATTCCAATTGCCTCCACATGTGAGCTCACCTTATTGCCTGATAAGATGTTTTGCTTACTTTCCACTGGTTTCCTTAGGTTTTGCATACCCTACAAAGAGTTTGCAATATGAATTATTAATTCAGAGTTAATCCACCAGGTATTAATATTAACATTAACCATATTAGATTCATAACACACAAACGAGATTGATTTACCTTTCTTTTTAAACCATTATTGAAATTTCAAGTATTCCTTCCTCATGTGTCTCTTCTTTTTATAGAAAAAACACTTTACTTCTTTCTTGATATCAGCTTGGGATGATATTTAACATTTTTCTTGCTGATTAGCTTTCTGATTGGCTTGATTTTTGTCAGTTTTATTCTTTTCGTGAGTAGTTACCACCAATATACTCTCACCTAACTCCATCACTAGCCTCTTCTTCTTGAACATACATGATCATTAATTCATTGATTGATCATTTATCCTCTTATGTGTATTGTATAAAATTTTAAAAGACCCAATTGATGTAGAAGAGTATTTAGAATGTAGTGTACTAAAAAAGATTCTTATATATCAACCTCAAGTTTCTTAAGTTGAGTCATAATATCACATATTTGTATTATATATCGCACACACCTTTTACATTGGTGAGTCTAAGGGATAAGAATTTTATTAATATGGTACTTGCTAATGTTTTTTCTAAAGTAACGAATTACTCATCGATTGCTTGTAGCAAGTCTCAGACTTTCTCATGCTTGTCAACATAACCATATACGCCAGTAGTTATTTTAGTCTTAATAAACATCATGCTAAGCAAATTGGATTGCTCCCATCACGCTGATATTAGTGACTGTAAGTGGTTCATCCTTCCTAATAATATGATCAATATCCATCTACCCTAGATGGAGGAGAATCCTTTTCTTCTAAATCTTATACTTATTACTCCTAAGTTCGAGAATGTCATATCAGATATCAAAGAAATTAATAATTTGAGAAACTACATAAGATTCAAAAAACTTATGTCAAAAATTGAGGCTTAATAGTCTAACTTACATGCTTTATCAATGTGAAACATACCAAAAATTGAATCTCATGACATAAAAATTACTTATAGTCTAAATTTTTAATTCAAAATAGATTCAAATGGCCTTTATGATAAAATTATCAAATTATGTATCAATTCATAATTCATGTGGGTAAATTATGAAAATAATTTGATATTTTTATCCTAATTAATTATATAAATATAATAAAAGATCCTATAGGATAATAATTATTATATTAAATATAATCAATCACAATATTATGTCTAATTCCTTATGTGATCCTTATTTTAACTTTATATATAATTTTAATCAATTAAAGATACTATGACTAGTCCCTAATTAATTAAGATTATATAGATCACTAGACATTTTTGAATAAAATTGACTCTTAAGCATGAATTAATATAACCAAATATTCATACAAAATATAAGTATTTTAGTGATAATGAATATTTTGTTTCACCAAAAATACTGAAATCTTATATCCTCATAATTTTCAACACTAAATATATCAAAAGTTTTAATAAAGAAATCGAAATCAAGCCATATTCATAGTATAAAAATAAAATTCTCTTTCATATCAAAACAAAGGTTAATCACTGTTTTGATACCAAATATATGAATATTTTATATTTTATATGAATATTTGATTATATTAATTCATGCTTAAGACTCACTTTTATTCAAAATTATCTAGTGATCTATATAATCTTAATTAATTAGAAACTAGCCACTTCATCCTTAATTGATTAAAATTATATATAAAGTTAAAATAATGATCACATAAGGAATTAGACATAATATTATGATTAATTATATTTAATATAATAATTAGTTATTATATTTATATAATTAATCAAGATAAAATATCATATTATTTTTATAATTTACCTATAGGGATTATAAATTGGTACATTGATAGTTTTATTATAAAAATCATTTGAATTTATTTTGAATTAAAAATTTAGTCATAATTTTTATGTCATCAGATTCAGTTTTTAGCATGTTTCACGTTGGTAAAGTATGCAATTTAGATTATTAAACCTCAAATTTTAACATAAGTATTTTGAATTTTATATAGTTTCTCAAACTATTAATTTCTTTAATATTCGATGTAACATTCTTGAACTTATGGGTGATAACTATAAGATTTGGAATGAGAGAATTCTCCTCCATCTAGGGTGGATGGATATTGATTATGCTATTAAGAAAGACGAACCACCAACAGTCACTAATACCAGCACTCCAACTAAGATCATGATATATGAGCGATAAGAGCGATCCAATCGGCTCAACGTGATATTTATCAAGACTAAAATAATTGATGGTATATGTGATTTTATTAACCAGCATGAGATGGTCCGAGACTTATTACAAGTTATCGACGAGCAATTCGTCACCACTCACGGAGACGAATAGAAGCTAGTTGGAGTGCGTTCAAGAAGAATAGAAGCTAGTAACGAAGTTGGGTGAGAGTGCATTGGTGGTAACCACTCATGGAAAGAATAAAACTGACAAAAATCAAGCCAATTAAAAGACGAATTAGTAGGGAAAATGTAAAATATCACCCTAAACTGATATTAAGAAAGAAACAAAGTGTTTCTTTTGTAAAAAGAAGGGACACATGAAGAAGGAATGCATGAAATTCCAACAATGGCTTAAAAAAAAGGTAAACCAATCTCATTTGTGTGTTATGAATCTAATATGATTAATGTTAATATTAAAACTTGATGGATTGACTCTGGATCAACAATCTATATTATAAATTCTTTATAGGGTATACAAAACCTAAGGAAGCTAGTGGGAAGTGAGCAAAATATCTTATCAGATAATAAGATGAGCTCACATACGAAGGTGATTAGAACATGCATTTTAACTTTAAATAGCGGTTTTGTTTTAAAATTAGAAAGGACCTTTTTATATATCAAGTTTCTCACGAAACTTGATTTCTGTTTCCATACTCATACCATTTGGATATTTCTTTAATTTTCAAAACACATCATTTAGTTTATTATATAAATCTAATTATGTTGGGAATGGTATTTTATCGAATGTTTTTTTATCATATTTTCTTACAAATTAATGATACTCATAATTTAATACATGTTCACGCTAGTATTAAAAGGTGTAATATTAATGAGGACTCTTATATGTTATGACATCGAAGATTAGAATATATCTTCATAGAGAAAATTAAGATATAAGTTAATGATAAAGTACTTAGTACTCTTGATTTTACTGATTTTAGGACTTGTGTGGACTGTATTAAAGGTAAACATACTAACAAGTCCACGAAAGATACTAATAGGAGTTTAGAAATATTAGAGATCATTCATACTAATATATGTTGTCTAGATATGGACGAATATAATCAGAAATTCTTCATCTCCTATATAGATGATTACTCACGATATATGTATATCTATTTGCTTTATAACAAAAAAGAAGTATTAGATGACTTCAAAGTCTTTAAGGCTGAAGTTGAGAACCAATGTGGTAAACAAATTAAAATTATGAGATCAGATAGAGGTAGAAAATATTATGGTAGATATAGTGAGAATGGATAAGCACTTGGTTATTTTGCTAAGTTTCTTCGAGAACATAGAATTATTACCCAATACATTATTTCTGATTCTCCAGACTAGAATGATGTTATAGAAAGAAGAAACTGAATATTATTAGACATGGTGCAAAGTATACTTAGCAACTCCAATCTTTATAAATTTTTGTGGACTAAAGTACTAAAGATGGCTGTGTATATATATTAAACCGAGTTTCAACCAAGGTTGTCCTAAAGACACCATTTGAATTATGGAAAAGTTGAAAACTGAGTTTGTGATATACGTATTTGGAGATGTCCATCTAAGATCATGATATATAATCTACAAGAGAAGAAACTAGACCCGAGGACTATTAGTAGGTATTTCATTGCATATGCTGAGAAGTCCAAAGGTTATAGGTTTTATTATCCATCTCACACAATTAAAATTATGGAATTAAGAAACGCTAAGTTTCTCGAGGATGACATGATTAGTGGGAGCGATCAATTTAGGAATATGGTTTATGCACATGATCATATAGAATCTTAACCTTCCACATCAAAAGATAGATTGGTTATAGCTCATAGTACTCCTCAAGTACAAAACTGGGGTTAAATAACCAATTATTAAGATTTTATAAGTTGTTGATAGTATTCTAATAGATAATCTAGGAATTACAATAAGCTACTGAATAATTAGTTGAACCTTAAGTTTCTCATGGAAATATTGGTACAACATTAAGAAGATCTACTAGAAATAAAATATAAGTAATTCCTAATTATTACATTGTATATCTACGAGAATTTGACTATAATATTAGAGCCAAAAATGATCTTGAATCATTTTCACAAGCCATGAGTTGCAAAGAGTCAGATTTATAGTATAATATTGTGAAGGAGGAGATAAATTCTATGAAGAGCAATGGAGTTTGGGATCTTATAGAATTGCCTAATGGAGTAAAGGCTATTAGCTATAAATGGGTCTTTAAGACCAAGAAAGATTCATTAGGTAACATTGAAAGATATAAGGCAAGACTTATTGTAAAGAAATTTACTCAAAAAAAGGGAATTGATTATACAAAAATATTTTTTCTTGTATCTAAGAAAGATTCTCTTGATATCATTTTAGCATTGGTTGCTCATTTGACCTTGAGTTATAACAAATGGATGTGAAAACGATATTTCTCAATTGAGATCTAGAGCAGGAGATTTATATGAAATAACCTGAAGGTTTCTCCTCTAGCGTTAGTGAATACTTGGTTTGTAAACTTAAGAAATTTATATATGATTTAAAACAAGCCTCCTGCCAATGGCATTTTAAATTTCATGGAGTGATTTCTTCATTCGGATTTGTTAAAAATCCTATGGATTAATGTATATATCAGAAAGTCACTGGGAGTAAAATATGTTTTCTTATTTTATAAGTAGATGATATTTTGCTTGCAACCATTGATAAGGGTTTGTTGCATGAGGTGAAACAATTCCTTTCTAAAAACTTTTATATGAAGGATATGGGTGAAGCATCTTATATCATTGGCATTAAGATCCATAGAGATAGACCTCGAGGTATTTTAGAAATACAAGAAAAATTTAAGAACAAAATGTGTTTCTAAATCACCAAAATAAAAACACAATGAAGCTAATACAGAAACAAAAATTATATACCTCCAGCCATTGTTGTCAAGAAATTTTTGCAATGGTTTCTCTTAGTATTTTGACACTTTTCGACTCAAAACTCTCACTTTAGATGACATAGGAAATCTTGAAAACTTAAGAGAGATAGAACCCAAGGACCAAAAACCTCACTTATATAGATATTCTCTCATCAAGAATATTTATATTGTCAAATTCATAACGTTTAAAAATTAATTCAAGTTTGTAACGTTTGGACCATAATAAAAAATTTTAATATTAGTAAATAAAATAATAATTATTATTATATTAATAATAAATATAAAATTAAGATATTTAAATCATAATAAATAAAAAAATTAATGATAATAAATAATAAATTTAATAAAAATGGTTATATTTTTTAAAAATTAATAAAAATTAATGATAACGAATAAGAAACGGTTAAAAAAAAAAACACCACAACCTATGCTTCTGTCTTTAAATCTGGATCTCTCTAGGTGGCCATGGGACCATCGAGGTACTCTTTAGAGATGATTGCCTGTAAAAGCCTGCCGAAGTTGGGCACGTTTTGAGGCCATGTGAATCATTGTTCTGTACAGTATGCCAAGAAGCCGCTTGGTCTCTTTTGTTTACATGCGATTGATATCTAAAAACTCACTTATCTCCTGATATGACGGACTCAACAAGGAAACTAAACAGGAGGCTGATGCAAGAGGCATGAAATGATGCTGCAATTTCCCAAGCAGATTGGTGGTTTTGTTCTTACGAGAAAAACACATTTACCGGTGAGTTTATACATAACCAGTAGACAAGTCGGTGATCCATACTCCAATCATTTTAATAGTTGATTCCCATGCAGATCTCCTAGGAATTATAAATATCAGAAAATTTTCTAGATTAAGAAAATGATGGCATGCTGTCACAGAGAGGTATAATTAGTCTTGTGATTCAAAGGTTAGGATTCTAACATATCACTAGAGAGAATTCATGGTTAGAGATCTGGCTTTCCATTATGTTGGCTATATCAGATTCATGGACAACTATGCGCTCTCCAACAGTTTCTTGTGAAGGCCCCACGGTAATACTAACTCATTTTACAAACGTGTTGAGCCCATGGAAAGAGCACAATATTTCTGAACATCTACTGACGAAATGAGAATTTGAGGTAGATAAGAAGAAAGTGACCAAACAAGGAGGCAAATCTTTTCTGTCCAAAATGCATTCTACATTGTTTTTCCATCTGGATGAAGTATATTTGTTCAATCATGCTCGAACTTCTTTGCGGTGTTCTTTCAGTCAATTTCAAGCCTTTAATTTTATAATATATGATAAAATTTTGATTGATATACTGGGTTGGAAATTATCAAAATAGAGTTACTGACTGATTCAACAAAGACTTGGGCAATATCACAATAAATTCTTCGTGTCAATCACTTTGAATAAGAACATCATCCAGAGGTAGCATTTTACAGAAGATAAATCTTTCAGTTGCATCAACAAACCAAACAAATAACCGTAGAACAAGATTGGCATTTTCTTCACATTTTATCTCTAATGAATGAGAACACAAATATTGTTTATAAAATCAGAATTTCGTAAATCATGCCTCGCTAAAGTTCATCACTCTCACAATAGAAATGGATATCTTAGGAACAGCTACCTGATTGGAATGCTTGCCAGAAACACATATTTCTCAGTGTAAGAGTTCAGATATTAATAACTCTTGTGACATAGTCTAAATCAGTCCAAAAACGAGTCAGTGCTGGTACAGATGTCCTCCATCGGTTGCTTGATTCATGGGATGTCAGAGTTGTTTGATCCTGTTAACACCATCACCTAATGACTCAACTGTATATCCATTGAGTCCTCTTGTTCGGCCAGGAGCACCTCCTTTAAGTGATGATGTGTCAAGCATAAAGCTACCCAGATAACAAGCAGAAGAGTCAGGATTAAGATCAGTTGTTATTGTTTATGTTATCTGATGACAAAACAGGGTGACTTACAAACTAGGTACTTTTACACCAGTGCCATTAGTGCCACAGTGTAAAAGGATTTTTGCATCTGCTCTATATTCCATGTGAGACACATGAACTTTCATGTTCTCCGTAGCTGCATGAACAAGGTGATATATATGTTTTTATTCCAAATAGTAGCATAACACCACAAAAGCACCAGGAGTTAGTAGCTTACTTGGTTGATATAGGGTACCAGCATTTTCATCAGAAGCAAGTAATTTCTGACAAGAAGAAACAAATCCAATTAGACATGGTTCATTTGTCACATAACTCGTTATCTAAAAGATATGCTTTTTCCATGAAAAGGAAGTAGGCACCTTAAGATTCTCATAGCATGTTTCTAAGTCGTCGTTCACCAAAATATGAGCGAAAAGACCAGGAGATCTTCCTTCATCAAGCTCTGCTCTGGCATTTCTTAGTCTCTTCTGGACCTGTTCCTCAGTCTCTGTTCCACTGTGTAGAATGACATGAGAAGCATTATGATAAATTATCTAGCTCCATCGCACAAATTTCAGATGAATTCATGAGCAGAAATATTAAATATTTTCAAATGAGTTTCTCTACCGTGCACGTAGACGCTCCTCCAGCTCCTCAAACGATGGAGGACAGATAAAGATAAATATAGCATCAAGAGACCTTGCCCTCACTGATCTAGCTCCTTGAACATCAATGTCCAGAATGCATCTCTGAAAACAGAAAGCCTTCCAAAATTTAAAAAGTGCAACACCAACAGAAATGTGTACCTGAATAATCAAATATCATTGTTGTTTATATTCATGGAAGATTCAGCAAATACCTTCCCAGAATCTGTAACTGCTTCAACTGCTTCAATACTAGTACCATAAAGATTTCCATGAACTGATGCAAATTCAAGAAATTTCCCATCTCTTATATCTTTCTCCATAACGCTTCGCTCGGTGAAGTGATAATGAACTCCATTCGATTCCTTCTCTCTTGGTGCTCGAGTTGTGTGACTAACAGAAAACCCATATTTTGATGGAAATTCCTTCATAAGTTTGTTTATCAAGGTGCCTTTGCCAACCCCAGAAGGTCCACTGATTACAATTGGTTTTGGAGAACTGCCGATAACACCCTTACTCCAGGCAACTACTTCTGTTCCAAGTATCTTCTTTTGCTCTTTAACAAAAGGGGTATCCACCTACCAAATTATCCAAAGAAATGGTGACCAACGAAAACTAAATGAAGAACAGTCTATCATCTAAATTCTGCGAGCACATATATATAAACAAAGTCTTGCACCAAATCATTCCAAATGCATGGTACCAACACATAAACATAAGTAGGCAGCTAAGGATGAATACTGATTTGAACTAACAATGGTCTATACACACCAAGACAAAGATCTGTACAACATGCTGATTTTTGCATGTCATTAAGAAGACTATCACTTAAACCGTGCACATAATTCCACTAAATAGCCTCAGAACATAAGAAATTGTTTGCCATTACAACTTTAAAAGAGAGAGTTCCTAAAGATAAATATTCCGAAAACATGAAGTTGTTGCCTGATATGTACAACAGAAGAGCAACAAAGCTGAATCCACCCTCTTACCTCAAGAAACCAGATGCAATCATCCAATGGATAATCCTTCTTTACAACCAATATCCGTCCATTGTTCAGAAGAAGAGTCGAGTGGCCTTTCAGTTGAACAGGTTTCATACCCAGGACAGTAGGAATCAACCTGTTCAATTCAGTTAAAGAATTAATTGATCCAATCTTAGACATAACCTGAATAACCAAAATTAAAAGAGGTGAATATGCATCATACCATGATCTTGTCAAATTATCAAAAATTTTGACATTTATCCATGACTCGCCTCCATCCTCAGATATTTCAACTACATACTGAGCATGCAAGTACAGGCTATTAGATCTTGCATGACATATGTTACACTAGTCATTAGCTTGACAAATTGACATAAGCCAGAAAGTCTTACTGTCTTATCATCAACAATGGTAGACGTCTGATAGTCTTTAGATTCAGAATCACCAGCAATAGGTAAATGCCCATCCAAGCTGTTCAAAAGATACTCAGGTGCTTCTTCCCCCTGGTCATCAATTCCCAAAAGATCCAACATTAATAAACATTTCATAGACCATATCTATATTTACAAACACCAAAGAACCAATCAGGCAAGTAACAAATCCATTATAACAGGAGGATAAGAATGCAGGCGTACAAATAAGAACGAATGTATCTGAATGCAAACATATAAAAAGGAAGAACTGACCATCAAAATTAGTCTTGCTTCTACAAACCTGCCCCTGAACAAAAAGAAAAGGGAGCAGAGCCAATCAATACAGAAACAGATCACACAAACAGAACTAAATAGTTCAAACTAAATTATTTGAAGTCAACCAAGACCTAGCAAACAAATCAAATACTTTAACGAACAATTTGCACCAAAATCAATAAGATCCACTGTTCCTTTAAAAGAAAAATACAATCTTTTCGTAGAGATCACAGCAAAGGTTACTCCTTTCAAATCAAGATTAAGAACAGAAAACTAGGTCGAAATTCCATAGAAAGGATTTTTTTTCTCCAATGTAATAATCAACTAATGCCAAAAAGAATGCCCCAAGGAAAACGAATAACCACCAAAAAGAATTCCCGAATCGAAAACCCGAACACAGGCACAGAACAAACAACGCAGGCAGGTAGAAAACGAAGAAAAAAACAAAGAATACCTGAATCTGAGAACCAACCTTGATCCGTATGAGGTCTTGGAGATCTGGTGTCTACCAAAGGCTGGTCTCCAGAGAAAACAGCTCACGAACAGCCAATCTTATTGCTCTTTTCCTTCTCTGTTCCCTACTTTTCTTCCGACCGATCTCCCCCCCTTTAAATAGAGGAGGCTGTTGGGCTTTTCTCGAAGGCAGAAGCTCTCTCTCTCTCTCTCTCTCTCTCTCTCTCTCTTCCTCTAGTTGGCCAGAGAAAACCAAAACTGAACCGCTCTTCATCGGGGAACTCGAACCGGTCTATGACCTGTCCAGATACGACGAAGCTATGTGCAGATGCGATCACGACCGTCCATTTCTTCCAATACAACGGCGGCCTGGTTTAATTTGATGGTGAGGACAAGAAGTGCTAGAAATTTTCTGGCACATATGCAAATAATAAATAGGTCTGTTTCCCTGTCAAGAAATAGATATTTGGATGCAAGTGGAATCGGATTCCAATCCAATTAATAATAGAAAATGGTTTTGTATGGTAATAATTTTTAGGTTTTCTTACAAGAAAATTAACTATAATATTGGAATAAAATAATTTTTAAAAATAATAATAATAATAATTATTATTATTATTATTAAATATGTCAATGCGCCAAAATTTTTTATCATCATTATTATTACTATATTGTGAGCTTCAGATTCGCCCACAAGTTAATGCACTTTGGTTGAAGAAAACAATGCTTCGCAAATAAATCATGAATGGAAGGGAATGCATAATTTTTATGCTAGTAAAATCTCATGTGGATCTTTTCTTAGAGAGAGAATGATGCAAGAGAGAATGATATACTATCGTGGATGGACCCACCGTATACTAAACCAAAAACATCGTATCACTAAATCACATAGCAATCTAAGTTGACTTGAGTTGCGGCTTGGATCCTAATCTAATATTTCTTTGGAATGTGAGTGACTACAAAAAATTAGAGAGTTTTTTTTTCTCTCTCTACGAAGAACATTAGAGACACGGAAATTTTTTATTCGGATTTAATTTCGGGCACCGATAAGACTAGATTTATATATACTTAGTGGTTGAAATTAAAATAACTAACAAAACCACTGAAATGAGAGTCAAAGTGACAAAGAGGATTCTTTTAACATGTTACTTAGTAACAATATTGAGTTAGATATTTCGAATATCTATTTCTAAGTAACATATTTAATTCAAAATTTAATATATTTTAATTGGTTTAAGACGAGTTTATATAGGAAAATAGGTACTAAATTAGTATGTGTTTTTAGTTGAGTTCAAATTAAAGTAAAAAAATTAATGGGGAATCCAATTAAATAAATAATGAGAGATGGCTATGGGACCAACTCTAACCTACCAAGTTGGGGGAGGGAAAGCATTAGGTTCTTTCCGTCTTGTCTCAACATGCAATGTCATATCCATATTCATGCAAGTGGTAGAATAGAATGCCACCTAGTTGCTCAAATCACCACCTCAGCCATTACGACAAACTCAAACGCCGAGATTGACTTGGTCTTCTTGATGAATCCTGCTGGCACACACAAAAACAAAGAAGAGTCCTCCATTATTTATGTCGGCCACACTTGCGATAGCTTTAGTAAATCTATATTTCTCTACATATGTAATGATAAAATTACTTCTTTATCATTTATATTATAAGGATTCGAGTCAAAAAATAATAATTATTACATTTGTATAAAATTGTGCGCACTGATCCTAAGTTTGTACTTCTTCGTGTACACTTAGCATGCATAAATGTACACATGCAACGCACTGAGTTATAGATCTCTCATGTGTGTCGTTGGATGAAACAATATAATGTAGATAAGAATTCATCTTTAGACGTGCTCATGTTTATCTATGGAGAACGTACTTTAGCATGTACAAATGTTTACAAGCAGAGATCTATAGTCTCTCGTATCTCAAGTGACTTCAATACTATGAGTTGGAGCAATCATTGAGCCTAAGTAATGGTTAATATCAAGAACAATTGCTTAGGTTGCTGGATCATTATTTAATCGTACATAAAAAAAATTAAGATAATAATTATGGGTAACATTTCATCTTAATATTAGGATTATAAATTGTCAAAAGAACCCCCTTGTTAGGATAGAGTTAATATCTCTATCGATGTCATGTTGGCAATCGGATAAGGATTTGATTGGCATGTCGATCAAATGGACATGATACGCTTAGTTTAATCTCAAGCTCATATTCTCATTTCTATATTCTTATATGCTATTCTTTATTTGACTTGACTGTCACACAAAATTTAGTAAAAATCTTTTTTGATGTTCGCGCTCATCATAGTATATTAATAACTTTTTAAAAGTTTAAACATGCCAACTAAATTGGTAAAAGTTTTAATAGTTTATGTTAAAATCCTAAATTGAAACTCCACCTTTTTTTTTTTTTTCTTCTGAAAGGTGTTCTTCGAACTTACGGCTCTAAAGCATGAGGAAAATGAATCGGGTCAGCTCTGCTCTCTCTATGGGCAATATACTAAACTTTGACATATGAAACAATATAACATACCAAAATTTCTATCTTGTATTCGTATGCATTTTCATCTAAGCATATCACTGCTCTCCAACATGGCAACAACAATTCTCCAAGCACCTCAATATCATCACACATGTTTCATCTTCTTTGTTCAAGAAGATGGTATGATCAGTTCTCATCGCATGTTTTTCCTTGGTAGGTGAGGTGGCTAATAAGACCACAACTATTTGCATGTTTTCCTCGATGCATGAGTTAAATCCAAGAAAAACATTTTGGATTGGGATAGAAAGGTCAATTGTTCTCGTTCTTGGACACTTGTAGAACAACTCTACACGTGAAGCGTAGTGACTTCCTTTTTATTCATATGTATACATAATATTCACTGTTTGATAGAAGAAAAAGATGTTACGCCCCCACCTTCCACACTATATAATACGGTTCAAGAAAGACTTCTACGCGGAACTCCATGTCATCGATCAATAAGGTTCCAAAACCTAATGCATTATTAAAAAATTAAATCGTTAATTAGCTGAGTTATTTGTTAATATTAAAAAATATGATAACTAATCAATAAAGGCTTAAGTAATTACGACAACAATAACAAGTGGTAATGTCCAAACCATTTGTGCTTAACTATATGGAACATTTGCTTTCATTGTTCCTTATGAAAATAATACACAACTAATTAGTTTAAGAGTATTTGAATATTTATTTATAATTTAAAATATAATATTTTTATATTTATTATTATATTTAATATTTTATTAATAATAATTCTTTCACTGTTTATTACTGTGACATTTATATCTCTAGTTAATATCATTCTAAATTTTTTTTTATTTTATCATCTATCAAAGTTACGCATAACTATTCATACAAACACACACACACATATATATATATATAAAATAATAATAATAATAAATTTTTTTAATTTAAAAATATCAGATGATTCTATAAAACTCTTAAAGACACTACCAGAGGAGTATGCCAATAATAAGTCGCAAGGACAAGGCCTAAAATAATTAATCACTTTTATGAATCAATATAATTAATCTCCCATCCCCAACTTAGAATATTTTACAGCAGAGCACACACTTCCCCAAAATATAAAATAATCTAAGAGAGTTGAGCCATCACTCCAGCAGTACTAAACATTTGTCATTATTATTGGTGGGGAACCTCCGCAATAACTAAAATATAGAAGGAGATTAGGATTCCTTGGATTGAACAAAGACGTTTTGAAATGGTCAACTCAAAGGATGCTCAGAATATTGACAGCCACGTTGAACACCCACTTTCCTAGAAATCGAACTCTGTACTATGAGGATCTGCTCTCTCGACTAGAGCACGCAACAGCCTTATGGCGAACGGATTTCGACCTCGTCGGTGGGGCCCATGGCGCACGGCAAGAAGATGCGTAAGGAAAAGGCTGACGCTTGTTTGGATTGTTAAAACATGGAGACGAGAAGCTTCGTCGTTGGCCTCAAGTTGACTGGGACAATAGAGGGCGAGGTCGGCGGATGCACCGAATTGTTCGGCTGTCATCTTCCTCTGCCCACCCTTCACGCCAAAGAAGTAGGAGGAGGAGGTGGTGGGCGTCCGCCACTTAGATCTCAAGCAACTTTTGCCTCAATATGTCTTGCCCCTTTTCAACAGTTTGACTTGAGATAGCGTTAACAGCTGTGCCTGTCTCCTATCAAAGTCTGGATTTTATTTTCAATTATATCTATCTGATTCATTTAAATATAATTAATGTGTTTAAAGTTGAATTAAAATATTTCTTAACTGAATTTGATAGATGAAAAAGGAAAACAAAGAGACAAATTGAGGGTTTGGACTTGGAATCAGCTCAGGCCCACTTACGCAACATTTAGCAACTCGTTGATCAAATAAGGAGAAATTGGTACCAAAATTAGGTTTGATAAACATTCGGACTCATAGATAGGATGAAATTAGTAAGAATTTCTAGTGATTGTTGTTTCTATCCATCTCTCTCTTTTTATAGGTTGCCTTGATTAATTGAATTGTTGTAGGTTTATTATAAAATTTTAAATTATAGTCTAATAATGAAACTTAATGTATTTTACTTACAGTATGTGTGTATCGTTAACAACAATTATTATGTTAATGTAATGTATTGATTGTATATCGTTCTTGGCTTGCTGTATATCGTTCCAACTTAATATTTTCCAACTCAATAGAAAGAAAGAAACGAAAAAAATAAAAAAAGACTTTCCCTTTGGAAATTTGTGGTCAAATCACTTTTCTGGTTCAAACCCAATCGGTGCTGATCATTCGTCATTGTGGTATGAAAATAATAATAGTAAAAGTGATTTTTGAAGGGTTTGAGTTTGCTGATAAACAATTTAAACAAAAAATTTGCATTTTGTGTCATCCAAGGTCCAAAAATATGAAGCTTTAAATCATTGCCCCATCTTTGTGATATTAAAGTTTTAATATCACAAAATTGATTTGACAACATCAAACAGATAATTTGATGTTTTTTTTTTTTAACTAGGAAGAAGAGTCCACTATAAAATGGCATGCAAAGACATCACGACACAGTCTCAATAAAAAAGATCAACTGAATAATTGATAAAGGAAAGAGCCTCATAAACTTTCCCATGAAACTTGCGTTGCGTGACGATGTTTGCAGGTCATATGAAATGAATAGACCAGACATTTTTATTGCGACCACATATCTTTAAGATTTTAGCAAATCAGCATGTCATTCTGATCACGTATCCAACTGCCTCACAAATCCTAGATCTATATGGTATCAACCAAAAGCATGAATTCTTATCCACGGGCAAACGACATTCCATGTTACATGAACTGCAACTTTTGCAGCATTTATTTGTCAGAGACATTTTTAGCTTGACATGAAACATGAACGATCCTGAATTGATATAATATCTCGACAAAAAGATACTCATCAAATCCTTTGTTCCATTGAAGCTGCGGGTGCCATGGTCTCAACCAAAAGCATGAATCCTAATCCACATACATATCACATTCCAAGTTACATGAAATGCCACTTTTGCAGCACTTATTTCTTGGAGACACCTTCGGCTTGACATGCAACTTCGATGATCTTAAATGACAAATTAGTATTCTATTCTGGATGACAAGATACTCATCACAGAGGAAACCACACTCAGTCCTATTTACCAACATGATTCAGCATCCAAAAAAATGACATGAGGGTTCAAATGTCTGCTGTTACATCTTATGAATCTTCAGCTCATTCTAGGTCTACTTCACCAGCATCATGATCATCAGTGCCAGATGAACTAATATTCACCATCACATTATCATCAGTTAATTCTTCAGCATTGGCTGCTGGGCTCTCGTCCCTTGTATAATTTATGTCTGTCGCATTATCCACAGGGTGTTGCTTCTCCATCATCCCAGACAACGCCAATTTCGGAGACCACTCAAGAACATCATCAATGATATTGTAAACCTTCTTTTGGTATCTGCAGTTAAGAAACCACCTTATATATAATAGCAAAAAGGGCCACGAGGCTAGCAGTAAAGAGGTCAATATATCTTGAGACTCAACCAGAATTCAAGAATGTAACTAAGAAAGCTTTCCATCGGTGGCAAAATAACAGTCAAAAGGATTTATAGAGTTGGCACAAACAGTTGAAGCATTTTAACGATTGTCAATATACGCAATTGATATAGAAAGTATACAGTTGGAAAAAAAAAGATACCTAGCTCTCGCAGCCTCATCAGGAGCGTGATGCCTAAGCAACAATATGAATAGCACAGCTGCAACAGCATATGTAAGCCTGGATGTCCACTTTGGGGGTTCTTCTTCGTCCTTCTTAGGCCAAAACCGAATCAACTCCCTAAATGTTGTTTCCTCAGCATTGATATTCGGGAAAAACCAAATGCGTTTTCCCAATACGACATAGAGAAAACCAAAGATTGCTCCTCTCACTGAAAGATGAAGAATGAAGCCAAAGAACATCAAAGAAAGGCCTTGTTATTTGGTTACCGTCAAGCATACGACCAAATAACAGACATCACACCAACGAAATAAAGTGCCTTAGACTTTTTTGTCAAGGTGCATGAAAAACCTTTTCTTAGTTGTCACTTGCAATCAGATTATTGTGGGGTTAAGAAATTGACTTTTTCAGTTACTGAGCATCATCACCAGAATAAGAAAACACAACGGAGTTCCAACCAAATCAGAATCAAGGCAACATATGAATTATCCATTGCACTAAATCATACCTATATCAGCTAAATTAAATTTGCACTGAAAAAATTAAGCCAAAGGCTCTAAATCATAAGTATTATTTTCCAAGCAAAATTCATAAGCATTAAATTTTGAGCAATCTTCCTAAGTTCTAAGAGCATATTAATTATTATGTAATATGATCAGAAAATGATATATCAACAAGAACATCAAACTTTGAGCAATCTTCCTAAATTCTAAGCATCTTATGCAATATGAATGGAAAACCTTATATCAACAACAAAATATGGGTATCAGTATTTTGTACTCTGTACTTGAAATATGATTTAAGGAATAAAAATATAAAAGATATTCATTAATGCTAGGCATCATAAGATGCATAACCTCCAGTATAGAATAGATATAGTTCTAAGGGGTGGCTGATAACCCATCTAAATGCATTCACCTCAAGCAGGACAATATCCTATGCGTTAGTATTATCTGAACCTCTTATTCTGCTTCACATTCTTTTCTTTTTAACCCACCATTTTCCTAATACCATCACCTCAGGCTGCCTTCCAGGTTAAACTGATTTGGCAAAGGTCTCATCTAAAAGTTGTCCATTATGCCTGTTTAAAACCACCCAGCTCACAAGGAGATTTGATAATTACTCTACCTCTTTGCCTCTATGATCAACTCTCTTCTTGATAGTGAGAAGTACCTATTAGAGATTCTATTTTTGGAGAATTAATAACCCAAAAAAATCTGTATAGATTTTATTCGTTTGGTCTTGGCTTAAACAATGTCTTAAGTTGTAGCTCTTTTACATTTTATTTCCTTTGCAGTTGTTTCTTTAATGCAATGAGTTTAAGTAGGCTACACCCTATTTTTTTCTTAAGAAAAAACTTGTCATAGAGAAGTCTATTACTTCATATAAAATAAAAGCACAAAAGAGAATCCACTTAAACTGACTTCTATAGTTTCTATTTTAAGTTTTTAACTATATGGTCCACAAAATCCATTAACTAAGACAATGTCTTGCAAAATGGAGACCTTAACCCTCATAACAAACATAATAGCTGTGGAATGTATCATCTCTGTGTAGACACACTTACCATTCTATGCTAGAAAACTCTGACATGACTTTCATTCTGCAGGTTATTCGATCTGACCATGTCTTGTAGGTCATATCACACACTGGTATATACCAGCAGAAATGCTTATTCGTTATAAACGAATCTTTGCATTGACCACTAATTTCTTTGCCAAACAAAGAACATCCATGAATTGTGCAAATTTGCCAAATTTGGATATCAAGTATTAGAATGCAGTGGTGTAATATAGGCAACGAAGATTATCTTTTTCTTGTTTCTCAATGATATAGGGGCAGAAACAAGTCAAGCATGAGGGAGTAGGCCTAGCTCCAATTTTGCTCATTTATGAAAGAGTAACTTGAGCAAATAAATTTGAATTCCAACTGAGTTCAAAAGGCTCATAGGTAACCTCTTTAGAAAACTTTTAACAACCTGAGGCCCTGTCTTTCATATATGCTAAGTACATCTTGCCATTAATCTCAAACAAATAGTCAAACACTTCATTTTCTATAAACTGTATGATTATGACTATATCCAACAAGAAACAATTGTCAAGCCAATTGGCATACATCATCATAGTTTGAACTATATCATGCTACAAAGATATCATTGCATGTCATGCCAAACTATGCTGGAAGTGCTGACAGAAGGTTAGTGCTGCTTTTGGCCTATGCTACTGCCACAAGAGCATGTCAATTGGCATAACACAGCATTGTGTGGTGTCACAAAGGTTATGGACATATACATCCTTGCCATAATCATAGCTAACAAGTGTAGAAAACTATTTCATAAACATAAGATAATGTATGATGACGATAAACAAGTTACTTGTATATTAAACGAAACAGAAAAGAGCTGGATAAACATCTATAATGTCAACTCCTATTGAGATACATATCATGCCCACATAAAAGGAGGAAAAAAATACTCATTCAACAGGCAGAAGCAAAATGACCAAAATACTTTAGCACATATACAGCAAAAGCTAAGCTTGCTTCCTCGATATTCAATTTCTTTAATTCAGTAAAAAGTTATTTAGAGTTTCTAGATAATAAAATAGACCAAATATCAAATAGCATTGACATCGTGGAACTTACATAAAAGAAGGGTGACCAAGAATAATAGAGCTCCAGCACAGGAGTAGAGCACAACAATCTTGCACTGGTAAGGGTAAACAGGAAACAAGCACACAGCAAGTGCAACCAGCGGCCAAAGGAATGAAAGAATTGTCTGCCATAGAGTCCGCCTTTTCATAAAAGTCCATGCAAAAAAACCATCATTTTCAGAGAATACTTGCTCCTGCATATAGAAATGAAAATGAAATTCAGTTGAATAAAACTAATTAGTTGAGAAGAAAATATAAAGAACGACAATTATGTCAAGATTTCCTCTATGTATTTTTCTTATTGTCAAATGCAAATATAGATAAAAATGGACAATTTTGCAAAATCATTACACCTCAGAGACAAGCGCTCAGCAACAGAGTTCCTTAGAACATAAAATCATTTATAAAACAGCTGTATGGAACAAGATCAACAACAAAAAAAGCAAAGAATCAGGAATCTGTTGAACAATCATGTATGGCAATACCATTATGTGCTTGATGTTCATAACCAATGAACATATGTAGGTGATAATTAAATAGCAGATGTATATGATACCCATTGACAAAGTAAAATGGACCTGAAACCATAAAACACATGCTTGATCTTCACATACTGTTGACAAAAAAGCATAATCAAATCAATGGCATCAAGTGTATTATGCATATTCAAATGCAAATGCAAGTAACTGTATTATTGATATGTCTATTTAAAGTATGTTGATGAAAGGAAAAGGAAAATGAAACTCAGATACAGATTGAAGTTTTTGTTATTTCAACAACAGCTATTAGTGATAATAGAATATGACAGCAAGATTGTTGTATTAGGATTATGAAAGATGTTGGTGTAGCACCTTGCATAATTCTGCTACACTGGGATCCTTTTGATCAGACGTATACAATAAAAATTTTCCAGTCTAAAATCAAGCAGAAGGGTCCTATGGTATGATAGAATACAAAAGCAAGATTGATGCTGTTACACTTGACACTTCCGTAAGGGAGAAGAACAAGACAAGATAGAGAAACTTCCGTTAGAAAAAGGAGAAAAAGATAATGTAGAATTCAATAGGTGTATAAAAAAGTATATATCCATACTCCATCTCCAACAATCATTGAAAACATATGAATAGGCATTTAAGTGGTAATGTGAAAGTAATTTTAGTAGGAATCTGAAGGATGGTTGTGTAGCTCATTACATGTCTCGGCCACACTGGATTCTATCCGATCAGATGTATACTCCTATGTAAAAAGGGTCCAGTTGTACAATAACATACAACAGCAAGATTGATGCTGTTACACTTACCACAAAGAGAAAGAAAAATAACAAATCAGGGAAGGGAATACGACAAAATAGAGAGAAACTTTCGGGGAAAAGGGGGCAAAAGATAATAATGGAGAACTCATTGGATTTAAGAAATCAGAATATAATCTTCTATTTTCTAAAAGACAACAGCCCTAAGTTATATAAATACTTTGACCACACCTAAGTCTAACTTAAACTAGGATTCTACGAACACCTTGAAATTTATCAAAATAGCATCCAACAGACAATTTAACTTTTACACTTAACACCAAATATGCCTAAAGTAATTTCCAACTTTAAAGGGAGATAAAAAAAATACTTATAATATTGTCCAAAAGTAGTTGAAAAATTTAGAAATACAACCTAGCATATACCTAAAGTCAAACTTATCCTAGTTACAAACCAAACCTAGATCAAAATGCACAAAGAAAACCTTGCTGCAAGCCTGTAACAATTGATAATGGATCCTCAATCTACATGCTACAAGCTGATGATGGGAATGACAGTTTCTCATCAAACACAAGAGTGACAAATGGCACCTCTGCATTCTAGTCAAGAACTTGAGTTATACTTCAATCTGTAGATCTAGCTTTTAATATGTGCCGTCTACAAACAAGAGGTCATAAAATTGCACGATCGATTTGCAATGCTGAGTTGACATCAGCTTGTGTGATAAATTTGCAAAGCTAACTTTAGCATTTATAAAATTTGAAATATCATATCTATGCAGTTAATGGTCATATATATCAAGGGATTTGGAAAGTTGTCTTGGAATTTTTAGGACTTCAAAACATGCAATCTATGCAGTTATTTTTTAACTTCTTAAGCAATAAAATTAAATCTAGAACTTTCTAGAAAATCCAAGCTGTTTTATAGCTCATAAAGTGTATGTACAATTAAATCCTCTTGAAATTTCATAATATTAGTCATGAACTTATATTGATGGAATATTTCAGCTTGTATGTGTTAGCTGTAATTTTTCTACATTCATCTAAAAGTCTTCAACTATTGAAATTCAACCACAGTTCACAATCATAATAGGTTGATATTAGCCAAAATCCCATTTTTATTAGCATATTTGTACATCATAGTAAGCAAATACATCCTTGCTTATAGCCATTTTTAATAATGGCACCACCAAAGCCATTGAACTATATGGAAGCACAGTCATTATTACAGTGTACAAAAGGAAGAATATTCATATGCAGGAGAATGCCATGCAGTATTTGTACATCATGGTAAGCAAATAGATCTAAATGCAGCAAATCAAACAGAATTTATTAAACTTAGATTCCTTTAGTTTCAGCTGCTCCAGTAGTTAAAAAAAAACATAACATTTGTTAATGCAATGACTTGTGCACAAAATTATGGAAACCCAAGCAACTCTTGATCATCTAACTTTAGATTGAAACATGAGGACCGCAGGACTCAAAATTTTGTGCTTTTAGAAAAAGCCTTACATAGTCTTCGTACATGTAGAAGCACATCAACAAGCAAATAGAAGAGGGTGCCATTGGTCATGACCCTTCTGCAATTTTGAAATAAGATTCAAAATGCTAGTCGATTGTGAAGAATAAATCTCATCAAACAAAGTCACAACATATATCATATAAACATTTGGCTTTTATTCAAAATATTCGGGGTTTGTTCAAGCAATGGCTATATCCTCATGACATGATACTGCAAAAAATTCTTCCATAATTGTTCCACAACTCCTAATTGTTCTTACATATCATCTACCTGGCAGTTTTGCACCTCGAAATTTGAATCCATATCGCATCATCCTATATAGGTTAAACACTTGAGATCCATCTAGTTCATCCTAATATCAATGCTAATAATATAAAATATGCATCTCAGCCCATGTAGAAATATCTATATTAAATATCTTCACCAGCTTATCATAAAACATCCTGGTCAAAGTCATAGCATCCATGCTTTATTATCAGATGAGGCTTCGAATCATCAACATTTGGTAAGTGGATCTGACACACCATCATCAAATCAATGTTTTACGTATTAAAATATAGGTTTCAAATTCTCAACCTTTAGTAAGTGGATTTGCTACACCATCACCAAACGGTGTAAATGAATTGGGTATATTTTTATATCTTAAATATTGGTCTGGTGATGGTGTAACCCACTTACGAAAGGTCGAGGATTCGAATCCTCATCTCATATATTTTCACCAAAAACATTTGTATGGTTGTGATGTATCAATTCTTTTTACCATGGATTAAGGGTTTGAGGCCTTATTTGATATGTTTCCAAAAGTAGTAGTAGTGGCATACCTAATCTATTTATCAAGGGTTAAGGGTTTGAAACCTCATCCGACATTTTTTTCGAGGGTGACAACTAGATAAGCTAGTAAAGGCATTGTCAGATTATTGCAACGCCTTGGTATCAAATCCCCTTTCATCACTTAAGCAAAAAAGAACTATGTTTCATTACTTACTAATAAACTATAACTTCATAAAGCTAACGAAGTGGTGGAGGATCTGGTAATGGAAAGATAAATAAATCCTCTGGCTACTGGATATTTAGCACTAGCTGAAATAACTTCAATTTTTGTTATGATCTTGGTAATTCAAAAACAATAACACATTGAGATTTCAAGGTAAATTCCTAGCTGGATAATTTCAGGAAACCAAAATTTTAAGAAGCATGCAAACAATAGATGTGCAAAAGCATAAATCAACAGCATATAACTTGACGGTTCTAACAGACAGTTTAACAAGAATAGGTTTTCATGGATGTCAGACATTGATTCCGTATGGAAGCTTAGCAAAAATGAAAAACAAACTGATTAGATTAAATTTCACCAAATCATAATAACTAAAATCATTAAGGACTTTCTGTCCAAATAAAATGTGAACAATGCTTCATGTTATAATCATAATCATTAAGAACTGTCAAGTCCAAAACTTCATGTGAACAAGTGTTCCTTCCTGCTGGAATTTTTCAGATCCTCAGAGTGAGAACCTTTTTGGATGAGCTCACTTCTTGTTGTGGGCCAAATCTCATATAGTAACAACAAAAGTACAAGATACTCTATGGAAGAAGAAAAGCTTGTGTATCTCAAATAATACTTAAAAATAACTATTGAGGAACTTATATATTGGGGAGAGAAAAAAACGAAATAATCAGACTGCATGTGATTCGAGCCTATAGTTAAAAGGGTACTTACAGAATGTATCTGCAGATGAGCTGGCCATGAGGATAACTTTTTCTTGCCAGGCCTAATAGTTTTAACCACACGATCACATCTTACCAAAAGGTTCTTCATTAATAAGGTATTAACAATATCCTCCACCTCTAAATCCTTATCTGAATCTAGGATTTGCTTAACCTCTGGATGGTTTCTCAAAAAGACCGTAATGTCTTTCCCTCTAAAGTACTCAACTCTTGTTTCTTGCATGATAGCCCATCTTGATTCTAGCTTCTTATTGTCTCTAACCTTCTCAGCAAATAGCTGAAAAACATCTTTACTCGAAGATGTCTTCTGCAAATAACATGAAGCATGTTAGACAAATCATGCTAGTAGTTTGATAGAAACATTCAACCCCTTCATCAAACTTATTTCAGAAAAAAAGAAGAAAAACTAAGACACCATTTGCTAATAAATACAACATGCTGCTCGACAATCAAAATCCAAAGAGATAATTAAATATGATTAAACTATGTGCTAATAAATTCTGACATAATACATGCAACAATATGGACTTCCAGTTGACAAATCAAAAGGAGTTATTCATCCAACAAATAGCAAGATTCAACATAAAGGTGCCTAATCTTTTCTCCAGGGACATGGCCCTTAAGTTGATTAGGGACACAATCCAATGGTAGTACCTGACAAACTCAGGCTCATTAAGTAATATAAAGTGACAATGAATATAATTGTCTTTCATCATTTTATGGTCTTATAATCACATCCTAAATGTAAATTTGCCTTTGTGAAGAAAAAGTTATTAAAAAATGAGTCGAAAGAAATCAAGCACAAAGGGGGTAATATTTTGACTTAAAGAATTCAACATAAAGCACAATTTCCCAGTTACATCATCCATTAGAAGGACTTTCAAGAACCACATCTCAGGACTAACATTGAACCTTTGCCTAAATAGGATCCAAGTTATGGAATCCCCACTTGCAAGAGGGTGAGGTCGCATTCACTGGCTCTACATAGAACCTCCATTGATAAAAGTCTCATGCACTGTGGGTCACCCTTTTATCTCAAGACTAACATCAAGTATGTTGGAGATAGCATCATCATTCACTAGTAAAAGATCTAGTTTTTGCAGCCTTGCGAAATGTCCTTCCATAGAGTAAAAGAATCCAAAATTTAAACGATCAAAGTAACATACCAACCAAACCAGGGAAAACAAGTTTGTCCAGCAACAAAAAACAAATTACAAAGTGGTCTATCTAATAGTGTGTCAAATTTACATCGAATATAGAGAGATCGAACGACAAATTAGAATCATACATTTTATCACCATTCCAAAATGTGTTTTTTTCAAGGCATTATATAAATGATACTTGCCAAGTAACTTTATAAATACCAATCTATCAAAAGACAACTCCAGTTTTGCATATAATTTATATGTATTTTATCAATTAAGCAAGATTCACAAGTACATAAAGCTAAAATCATAATTAGAAGTATATAAGAAGTTTCATTTTTATAATTTAGTGTCTTAGTACCAAAACAGGCAACTCATGAGCCTCATTTATATAGAAATTATTAGCAATTATTGGAACCAATGTTCATTGTGTCACGGTTTACTGGGCAGTATGTATCGATCTGACAAGGGACTGACACGCAAACCATCCTATAACGAGCAATCCATGACATATGACCCCGTATCGCAGGGGTCTGTACCAAACTAAATCGAAATCCGACCATTACCAACTTGTACTAGTCAGTAACAGTCGGTTTTCAACTGATACCAATCAATGGCTGAGATTTATTGATTTCAAACTGTCCATTTGACCATTTGAACCAGATATATGGGTTTTTAAACCCATTCTACCTCTTCATTCGCACTCCTTTCATGCTCTTCTGCTCTCTCAATCTCTTTCTCACCCACTTCTTTCTCTCATTCTCTCATTTGCACTCTCTTAAACTCCATAAGATTACAATTTGTAGATTGGATCAAGCTTGAGAGGCTAATTTGAAAAAATTAACACGTAAGTTAGAGGAAGAACTCTCTAATCAAAGGTACATATTTTTTTTCTAGATTTTTGTTGATTTATGAGATGATTAAGCCTATTTGATGTTCTTGATGTCTAATATGTTGTTTAAGACCTTTATGATGGTAAGAATAGAGTTAATTACGGAGTAATTATCATTTTTAATGCTGTGATTAGTTTGTTTAATGCTGATTTAATCGAAATTAGTCACACATTGGGTGAAATCTTTGTATTTCATACATATTAGGGTGATTTACAAGTTTGTGAAGGTAGAATAGGTTTAATTTTGGAGCAATTTACATTTATTTCCAACTTAAAAATCCTAATCTAAGTTTTTCTATTTTTAGATAATTTCGGAGTAATTTTTGACCTTTTTTCTATGACGTCAGCATACCCGCCGTGCCGACACTCGGCACACTGATACGGAGAGACAAATACCGTGTCACTGGCTGGCATGCCGACTCAGACCAGTAAGGCAAACCTTGACCGAAACAATCACTTTCTAAATTCTCATGCTTGGCCAATTTCCAACTCTTATGATTAGCATAGTTTAAGATAATTTGGGGAAGAGATTTTCAAAAAATAAGTCCATTAAATAATACCATAGAAATAATGAAAAACTCCATCGAAAATGCAGTGGGAACAAACCCCAAGTATTCTTTAATCTTCCACTTTCATACCTCAATAAGGATGTCATTTAGCCTTGTAATGTACTGGATTTTTATCTTTTTATTGCTTTTTACATCGGATATATTTTACTGACAAATTATGGCTCCTAAATGCATGGCTATATTTTACATCTAAAAACACTAAATATAAAATAAAGAACTGGCTAAATAATTTGTGAAAACAATTCCTCTATTTTCCTTATTTTTGACATAATATAGAAGCTCGGCATCTCAATTTTTCCCTTTTTCTTGTGCAAATATATATGTGCTTCACTCCATCTTTTGTCCCTATCATATTGTAAGACTGTCATGAGCCTTATTTTTGTGAAACTACCACTTTCTTGGTCTTTCTTCCTGATAATTAAAAATATCTAATTCACTTCCATTTTAATACCCATTTTGCTATAATTATTTTTTAGAGTTTTCACCACTGCTAACCTTTCTTCAATATGAAACCACTACCTTGACATGATGAGCCATCAAAACCCACTTGATATTAATGTGATTTTTCTCTAAATTTAAGTATCATAATTTAGTTCAAATATACTTATTTATCTTCCTAATATGAGTCTGAAATCATCAACAATTACTATCTATTAATTTTTACTTCTGTTATAATTCTATAACCTTTTAGCTTCTGCAATAGTATTTATCATCCTAGTGATAAAATGTTTATTTAATATATTTATGTGCAAATAAAAGATAATATATCTATTCCTATTATTGAAAAATATATAGAAGACAGCAGAATCTGAAGTCATGTCTCCCATTTCAATATTTTGCAATATTTACATATTCAAATTATCAATGTAAGCATTTAAATTTCCTCAAAAAATTTCCAACACCAAAAGTGATTCCTCTGAAAATTTATCTAACCCCATTTGGGCATAAGCATAACTACTAACCTCCTAATACATATTTAACATTAAAATTGTGTCACCGATTATTTTAGCATTTACATCATTTTCTTTCAAATGTGCTTTAAATTGAGAGATTATAGAAACAAAATACAAGTAAAAATCAGGAACAGCCATAGAAAATAAAATTGCAGAATTCAGACATTGGTTTTTGGATGAAATGTACAATACAACCACTCCATCTTAGGAAGCATTGAGTCAAGGATAACAACAGAATTTCTAAACCCCTAATTTTCATCGTTTAGGCCACAAACCTCTACAGACTACCACACAACAGAACTATTTAATAATATGTAGTGCAAAAATCCAAAATGTAATAAAAGTATTTTATGTTGGATCACAGTGCACATTATTGTCCCAAAGAAAGAAAGTTAGTGTGAACCCTACCAAAGAATATGAGGGGTTTAAATACAGAACATGTAACTTTACGTAATTAACTGCAGTTTATGGTTTCTTTTCGTACAGAGAGAGAGAAAGAGAGAGAAATTAATAGTTTTTTAAGGCATACTTTTCCTGGTTCATTAGGCCTTGGAATCTACATACTACACATGTGAACTAATTTAATTGGAGGATCAAGAAAACTGTCAACTCACTTTAAGAAGTCAATTGTGTTAGATTGAGCTCAAAGTAAAACAGGCTGATACTTCATTCAATCAGCTAGCAAACCAGCATGTCTTATAAATAGTGCCACCGTCATATAGTCGATGCCCATATAAAAGAAACCAGTGACACTGACAACAGGGGGTTTGTAATGTTGTTTGGCTGAATATTAGAGATTTTAAATGAACACTTATGTAACTGAAATCAGTTACTGGAATGGTTTCTCCAACTGCCTGCTTCAATCTTTAATGAATAAAGGGCTAGACACTATGAAACTAGAGTCCACTAGGCAAGTTTTGATCTGTAGTCATTTATTATCAGTTGTTGAACATTTATTTTTTTCAATAAATTTCAAGTTTCATGTTAAATTTTGTATACAAAATAATTTGCTGGCATGTTGACACTTAATGAGCCTCTTGATCCTAAAATAATCATCATCCCCTAACTCTTCGATGTAATATGCAATTTCAGTTATTTTATCAAATATGAAACTGAGTCCTAGAAAGAGTTAAAAGCAGTGAGTTAAAAGGAGCCACAAATCAGATGCAAACAGAAGTTTGAAGAAATTAATCCAGCAGGTATTGACCAGTTTCTTATGACAGTTTTACTTCTGTTTTTTTTTTTTTGCACAGCAGTCCTTAAATTCTCTTTGCTAAATGCAACAGACACACTGGGTGATTGACTCACCACAATATTTTCTTTACATTAGTTGATACTAAAGGCCAAAATCCCAGCAAATGTGACATTGAAAGTTGTTTCCATAGACAAGCTGTTTCGAATCCTGAAAATCAGTCAAGAATTCCTAAATCTGCGATGCAAATATTTGACAAAAAAAATGCCGGCTTGATCAGGTGGATACATTATTTTCTTATCTCATGGAAATCTTTGCACAAACCTACCCAGACTTGCAAGGAATTCAT
The DNA here is from genome assembly GCA_023547065.1 of Musa troglodytarum. NCBI lineage: Eukaryota > Viridiplantae > Streptophyta > Magnoliopsida > Zingiberales > Musaceae > Musa > Musa troglodytarum. Next base: position 43,645,276 of record CP097508.1, read on the forward strand.
AGGATTCAGGTGTTAATTAATTTGCTTTATACAACAGTTCCATGTCACCTAAATTGTGCCCAACTTTAGATTGGCTGTGTTAATTTTATCAATTGAATTTGGTGCCTATCTACTTTGTTAATCTAAGCATATTAAATCATTTGTTAATTGAACATTTCAATCACTTTAGAAAATAGTAAATCCAAATGGAAGACCCCACTGTAGGTTCCATGCTCTTGGTTTCAGCAGGTGCCATCCTACTTTTCCTTCTTTGATCACACTTTAACTCAACTTTATATGCAGGAAAATGGAAAAAAAGTGGAAATAGTAAGATTAAAGACATTTGGTCTGGTAACATGCCTGCACCCTACCAAAAGTAAATATATAGATAAGAAGTGAGGCAGGCACCCTTTTCTTCCCTCACTCACACACACACACACCCCTCTAGGTTCTGGATGCTAGTTTGATTTTTGATAAGCAATATTTATATGGTTAAGTTTTTCAGTGGCTTAATGTGTCCAGCAGATGCCAAATATGAGGTATACTATGTTTAATCATTAGTTTCTAATCTCTACATCTTTAGAATCCAGATAAGATCCCAAAAGGAGTTAAAACAGTGGATTGATAGCTCTCAAGAACAGGTAGTGCTGCAGGTTTTAGAAAATAAAAATCATGGTACTGATTCAAAGGATAGGCTCCTAGGGTTACTATTATGAACTTCTGTGTTGTGTATTCAGTTAGTTAAAATTGAAAGAAAAATATGATTATAAGCCAAATTCATCTAGATCAATTAAAAAGTCCTATGACTGAAGCCTCATACATAGTTTGAAAATCTTGGGGTGACCAGCAGCAATAAAATCAAGAGTAGCAGAAGCTAAACCTTAGATTTACATCAACCATGAAGTTCAAGACAAATTGTGGGTGGTGAATAGGCCAATGAATGATGAGGCAGAAGTCCTCAACAACTCTCCTACTATCTTGTATTTTACCTTCAAAAATTCTTTGGAAATACAGGGAAACTATTAGGATCAGCTAAATGGACATCTTCCTGCACTAGAGCCTTCTTGAGGGTAATATTTACTACTAGTCAAGCCAAGAACCAGCAAATAATTTCTTATTGTTTCTGATCTTTGCTTACCTCTCACCCACCATTAATCTGAACTCACTCACCCCATCTAATGGATCCATTTATGTATCTTTGAACATGTATAAACCACATTTCGATGGTTTTACCTACATTCTGTCTTTGATTGGTAGCATCAGAATGACCACTAAGGCCCTAACTATTCACAAATAAAAGCATTACCTATTATATTTTCTTAGTAGACCAACAAATCAGTAAATTATAATAAAATTAGTTTTGATGAAGTTGTATACTGGTTATCAACAACTTAATGCAATCCCCCTCCTATCATGCTTGAAATGGACTATAGAAAGGGTCATAAATTGACTAGACCTTTTTTTTCTTTTTCCTCAAATTCTTAACTATGATATTTTTTACCTACTCCAAATTTTATCTTCCTTCAAATTCTTCTTTCTACTGAGTGATGTAGAAATTAATTGACTACTACATAATTATTCACTCTTGATCAGCTTAAAATTTGATTGACATAAATATGCCCAAGATATGTTTCTATGCATTGAAATCATGGATGGAAAAGAGGGATGATAAGAAAAAGTGAGACTAAAGGATGAGACCAGCCATTTTTCACAACATCCCTCCTCTATCAACCTACTTCTTATATAGAAGGTGAGAGGAAGGATATATTAAAACAGATGAAAAAAAAAGCAATTTCTGCCAGCAATTTGGCTATATATTAGACATTTTTCATTGAAGAAAAAATAATGGTTTTGCCATTTCAAACTTAATGCAGTCATTCTCAGTAGTTATCTTCTCATAAACTTTAGATGCTAGCGTAAATATGGTTTCTTTCATCTAAATCTTTACTATTCGACTTCACATGCAAATATTTGGTAATCACTTGGTCCTGGAATGTATCTTATCCCAATGCACTTGATAAGACTTGCAGCAACTAAGACAAAATAACTATTGGTAGTTTATCTAAACTTCATTCAGTTTATGGTCAATAAGTCAAAAATATAACCATCCTATTGAAGCTTCATCACTTGTAGGACTTTCTATAGAACTGATCTGTAGTTGGTAGCCACAGAACCAAAAATAAGCATACAGGACTCAACCATTTGCATTTTTGTTTTCATGGTAGCAGCACAACCAAATGGTCCAAAAAGATTTCCTTCCATGTGGAGGAATTTTGGATAACGAGAAGCATTTAGCTGGACATGTGTTTAGTGGATTTTTTTGTTTTAATGTCATCTTTTATTTTTTTACTTTAAATGGTCTATTCTTATTTTCAAGCAATAAAGAAAAATTGCATATTGTATATACATAGGATTTTCAACGAAATCAAAATTTCCATTATTACAACAAAATTTCTAACACGAAAAAATAATTATGGAACTACTTCCGCCATTTATACTACTTGCCTATAATTTGGACTTCTATTCAGATCCTATCGAACAAAATAAATAGGCAGTTCATAACCACCAAAATCAACAACCAAAACAATCAAAGCACGAATGCACCATCCAGCAACAACTTTCAGCCGTCAAAATAATTACACCTAATTCTGCTCGCGTCGGCGAACAGACCGAATAACCCTAACCATAACAGCAATCGCACAATCAAACTTCATTCTTCTGAATCGAATCGCAATATATACAAAAAAGAAATTGTACCCCAAAAAAGCAAGATTCATAAAGAAACCAAATCTCAAATCCAAACGCAATGAAAGGAGCCGGAAAGGAGAAACAAGACCGGGAAAAAGAACAAGAAACCACAGAGAAGAGGTGAGGAAACAAGATCAAACCTTGGATGGGGCATCGGAAGGATCTCTTCCCCCATTTTGTGGGACTCTCCGAACCCTCCTTTTATCCGTCGCCGACTTCGTCATCGCTCCCTCCCCCCTAAATTGGCTTCTTCGTGCGTATCAAAACCCGAGCGAATCGGGATTAGGGTTTCGGCCCGCGATCGGTTTATGGGGAAGCGATCGAATCAGAGACCACCGGGACACGGCCGGTCTGCGGACGTGGACCGCTCCTGCCAATTTGGGCGCAAACACATGATTCTTTTCTCAGATCGCACGAATTAAATAGACATTCACGGATCTCATTCCGTCCATTTCATTGGCGTTTCCAAGTAAAACCCGCTTCACTCGGGTGTGCTCTTTTACACGTGTCAGTCAAAAAATTGATCAACGTGTACTTTAATTCGACGTTAAATGTGCCATAAATAATACATACATCAAAATGAGTATAAGTTGGGGATTCAATCCTTGGCTCAATTCCAATTGCAATTCCAAAAACCTCAACCCAACTCGGCCAGTGACCGATGTGGGTTGGCTGATCTATTGTGTCGTCGAACCCAATCCAAGCCACAGCTTTTCCACACGTACGTTCTAAAATGAAACCTATTATTTATGTAATAATGTATTAATCATTCAAATATTTTAATATATATTATTAATTATTATTATTATTATCAAGTAATTCATGTCAAAAATATTTGTTGAGCTTTAAGAAAACTTGGCATAGATGACTTGATCCGAGAAAACTTTGCTCGACTTGATCTTCAAACTTGAGGTTTTGGAGTTTGAAGTATCACCGTGAATCCCTGGAATAGTTTGACCTACAAGATGGTATCTTGTCTTGAGCTTTCGATTCGGATGTTGACGAAAAATCCCAACGTGAGATCTTTCGATTTGATCGAGATACGAGAAAGTGAGCTAAGTTTGCCATCTTTCCGACGTTACACAAACTTGTGGTGTTCTGCAAAGGATTTTATGCAGTCAAAAAAGCCATGTTAAAGTGAGCCATGATTGCCATTGAAGAACAGGAAAAGAGGTGTCTGTTGCAGGAAAAGACCAGCTGCACAACATCATCAATCTGCATCCACTACTGAAGTATTCGTAAGATCATTCCTTGAAGACTGTTGAACTGTAAGCTGATTCGGAATTTGATATACAAAGACTGAAAAGCAAGATTGGCTCAAAGTCATTAACGTGTAGTTATTTGGATTTGATGAGTCAGATTTACGTGCAGGTTTGAACATGACATATATTTAATTTATTTGTTATTTTATAATATTTTAGATAATTATAAAATTATTCATTTACTCATTTACCTATAATTATAAAATTATAATATATCAGGTATCGCCCAAGTGTGCACCATGCGGGAGTGTACCATTACGCTATTTGTACAGTGCCATATGGCATTTCCTTATTGGTTGGGTTTAGACATAAGTAAACCACTTCCAAGCCAACATTTGTATAAAAAATATTTATACTAAAATTTTGTCAAAAAAATTAGCAAAATATTATGATAAAAATAGAGAAAGACAGGAAAAAAAAAGACAAAAGAGAAGTTTTTTTTTTCACTTTCACGCATTTTATTATTTTTTTACGTCTTGAATTCTTCTCTTAAATTTTTTATTTTAATTTCAACACATTTAGATCTGTTTTGATTTAATCGAAGGTTATTTTAGTATCATTGCTCTAATATTTTAATAGTATTCCCCTCTAATTAAAAATTAATGGGGTACTAGCCCAAAAATTTTAAAAAAAACATATTTATTCATGTTAATTTTTGTGAAAGTGTTTGATTATTTGCTAAATAATTTAATTTAATTACTGGGTCAGGATTATGAAATAAATATTTTATAAGTGTTATTCTTATTACAATTATAGTTGTTTGATGATTATTTCATCATTTTATTAATCTGTAAAAAATAAATACCATTGTTGTTATAATAGTTGCATGATCATTTCATCATTTATTTGAGCTATACTTTCAGTTCATATTTTCGGATTTGTATTAAAGAGAAAATAATTTTAACAGTATTCTTTTATTCTATACACATCAATATTAATTTATAAAAAATTAAAAAAACTTAGCTGCGTTGCATAGTATTCAGTCCCCTTTCTCGGTTTAGCTTGAAAACAAATCTGACAAAGAAAAAAAATATATAATTCTATTAATTAATATATCGTAAACCAAAGCTGTGTTTTTTAAAACTGATTCTGTCGATTATGAAAAAATGGGTTATTTTATTGATAAAGCCTAGATTTATATTCTGTTCAAAATTTGATTCTGTTGAATTTAAAAGGAACTGTGATTCTGTTAAAAAAAGAAAAGAAAAAAAAGGAAGTCCTTGAATCAACTTACTTTTATACTCCATTAAATCAAGATCTATAATCATAAGGACATTTGAATTTTATTTTATAGATATTATGCATCTATTTTATTCTCTCAAACTTAATCTTAAATCTTAGAATTACCTTAAATGATTCAATGTCCTTTGAATCTGAGAAATTTAATGGGACTAGGTTTTCTAGATGGCTTCAATAATTAGAAGCTAAGCTGATAACTGGAGGCTTGATTTTTACTATAGAAAAATTATCCCCCTTTCTGAATCCTTTAAATCTATTGATTATGAAAAATCTTCTGAAGAAATTATATTGCTCTGTATGTATAGATGACCTTTCTGAAACCTGTATATATATATATATAAAAACTACTAAAAAATCTAACAAGCTTTAGAAAACACATATTTTAGAGATTCGAAAGGTATCTTGCTTTACTGCTTCTGATTTTAATAATTTTAAAATTGATAGATCATTTACTCAATCATCAAATTTATATCTTTTAAAACTTGATTCATGAAATTCATAAAACTAAAACTATTATTTTTTTAATCATATCAGATCTCTTATCCATTAGATAAGCTTCCTCTCTCTTGGTCCAAATTTGGTTAAGAGATTAGGATATCTCAAACCTCTCAAACTTTCAAGCATGTTACCCAAGTTATTAGAATAAAAAATCAATATTAATAAAAAAAAGAAAATCAAATATGAGCTAAAATTAATATAACTATATGAATGAATCCTAAAGTCATTTTCAAAATCATAGAATTTCTAACTAGAACCAAGGTCATAACTTTAATTCCTAAGATAAAACTTCATACATAAGGGCAAAGGGTTTAAACTAAGATTCTCAAATCCTAATCCAAAATTTCTCTCTAACCATTAATCCAACCAATTTTAAAACTTTGTACATTCCTCCAAACCAAAAGGGAATAAGAAGTTAGGAAAATATTACTTCTGCTATATTTATGGTTTGGGCAATCAACTTGTTCCATCCTACTTCTACCCAAGAAAAAAATAAAAGGTTTTCATAAAAGAGGACTCCTTTGAGCTTAAATCTCAAGTCAATGTGACTAAGGCTGAACAATCAAATTTCTTCAGAAATTATATTTCTCTCTATGTATAGATGCAAGTACCAGATATCCATCAAAACTTAATTGGATATAGATAGTCTTGAAAACAAATCAAATTGTAATATCAAAGGGAGATATATATAGAGAAAGGTTTTGTATTTAAATGAGTTTCTAAATTTAATATAATCATTCCTTCAATCTAATGGTGCAGCTTTCAATCTTTGTTGATTGAAAATTACAATTTCTAAAATTAAAATTATCAACTACACCATTAGATTGAAGGAGTTTTCTTTAAGACCTAATAGAGGAGGTAAGTACATTTCTAATAATTTTATCAAATTTTATGAAGATCATAACATAATTCATGAAGTCACTATTCCCTATTCACCTCAATCTAATGGTGTAGCTAAAAGCAAAAATTAAATCCTTTTATATATAGTTAATGTTTTGATTTTTAGTTTAGGAGTACTCTACAATTTATGGGAGGAGGCTTTCTTATTCCTATTATATACTTAACATAATATCATAAAAAGATAAAGAGGTAACTCCCTATGAATTTTAGAAGGGTTACAAACAAAAAATAAGTTATTTTTTAATGTGAGGATATTTATCTAAGATTAGTATCTCAAAACCTAAGAGAAAGAAAATAGGTCCCGAAATAATGGATGTTGCCTTTGTATGATACTCAAGCAATACTCATAGTTTTTCTATAGTAAATTCTAAAATACTTATCATCTCAAATAACACTCTAATCAAATCTAAAGATGCATCATCCTTGAAAATATATTTTTTTAAAAAAAATTAGATTATTTACTAATATCTTAAGTGATTGTTCTTTACTAATAGCTTTTTCAAATCCTATAAAATCTACCATTTAACCTAAACCTAGAAGAAGCAAGAAAGGTAGGATTGAAAAAAACTTTAATAATAATTTTGTCTCTTATATGATAGTAGATACACTAAGTTCATTTTAAGAAGTTATGTGCTCACCTGATAATTCTTTTTCGAAAGAGATGAGGTGATTAACAATGAAATAGAATCCATAATTAGTAATCACACTTGAATTTTTACTGATGTACCTCTTGGAACTAAACCCCTTATTGTATATGGATTTTCAAGAAGAAGATTAGGACTGATGATATAATTGAAAAATATAAGACCAAGTTTGTTGCTCAGAATTTTTAATAAAAAAATTGATATTGATTATTTTGACATTTATGTGCCTATAGTACGAATTACTATCATCCGAGTCATACTTATTTTTATTTCCCTCTATAAACTATTTGTTCATTAAATGAATGTGAAAAAATATCCTTTTGCATGAAGATCTAAATTGAGAGATATACATGAATCAATCTGAAGGATTTATCATGCTTAAATAAGAAAAAAAAGTGTGTAACCTAATTAGATTCTTGTACTTAAGCAAGCATCTAAGTAATGATATAAAAAATTTGATTTTATAATTCTACCTTTTGGATTTCAAATCAATGAATTTGATAATTAATTTTATTATAAAAAGATAAAAATAAATAAATTTATCTTTCTTTGTATGTTGATGATATTTTAATTCTTACTTCAGATCTAGATCTGATTTTGGAGAGTAAGTTATTTTTATTTCACCGCTTTGATATCAAAAATCTTAGTGAAGTTAATGTTATCTTAGAAGTCTCTCAATTCTATTTCATTATCTCAATCTCATTATACTGAAAAATTAATTAAAAATTTAAATAATTTGATTATTCATCTATCTCCACTCCTTATGATCGTTAAACATAGTAATAATTTTATAAATCAAGAAAGTTACTCTCAAATCATTGGATCTCTTCTCTATCTATCAAATAGGACTAGACCTAATATATTTTATGCTATATTCAAACTTAGTAGATATACTAGTAATCAAAGTTTAGCTCTTTTGGAAGACTCTTAAATGAGTTTTTAGATATCTTAAGGGTATGTTTGATTCTAGACTTAATTTTGTAGAATATCTTTCAGTTTTCGAAGATTACAATGATGTCAACTGGATTCTTGATTCTTTAGATATTAAATCTATATTTGAATATGTATTCATTCTTGGTGGAAGTGCCATATCTCAACAATCAACTAAATAGACAATTATTGCTAGAAGTATTATAGATGCTGAGCTTGTACCACTTGATACCACTTATACTAAAACAAAATGACCTAAAAAAAATCTAATTTTCACTCTTCCAAAAATCTCAAGCCCTACTCCTCCCATTTGTATTTATTGTGATCGTAAAATTATAATAGATTTTTGTAAAAAGAAACTTATAAATACTAAAATGAATAAACACATAAAGATTAGATAAAAATCTATTAGATGACTATATTTTTATTTTCTTATTTTTATATTTTATGTTAAAACTAATAATAATTTAGTTGAGTAGCTTATTAAAAGCTTAAATAGGACTAAAGTCTTAGTGTCATCAAGGGGGATGAGCCTTTGCTAAAAAAAGTAAACTTTTCTGTGTTAGAAACTTCACCTTTGTAATGCAAGATTTCTTGAAGGAGGCTCAATATGGTAATATGATTGGTTGGCTAAGGAGCTTAATGCATATTGATATAAAATTTATGTTCAATCTCATCCCTATGGTGATTAGTGCTCTTATGTAGAAGTATAGAAAGAGCATAACTTTGAAATAGATCCGATGAGATTTTTTTTTGCCAGATGTGACTCTTCTCGAGCTCTTCTATATGAAAGAACATTGTAAATTACTGTAGCTAAGGATATGAACAATCATTTCTCTCATGAATAAAATAAGATATTCAGGTGTAGTCACACGTTTTCTATACTATGTATGTTAGTTAAAGTCTAGGTTAAAGGAACATAATTTGATTCATTCTGTTTCCTTTTAACAAATACTTAAATGATGTTGAGTCTTTCAAAAGATACCTCATTAACTATAGTACATACACCAATAGTATTTATTTTTAATAATTTCATTTATTTAATTATTTCTTTATTTGAAGGAAATTTGAAATTTTTATTAGGGATTACTGAAACTAAGGGGGGAAAAAAAATCAAATTCTCTTTCACCATTTAAGGACTTTAGTCCCATATTAATAGTTGACAGAGTTTTAAAAAAGCAATTAAAAGAAAGATTGACCTAAACTCATTTGATCGAATGAGTTCATATGTGCAACATTCTTTTGTGGGTTCAGATGTTTGCAATGCCAATGCCAGCTCATGCTCTAAACATGTCATTGTTTATCTTCACATTGGATCAAGAGCAGGGTCAGAGGGATCAAAAACCGTTAATTCGTATTAGGTCATACTGCCCAACCGGCAACTAGAGCTGTGTATTATAACATGCTGCTTCATTTCCATTTTCTATGTTACTGCCGAAGTGTCTTTCTTGGCGATAAGGCGAGGAGTGATTGTTGTGTGGAGCGTCCCTTGTAATTGTACAGAAAATAACAGCAATTATAATACACAGTTATGGTATAACAGTGTCAAACTTGGACTCAGCTGCCAAGAAAGAAGGGATGGACTCGAGCATGACAATTCGTGCAACTTAAGCTGACGCAGCAAGTTGAGATCATGTTGTCTCCATGACTTATACATTCGAACATAAAAGAAGGTAAATTTGCGCATGTATTGCCCTTTTTTAGTTATTTTCATCTTTGTCTTTTTAAATTTAGGTTTCTCTCTCTCGCATACAAATAAACAAATATATATATATATATATATATTTGAATTTATTTATTTTATATTTAGGTTGTGCATACATATCTTTTATAAAATTATAATATGTCAACTCAATAAATATCCATTAGTTGATGCAATCTAAAAAATTAATATTTATGCAACGATCGAAGCATAGGGTGAAAGAGGACTGCCTAGCATTACTGTAGCCCTTCGAGATCTGATGCATCAACACAGGTGCAACCAAAATCGATACACGTCTTTAAAAGGGCCCTATTTATATTCTCATAAAAAAAAGCTGATTGCTAAGACTACATTGCTGCAATGGAGCCAAAAAAATTATTTATGTAAACCACCAGGTTGACAGGGTTGCATATTCATTCCGTCATAATATTATTTGATACATTGTGTTTTTTCTTTTCTCATGAATTTTGTTTGAATTAACGCCAAAGAATCAATCTTTTGACAACATGAATAATAATTAACTTCGTGTCTTAATAAAAAAAGTAACAGATGCATCACAAACATAGGAAAAAATGTGATGCCAAAAAAATGTAGATCTGAGAAGGATTGGATCAAGTTTGGTACTAGGAATTGGTAAGTCATAGACAACAGAATACATCCAAAATCAAACTAGGAAATCCATCTAAAGATTGTTATTTCCCCTCTCAAGACAAAGAAAACAATTATTTCAATGCAACATCTAATGCACCAACACATATATTCAAAATGATAAATGAAAACTTTAAAGAATGTAACAAATGAATGGCAGCAAGAAAAGTACTACTACCCACAAAAGCAACCAAGGAATCATTAAGATTGTCATTTGCTAATGGTACTATTTTTTTTCCATCTGTTTGGAACAACAAATGGTCAGTGACCATGAGAATTTGCAGATTCTCATGTTTAAGCAATTAAGAGCACAATTGAATGCACAACATGCATTCCCCTTCAGGCAAGACAATAAATAGAATTTGCCATCAGATTCCAACCCTGTACAACTTGTGGTTTTCTTGTGGACAGTGAGATTCAGAGAGTATGTAGCACAAGCAGCTGTTGAATCTACTTGATGTTGCTCAACTGTGAAAAGATTAGTAAGAAACAATCCCATGCTTGGTTCATGTGGATTTTAATGCCAATTTCTTGTTGGTCAATTCCAATTCTTGCTGTTCCTCGAGATATCTTTTTGCCGTGGCAGTCACTATTTTCACAAAGAAGTTCATGAGCATAAGCCATATGAAAGTATTCCATATTGTGGTGAAGGACAGGTTCCACTGCTTTGCCTGAAAGAACCAGGAAGTACAGTTCAATATGGTACCACAAAAGAAGTGTCTGCCTACATTGAAAAAAGAACAAAATATTGATCTACCGTTCCATCCAAGAGAGTGGGTTCTGGAACTGGAGTTGATAAATACTTATTCTGAACCATGTGCAATTTGTCAATTAAGTTGGGCAGCACTGACGAGAAACCAGGGATGAGGCCAAGCACCCATATCAACTCATTCTCCAACCATTCCAAGAGTTGATTATTGCACAAAGAAATAATAAAAACTGTCTGTAAAAGCATATAAAAGCTTAGTCCAATCATTCAGGGCAGCAAAGCTACAAAGCAAAATCAATCATAAATGCTGATAAATAAAGCAAAGAAGAGATCATAAGAACATTGCACCTTACACCACTATAAATTTGGATGTATAAGCTTTTCCCCTTGATGCTTTGATCAATCCTTGTTTGAATCACCTATAATTGCATGGAATCTAGTCTATTGGGGAAAAGGAAAAAGTTCAACAGCTAGGGAGTGGGTGTTTGGGTGTTTCAGATTATCCATGTGGGAAAAAAGGACCTCAGGTCCCTTTTTCCATACTGCTGAGTACCATGTGAGTGTTAGGGATTTTCAGTCTCCTATTCATCTTTGGTCCCCTCATGCAGGCATTGCTCTGATGCCACTCCACTGCTGATCTGCTGCTGCCTTGCAGTCAGTAAATGTCTCACAGAAGCAAGTGAGACTGTGAATTTGGGAACAGACATTGCAGTTCTGGGCCAGTGAACCCAGAGCTTGGAGCACATCTGGATCATTCATGAGATCATGGGTTTTGCAATGCTTGGTGTTGCTCTTGTTTGCTGCAGGATGTCAAAGAAAGGTTGTGATTGGTGGCGGTGGTGGTGGCAGAGTAGATGGACAGGAGGATGGAGGATACAGAACGTTGATAGAATGGCCATGGCAGCAGACACAGCATCAACGACAGCTCTGACACAATGCAGAGTTGAGCACCATGTGGAGATGTCATGTTGGGTAGCTAACATGAAAGCCAGCAGTGGCAGTGGGAGGGAAAGGCAGTGAAGATGGAACAGAAATACAGGCAGCTAACTTTATGTGGTGCTCAAGCATGCAAAGATGGAGGAGCACCTACTCTTTCCACCCTAGAGGTCCACAGCCAACCAAGGTACATACATCATGCCCTGACTTCACAGGTCACTGTCGTATAGAAGAATCCAAATACATGGGTCTTGATTGAAATATGTACGACTAGATTCATTTGGAAATGTGTTTGCATCTCATAGATTGACAGTGGAATCCTGTGGAAAAATTTTTCAAATGGAAGTTCTCTCCAAAAGCCAAATGGGCCCTAAGATACATCACAATATTTGTTGAACAAAAGAAAGCAATCTCACTATTTTTTATATATATTACCGAAAAACATAAAACATAAGATAACAAGTGAATGAAGAATCAAATACCATCAAGGATAAAATGATCACCTATTTTATAAGAATGCAGTTCTAATAGAAGATCAAGAAATTACCTGAATGTGAGTCTTTATCAATGCCTTTCCAATCAAGGTTGCCACGAAGAATCTCCAAAATGAGATTCCAAATTGCCCACACATGATACCAGCGAGATCGAAAAGTGGGTTCGGCACCTAAATTGCAGCACCATTTACAGGATAGTGATGCAATTTTCATGTAACAATCTTGTATGTAACTCTAGAAGCTCCACTAAAAAAATACTAGGAACTGATAATTTCTTCAATTAGAAAACTGTTTACTTATTAAGAACTAAAATTAAACAAGGAGAAGGACAAGAAGGAACATTTATCCTCAATGAAACCACTACTGAGCCCACTGACTACCTATTCGAGATCTGAAAGAAACAAATTTAAGATAAATACTCGGGAGAATATGCATGTAATATGCAGGTGAAATATTATACTTGTTACATGGAAAAGAGAGGAAGCTTACTGAAGCAAGTATTAATATTGTCAGGAAGTTAAGATGCTGAGAGTGAGTGAGTAGCCAGATCTTAATTTGCTTCAAAGAAGAAGATACAAAACCATCTGTCGATGAAGCCGGACTAACATCCTCCATTTCCAAATTACTTCCAGACAAGCGTGCTGCATTGCCTTTTGTGTTAGACAAACTAATATCAAACTGCCCATTCTAAGATTGGAATTAAAATAAGATATCAGTGGGAAAAGATTACCAAAACTGTAAATGCCTATAAATCCTGGATACTTAACTAAGAAAAATACCAGATCATAGAACATAACAATAAAAATGAAGATTTTGTTTAGAGTAAAATGAAAAAAAGAAAAGAGGATAACAATGATGTATCTAAGAAAGATGATGCAGCAAATCTAATACTTAGCTACTCAATATTGTTCATTCAGTCAATACACCATTGCTGATTTGGATCTGAATTGACAAGGTTGCATTCTGCATTTAGTTCCTTCAAACTTATGCTTATCAAGAAATTATCCACCATACATGATCCAGTCCATGATAACAGCATTTGTTTTGTGATGAAAAATCTGATGGCATATTATCATATGAGAGGCACATCTGTTACAGGTTTATAGCCCTTTCGAAAGACCATGTTTAAAGGCCTGATATCCATAAACAGATGGACAACCTTAATCTAAACTATGAGAAAAGTTAGCAATCTAATAGCTTGGTATTTGATTGTGGTAACAGGCACATATTCATGCCAATAGCTTACTAGCATCAGTACTGGTATCAAGTGCCTTATGAGTCTTAGACACATACTGGCTACATACCATGAAGTTAGTGACAACAAATTCATACAGGCCCAAGAGTATAGCTGATTGCACAAAAACTCAAACAGTTACTTAAAGAACTGATCAAGGTATGAAAGTCTGATTTTACCCATAAGCCATTTAGTTCATCCTTTTTTCTTTTGAAGGTTTGAGCTAATTATCTTTGTGCCTTCAAATCAAATCTCAGTAGAGATGAAGAGATGACAAAAGAAAATTATTACTTCCCGGTAAATCTTCCTATGTCTATACGTATACCCAAAATCTGATCGTCTTACTTACAGTATATGTGGTATTTGCTCAAGAATTTCTCCAAAAGTTTGGCTTTGAAAAAATTTCACCTCAATTGTAGATTAATGACACAATAATATTAAGAACGATATTGCTAATATAGGCATGAAGACCATGTAAAAGTAAATGATATTGCTTTAGCTCTAAAACAATAACAAAAAACACTGCACAAAGATGCCATACCACAAGAATCTAGATCATGGTTTATGTAATGCAGATACAAAGGATACCTGCTCTTGAGATGAAATAAGGAGGAAGCTCTCCAAGTGCAGTACCCAAACCCCAAAGAATGGCCTCTAGCTGAACCTGAGGGAGTATACTGCTGATTGGAACCTTAACTAGGGAACCAGGTAATGATTGATACAATGGTGGTCCAAACTCAGAACAGTTCTTTTCAAGCCATGAAGGTCGCCTTTTCAACTGTATGGTATCATATGGAGCACTTTTAAGATCAACTCGACCACACTTCATGGCCTTGATTGTAAAAAATGCAACATGGGGACCCAGATACAACACAAATGTGTGCAATCCAGACCCTGAAAAAAGCAAGAAAAGTTATGCATCATGACGAACCAGTTCCATATCTCATACAACAGATGAATACAAAAGTCACGAAGCCTAGAATTATTTAATTAGTGTTAAGAAGCACATGAGCTTTTGTGCATCTTATTTTGATTATTTAATTAAATAATCAAGCACATGAATTATATTGTGCATCTTATAATTAAATAAATAAGAATTATTTAATTATAAGATGGCTCTAATGGAGTCAAGACATCTAATGAAGACAATTAACAGTCATATACAGACGTGCAAAATTAAGCCTATGCAACAGTCATCTTTGTTTTTTTGGTTCCGCTGCTCACTTCAAACATTATTTCATTGTGTATTAGCCTTGGAGCTGCAAAATATCTAGATAAGTTTTTCTCAATCTACTGAATCACACACAGGCTATACCATTAAAATTAACCAGAGAAAAGCTTTATTGTGAACCAAGATGATCATTAAGATGCCTCTTATATGGATGTTCTTTTCAGACTATTATCACCCAAAATCAATCTGTTCAACCTAATTCACTAAACTCCTACTTGCAACATACACTTACCCAGCCCAATTGATGATGCCACACCAAGTGCCACCCACCACAAACCAAATCTTGCATAGCGAGTGAACTCCTGAACATGCTGCCATCATTGAAGTGGACACGGTGATTAACAAATAAAATAATAAATTTATTTCAACAACAAAGTAGCAAGGTCAATTAAAATTCACAATAGATTGAACAAACTAGTAAACCTTGTTATAATTCCAACAGACATGAGAATTTATCATCTCGTTGAATACTAATAATCTCTAAGTTACTTAAGCAACCTCCACAGATAGAACACAACTACAATTATTGTTTCCATCCGGTACAATGTTGGATGTCCAAGAGAGTGAATACAATCACCTTGCAACATTAGAAAATTGATTTCCTAAAGAAGAACATAATAATTCAAGGGACAAATACCTTCTCGTTGGTGCCATCACCATTCACAAGAAAGAGACCAAAAGCTGCTAACAAGATAGTCAAACCCATAAGCCAACCACCTTTCTTTAAAACATATAGAAGTGTCTGCTTAAGGTATTGCAATATGGCAAAAAAGAAGAGCTGCAATGTCTTGAAAGGTTGAGTTGTCAATGTCAATTTCTGTAGATCTCTTTGATGTTTCTCCTTAAGTTCTGCAGAAGAATATTGCAAGATTAAGATATAAAATATCTAAATGTTTAAACATTGTTAGATTTTTTTAGGAACAGATAGCATTTTCATTAAAACATCATACAATGGTGAAATTTCAATTCGTTTATTGTTCCTGTTCCAAAAAAATTTGCTATGAGATGTAAATGAATATTTGCTTTGACTGTGGAGCACTTGTAAAAGCACTGAAAGTGGTTGATGGAATTACATTAATCTTTAAGATTCATATATCTAATTAGAAAATTTAAAAAACTAAAGTGAAAGAAAGTCCAGATGAGAAGTTTATATGCAATTTTACTAATTCTGCCTCTTAAAATGAAATATTACGAAAGGACCAATTTAAATCAAAGCACCAATTATTTATTAGGCTTAACGTTTCATTGAACAGCTAAAAGAACTCAAAACCTAAATAGGGACCCCCTCTCAACTTATAGCATCTAATAGACTGTTGCCAGTTATTGCCTATCTTATCATAACCAAGGAATGCAATTTCGAATCGTACCGCCCGGTATGGGCGGTACATACTGGTCCGATAGGATACCGGTACGCGGACCACCTGTTACCGTCGGTATCATATTTTTTATTTTTTAATAGAAAAAATCATTTTTTTTCCTCGAGCGAAATCGCCGAGGCTCTAGCGACGTTTTTTAATAGAAAAAAATCATTTTTTTTTTGCTCGGGCAACGTCGTCGAGGGGACTTCTCGGGCGACGTCGCCTCGGCGAGGTTGCCTGAGAAGGATACGTCACACGGGCAATGTTTCCCGAGGCGATGTCGCACGGGCGACGTCGTTTTTTATTTTTTTTAATATGCGACGTCGATATCGCCACGCTTCTCGAGGCGACGTCGCCCGAGAAGGGAGGCGACGTCGCATGGGCGATGTCATTTTTTCCTTTTTTTTTTAACGTATGACCCCGAACGGTATACCGAACGATATACCGAAATGTACCATTTTATCATGGACTTAGCTGGTTTTGCCTAAGCCGTGCGGCACCATTGCATGTCACCGCAAAGGTCAACCTCCCCGAAATCTCCTACGATCCCTTAGGACTTGCAAAAGAGAAGACGGCATAGCGAAAACGCTACACACAGGATCCACAAGCCACCCTTTCAGCAAATACTTTATAACCAAAGCAAATTCCAACCATGGACATCATAAGCTCAGAACGATTGCACAACAAAGGTATAAAATTGGTCCACTACAGACCGAATTCTAGTACAAGTATTCACTCGACGCAAACTTTATGTACAAGCCTACAATAGTTGCCAAACTCACTCAAATGGGGCATTAGCCTTTGGCAAGCCCTTTATAAGCTTTACAAGCTATAACAAACCAAAAGGGACACGGACACGCGTAAGCATTATATCGAACAAGTCGTTTATAATTTATCCATGACATTCTCCCCCACTTATTCTTTCGACGTCCTCGTCGAAGCCTTTGCTGACGCTGCAACTTCTTTTCTTTGCTGGATCTTCGATCTTCTGCTCCTGCTGCGATGCGCCCCTTGGCTCTCGATTGTTCTCCGCTTGTTGTTGTTGAGTCGTCGAACTTTAATTCGCCATGTTGCTTCAACTCGCCAATGACTCTGACTTTGGTGTGGGGTTGGCAAAGTTGTACTGATCCTTGTCGGTTCTTGCGAATTCATCTGATGAAGGGAAAAGACCATCTTTGATATGCACTAGTCTTCAAATTCTTTTTGTCTCTTGAACTAGATAGATGCTTGTTGGAGCTTTAACGAGCATCGCCTCGCAACCTTTGAAGTTTTCAGGTTCTTCCTCCGCAAAATTTGCTTATCGAATCTTCTTCCACTTAATTGTCTTGCCCAAGTAGGTTCGCATCACTTCCGCTTTCGATTGACATTCAATTGGGAAATGAAGTGGACAATCTACTCTCAGTAGCACTGATCACCATTGGTGAGGACTTGACAACTGTTGACTTCCATTAGTCTCTTCGAAGGGTCTTCAAATTTGGGCAGAGCTCCTCTGCTGGATAACCAAGAGAGTCGGGTACTGGTTTCGCCCATTCTCTTGAGAGTTGAGAAAGCAAAGGTTACTTGACTTCGCTCGCCTCCTCGAGGTTGTACTTCGTGCGTCAAGCTGGTTACTAGACTTCGCCTGCTCTTAGCTCACACTTCCGAAGCACTTGAAGTATTTGCAATCCTTGCGCTGAGTCAGCTACTATGATTCGCCTTCTCATTGCCGTTGAACTTCTGGAGTAAGTCTCCGATAGATTTGATCGCCTTTGGGATTGTACCGCCTTCTCCATCATTTCTGCCGCCAACTCCTTTGAGTAGCAAAGGTACAGCACTGCGTACTGCCTGCTTCGATCCTTGGTCATGCACTCTTGCATCGACCCGAAATTCTTCACTTACGGCTATCTTGATGAAAAGTCTATTGACACCGGTCTTACAAAGTTCTCTGGCCTCTACCCATCAGCCTTGTCTTGGTACATGGAGTTTGCCAATGCATTCTCCTCCTCCACGGCCCATATCACGACCAAGTGCTCTCCCTCTATGAGAGCAAGGGATCGATGACTCCCCGGAAGTCCTGCCTCTGCAGTACCATGGCACTGCATTGCCCATGGCACTACTATCCGTTGTCTCGCATCTGTGTCCCTTCTTCATGATCAATAGATCCGCCTCTACGGCACTCCTCTGAGTCCACCTTCAATCTAACCAATGATTGATCTTGGGTAGCTGAGTCCCTCTGGACTCGTCATTGCTTCCTCGCCCTATTTCGACCACCTGCTTCGACACCTCTATGTTCTCTGAGTAGTTCCACTTGGCCGGAAAGACAGATCGCAACTCCCGTATGGCCACCGCCATTCATGCGGGGCTTCAGTCGCTTCGCTCTCCTTAGCTTCATCGATCACAACGCTCGCCACTCGCCTTGTCCTCCGACTTGCCGAGCTCCCTTGCCGAATGTGAGCTCTGCAGCCCAACTCTTCACCACTCCGATCATACCTCTGCACGATCCGTCCCCATGGGACTCACCGGTATTTGCATCCGAACTTCTTCCTCGATAGTGCACACTCATAAGTCGATGCCCAAAGTTTTCATTCAACGCAAGATTCGATGCGCGTAAGACCCGCCTGCGTGGTACTACGGCATTCATCGCTCAATCCATAGCTCTTCTTGCTGTCGTGTTGTTCACCGAAGTGGAGCTCCCAGTTGCACTCTCGATCATACTTCCAGATGACCATGCCCCGTACGGGACACACTGTGTGCGTCGCCTTGCCACGAACCATTCTACCACGATCCGCTGCATCATGTCGCATCCTGGTGACATCTCCTTGTATTCTGATCCCTGCAGTATGAACTCGAACTGCGATATCTCCATGTGTGGACTCCGCCAACACATCGCAGGGCCTTTGCCACCTTCGATTCTGTTTGCTCCTTTGGCAATCGACCTTCGTCCACCCACTCTCGGGTCACACCCGGATGAAGCATAGCTCTAGGACAGTCCGTCACCTAGCAGCCCCTCTAAAGTCACCTGACTTCCTTGAAATTGATGCATCGTTATGCGGATCCCGGTCTCGCCCTACCAAAGACAATCTCCATCAGACACCGCTTTCCTCATGGCAACTCGAATAGCAACACTGTGGCATATTCTTCAAGAGTAACTACCTCTGCGTCCTCTTGCCCCATGCCAAGGCCTTCTGACACTTACTTTGCCTCTGCAAACTATGTCGCCTTAGTTCCTTTGTCAAATGCTTCATCGAGATTAGGTGCATGTGCCTCGAAGCTCCCTTCGTTTTTGGCACCATGCAAGATGAGTCTACTCCATCAGAATAAAGAACCCTTGGAACGACATGATCCTACTCCTGTCTCTGCAAGAGTCCATGTCCTTGACCTCTGTTTAAGGAAAGCTCCAAACGTCCGCTCCATGCTCTATCTTCCAAGCCAACTCCCTTCATGCGACTTGGGTACATCACCAAGTTACCCCCAAGCTGCTCCGCTTCTCGATTTGCATTGCATTAATGGTGGCCCTCGCGCCCACCATTCCACGGGTCAGCCCTCTGTTGAGTCCGATCTCCCTATCGGCTCCAAGTGTGCCTTCACTTTGTGTTGCCTAGGGTTGCTCCCCCACTTGATCTCGTTATGCGTCTATCAACGCATCACCACTTGCAAGATCATGCGACGACTCCTTGTCGCTCACTCGATCCACCGAGCTTTGTCTCGAGGTACTCCTCAACCGGTGCAGTTCATTGCATATGATTCTCCTTCTGGAGAACCGGGACTTATCCCTCCAGGATATCTACCCCGTTAGAGCAACTTCTCTCTTCGCATCCTTCCCTCTATAAGTTTTGGAGACCACCATCCCTCGACTACTCGCCTTTCTTTGAACAAATGTGCCCACTCGCCGCAAACGCACTTGCAAGATCGCGACACTTCGCCAATACACTCGCCGCACTCCTGCAGGTCTAGCAACATGTCGAACTCGCCGCACTTCTCTTACGAAAATATCCTCGCATATGCCAAGAGAAAGTTTCATGCTCCATGGCGCCGACCTTCTACGCTTGATGGCCACGGACATTCTATCGTCCGCATACAAGCCCTTGCATGAGTATCGGATTCCTTGAGTTTGCAACTCCTCTCACCTTTGTGAGCTTGCACAACTCTTTCAATCGTTGAACAACCCAATCCACCTTGTACGGTCTCATCCTTTGCCAAGCACCCCGCTTTCCTTGAGCACCATCAAGTTTGGGTGCCAACGTCAAGCCACTGCTCGAACTCAGACATCCTACCCTTTGTGCGCTACGCAATTCTTCTTAGCTTGTTGTCCTCGTGGTGCCTCTTGCACGAAGGGTTGGTCATTCTCGGATGCCCGCTCCTCTGAGCTACTCCTTCCCCTACAACTCCAGGTCCGTTTCTCAAATGGTCGCGCATATTGGCTGCCCTTAACGCAGCCCCGCTAGGTCCCCCACGTTTGCATGCTAAGTGTTTCTAAGTGGGCTTGTCCCGCTCTGATACCATCTGTCATAGACTTAGCTGGTTTTGCCTAAGCCGTACGACACCATTGTGTGTCACAGCAAAGGTTAGCCTCCCCAAAATCTCCTACGATCCTTTAGGACTTGTAAAAGAGAAGACGGGACAGCGAAAGCGCTACACACAGGATCCACAAGCCACCCTTTCAGCAAACACTTTATAGCCAAAGCAAATTCCAACTATGGACATCACAAGCTCAGAACGATTGCACAACAAAGGTTTAAAATTGGTCCACTACAGACCGAATTCTAGTACAAGTGTTCACTCGACGCAAACTTTATGTACAAGCCTACAATGACTGCCAAACTCACTCAAATAGGACATTAGCCTTTAGCAAGCCCTTTACAAGCTTTACAAGCTATAACAAACCAAAAGGGACATGGACATGCATAAGCATTACACCGAACAAGCCGTTTATAATTTATTCACGCATGCAGATACCATACCGCATCATCAAAAATTATCAAACTGCACGATACGAAAATAATGCAGTCATAACTACAATTTTGTAAGGTAAAATCCACAAAATCCAAATATTAAGAATTCCTAAGGGACTCTTCTATAAGACCTAACATTAAAAAATAAAAGGGGAAACAACATCAGAGACAAGATTTATATGTTCTAGTTTGTGAGACTCCTCTCAGCAGATATGTTCTATGAAAAATATAGAGCCCTACATTTAGGCTCTCAGTTAATCAAGCTACTTGCTTGCAGGATCGCGCTTGACCAGCTAAAGGCAACTCATTGAGCGGTCAAAATTTCTTGTAGCTCACCATATTCAATAGAGCACAAGCAGATAAAAACAGAGTCCTACCAAAATTCACGTTAGATATAGGAAGGTTTAAAAGTTAAATGTTTGCAATTATATCAAGCACAATATCAGCCTTTCAGGGAGGAGAGAAGTTGGAGGTTGGGAGAAGAGAAGAAAAAAAAGAGAAAGATGCTTTCTCTTGTTTGACAAGAATAATTAGATAAGTGTGGATAGAAACTACTTCTCTCGTTTGGATACAAACATTAGAAGTAGAGGAAAACAGAAAGAACAAAGTTCTCTCCCAACTTGTCTTTTCTGTAGTTCTATCTAAAACTTCTTTTTCTCTCCCCAAAAGTGGAGAGACCATGATAAATAATTTAAATGTATCCCATCTACTCTTGCCTCTTTTCTTCTCTTCTCTCATTGCTTAATCTTCTTTTACCTACCGTTATTTTCTTCTCATATTTGTTCTTGCCATTCTTTTAAATCTTTTCAAGTAAACAAACAGATTTGTTTTCATACGAATGTACACTATAACAGCTTGCCAACCATTAAGAATCAATAAAATCCATAATTCTTAATTCATCATTAGTAAACCAAGAGAAGCCATCATTATGCTGCTGCTTCCTTTTTCCAACTAATCATTGAAAAGGAATTAATGTAAATAAACTGCATGTTCAAGATAATAGATGGAAAGGCACATGAAAATTGCCTAGGATGTTTTAAGATCCATTGTCGTCAAAAGGGAAACTAATATCTACAGTTAGCAATTCATGCCTCTATAATCTGACATACTAGGCTAGAATATGCAAGTAACCAACAAAAACAGTTATCACAGACAACTCATAGTCACATAGCCTAGAAATGTACCATCATACTTTGGCAAGCCACCAGATCCATTAACTAATTACCATTATTCATTGAAATGGCAATGAAGCAACATCAGTATAAAGTCACAGAACAAATTGGACTTATCACCAATATTAGAATCTGTGTTCCCCCAGAGAGGTTTTAAAGGATAGCAAGGAATGGGCTGGATGGTCAGATTGGACTGCTAAATTGTTTGTTTGATTGCAAATCTAAAAGCTAAAAAAACACAATAAAATAAAAACTGAAAAAGCCAAAGAAATTCAAGAAATACATGAGACAAAGAAAAGACACTTAGCTAAGAGACTCTGCAGTCCGAAAAAATATGGAACATGATTTCAATCAAAAAACGAAAATATAATTAATTATTCAATAATATGCATATGTTCCTAATAATACAAATAACGAGGCAACATAAGTCCACTTCTACATGTTGAGATATTTAGCTTATACAATGTGCTATAGCTAGAAAGATCCAAAGATGAAAAGTTGCTCATAACTAAAGGGCCTGAAATCAGAAGCAAAATCCACGAGCAGATATCACAAAGAGTCAGGCGTTTGATAGCCAAATTAACTATGATATTTTCCTTGAGAGGCTTTAAAATGATAAGATAATGAGATGAAGCTACCTCAATCAAAATTGACCTAGAATGACCTTTACAAACTGATTTAGCTTGACTGCAACCAATCAACAACAAACCCTCAAGAGTAGATCAGACCAAGGTTTGAATCTCGTACCAGCC
This sequence comes from Musa troglodytarum, assembly GCA_023547065.1. Classification (NCBI taxonomy): domain Eukaryota; kingdom Viridiplantae; phylum Streptophyta; class Magnoliopsida; order Zingiberales; family Musaceae; genus Musa; species Musa troglodytarum. The sequence goes on from CP097508.1 coordinate 43,668,643, forward strand.
AGGTGTATTGGTCACATCAAATTCATACCATTACATCTGATTAAAATATCATGCCCATTTACCTAAAACAATATCAAATTAATGATTAAGTTCAAATCAAACCATTATACTTGTTTACTAATCAAAGTTTAAATTGCCCAGTTTGCAAATCATTAAATTGCTACAACTTGCAAATCTTTAGTAGTGCGACTCTTTAATACTTGCAAAGTGACTGCCACCACTTTTGCTAGTAATTTATCATTGAAACTTCCAAAAGCATCTGATGCGTCTGAGAAGGATAAACAACATATGCTCTAGGGATTTTGACAACATATGCTCATCTTTTGCTAAACAAAGACAAACAAGGCCTCATTATTTTGACTGTTCAGGCTGTTCTCTCCATTAACACCTCTATTACCAACAACAGCAATGACACTAAGAACTCCTTTGAAAATCCCTCTTAGCTAAACAATCTAAAATTTTGAATATTTCCTTAGGCTTTAATTGAACTCTATCCATTGATTGAAAGAAGGATGGTGAAATTCAGAACCAATGCATATTTTTTTTAGCCCCAATGTATGACTTACAATCTCCAGGATGTACAATCATCCTGGAGACTGTATGCCAATGCTCCTACAGAAGAAACTTCAAGAATAAAAGTAGGAATCAACCAAAAACAGGTAATATCTTTTGCGGTAGTGTTACAAAAGACTATGAAGTTGTCTCTACACATGAGAAAAGGATAATGACATCTCCAAGTTTGCTGAAAATTACTGCACAAGCCCTTGTGCCAATAAGGAAAACTATCCAAACTATTTACTATATTAAGTATATAAAATCAGTTTACAGCTTAACAAAGGAATGGAGCTAAAATAAGATTCAATTACAAAGGCTACCATTGGATACTCAAAAAGTAATCTGCGGATGAGATTGATGCCAACTTCAAAGTTGTACCATCGGTCCAAGCTAGTTCTACAAAAAGAAGAAAAAAATTGAAAATGTGGAATATTTCAGAAGTTACTAAGACTGGGAAAAGCCTGCATTATACTAGTTGTTAAGATGCTTGGCCATATCTCTAATATTAACCTTGACATTGATTTAAGAGTTCACCAAAATGATTGATATTTACAAGATCGAGTTGGGCTTCAATGTCACATGAAACTATGAGATCGATCTATGAGGACTGGCGGATTATGGATCAATGCATTTAATGCTAATTCATGCGCCTACCTACCTGCCCAACTTTCCTAACATCTCTCTAAAACTTAAGGCGTCAAATTTGACATGTCCGTTTGGCTTGATCACCATAATCAAATGCCAAATCATTTACAACGATTTACCCTTGTAAATCCTTTACCACCAATGAACAAACATCTTCACCCATCTCAAAAGATATACCCTCACACTTTACAAGGATGAAACCCATGCGCGTAGCCATGAAGATATCTTTCAATCCAACTAATCCTGAAGAAGCTACACAAACAAAGAAGAAAATAAAAGACAAAGCGAAACAAAAATCCAAATATTGACGAACAAATACTCCTCCTCAATACAAAAACCTACACAGTTACAGAAATTACAAGTTAATTCGATTACAAAAGGGCTCACCTTTGATCACTGGGCATAAATCCTCGGCCGATCGATCCATGTCTGCCATCGCCTCGAGGGAACCGGTCGACTCGATACCCTAAGGACTAAATCTGTGTCTCCAAAACACACATACACGCGAGGAGGGGAACAAATCGGCCCGACAAAGGCAAAGGGATCTTGACGATGGAAAGAAATCTCTCTGACACCTGAATGGATCGGGGAAAGTATGTCATGCATGAGGCGATCGACTGAGAGAAATGTAATCACCCGATCATGGGATCGCTGTTGTACATCCCATTATAACTAACTAATAAAGGAAGAAAATAAAATGTTTACCTTTTTTATGAACAATTTTCTGAAAAATCCTCATATTTTGGGTTTTCTCAGATCGTACCCGTTAGTTTTATATATATATATATATATATATATATATATATATATATATATATATATATATATATATATATATATATATATATATATATATATATATATATATATATATATATATATATATTATGAGAGAGAAACATTTAATCTTGTTTCTCCTTATATTGTCGATTGTCGATTCTACTAATGAAAATATCATAGAATTTATCACTGAGCATGTGCTGAATTTGTCTCGCTTTAGTTTATAATTAAACACATGATATTTTCATTAATAGAACTAATAATATAAAAAAAATTAAATGTTTCACTTTTCAAAATATAAATATCGAAATACTAAACATAACTAATTTTAAGAAATAATCTTTAATTAACCCTTTATTTTAGTACTATCATCCAATTCTAATGCGTCTCATTATTGACTTCCAATACTGTTATTGTTGAGTTTCAATAAAGAGTTACTCATTAATTTTATAGGATTTATACCTATGTTATATGCAAACCCTCCTTAAGAGCCTTTTGCTATTTTTCATTAACTTTGTGAGATTTATATGGATTATAATTTGTAGGTTTTATATTATAAATATTCTTCTATTAACTTCTAAATAAGAAGTTACACTCATATTTTTCATGTATCTGAATACAAGAATTAGCAAACACACTATTTACTTGCTGTATTGGTTTGCATTTTGCTATCAAATTATTATTATTATTATTATTATTATTATTATTATTATTATTATTATTATTATTATTTTACTTTGGTTGGATGAAGCAAGATGCCTCATTAAAACCCATATTGTACTCTTGCCCTCCAAAGTAATTAAACACAGCCATACACATCCAATTTCTTCAATAGCAAAAGGATAAAAGTAGAAGGTTATTATTTGTTGTTAACTGCTATAAAATATTGACTATGAGTTACTTGATAAAAATAATTTGATCAATTATAAAATGATGAAATACGGTTTGAAATCATTTGAATCTCAAGTGAAAGCATTGCATTGCACCCGATGCACTCCAATCTATTTTTTTCAAATTTAAAGAAGTTTTTTAGGTTAAACAAAAAAATAACATATCACATATAAGGATTGGTTTAAATTTTTTAAAATATTCAAAAAATTTTGAATTGGACTCAGGACATAACTCATTGTTTTTCTAATTTATTTTTTTTATTTTTTAGCATCTAAATAATATGTCATTTTTTCTATTTTTCTCCTTTTTTATTTCTACTGAATTAAGATGTATCCATATAATGTTTTGTGACATTTATCCTTCTAAGTAGGCTGACAACCTATAGTAAAAATTTTGTGCAGAAAATATAAGTCCTGATATATGGTATATTAATTTTAGTTTTAGACCAAATAATGTATGGCATACAATGACTGCTCAAATAATTTGAAACCATCACGAAAGCATTGCATTACAACCGGATGCACTTCTACCTTAATTTTTTTAATATAGAGAATTTTTTAGATTTTTTTTGAATATTTCAACATCTTAATAATGTGTCGTTTGCCTAATTCTCCATGTTTTTCTATTTCCACTAAATTAACATGGATCAATGCAATGTTTTCTATTTTCAAATTTTCTCTCAATTTTTTATCATTTCAATAGTAATCATGTCATCAAGCGCTTATTAATTTAGTGAATTTTTCATTGAATTATAAACTCTAATACCTTTTGGCTTTAGACACTAATTAATTATGTCATTAGGCACTTATTATATGCAAAGAAATTTTAAAGCCAACTGAAAAATGTTGATTTAAGCATAGGTTTGCTCTTGTTTACATTCTCTTATAATTATTTTCGTTTAAATTATCATTAAAAAATTTTAATTTTATCTTTGAAGTTTCATGTGTTGATAATCGTGAATTATGTCATTTTGATGATGAAGAGGGGTCCAAAAGCTCTTCTAGTTAGATGATTCAAGGATGAAACTTTATGGATCATTTTCATCACTTTCTTACGACATCTGCTAAACATAGTCAAGCGAAATTAGTCTCCATATCACTATTATCACCAAACGAGTAGATTATATGTTCTTTCTTTTTATTAATAACAAAGGAGAAGAAGTGCTAGCTATGTTTATCTTTTCTTTTTTTATGATGCTTTATGATAATTTTATAATTTCTTTTTAATTGACATTATACATTGATAATAATCTAATTTTTGTAATGATTACTATTGAAAACACTAGAATTTATAATTAAATTATTTTAACTTTAATTTAAGACTAGCATTGAAAGGGTATTACTTTAAATTCAAGTTCATCTTATTTTTAAGATGACATATAGATAGGAGGTATCCATCATTAATTAGTTATCATTATAAAAAAGAAAGAGATTATTAAATCTTAAATTTTGATAATAAAATTAATTAATGAGTTTATTGGACTAATATATCTTTGAGATAACTAATGCAGAAAATATATTGAACATACACTTGTACTATCGAAGGGGCAAACATTGAGTTAGAGGATTAATTAATATGTCAAAGAATAGACTTCAGGAGGTTTAGATATTGTACTGGAAAGAATAAAAATTACATAAGAAGATCAGACATCATAGTGAAAATATGCTAAAAGGAGTAAGCGATATGTCAAAGATTAAATAACATATTGAAAGTTTATATGAAAGGGTCCTAAGATTAGAAAATATACCAAAAGCTTTGATGTTACGCGCCATATGAAGTTGTTAAGTCAAGATTAAAATGTTCTATATCAATTTGAGTCATTTTGGGCTCATTTTGAGCCCAAGCTTATAGCAACCTTTGGGCTTGAGTTTGGGCCAAGATTAGACCTATTAGAAGGTCAAACAAGTAGCTTATATTAAGCTTAGATAGTAGTATTATTAGGCCTTTGTGGTGATACCGCCTAAGTCAATCGATAACACAAAAAAGTATTACAAGTACTATTGATGATAGTACCACCAGTTTAAGCAATAGTACCACTTAAGGCAGTGGTCGTACTACTCAAAATTTAAATTTTATGATGGTAATATCATCATAGTATAGATTTGTTACTCATATTAAAAGTTACTGTGGTAATACTACCTAATGTCAACGGTAGTATTGCCTATACATTAAATTTGAAGATTTAAATTTTTAGTTCTATTTTTAAAGTTTTTAATATTTATAAATATCCTACTCAGGCTTGGTTGATGAAGTATCAATTCCTGAAATAGTGTAAGTGTTGTAAGCTCTCTTTTTAAGTATAGTTTGAGCCTCCTTGTCTTGAGTTTAGTTATTATACTAAATTGTCATATATGAGAGATCTATTATAAAAAAAAGTAAGTATGAATGTTATCTCTTTAGCCTAAAAATGAATAAAGTTATAATATGAGTTATTGATTTTTGTCCGTTAGAAAAAAGGTTCAACGGTAAAAATTAACAATTTTAATGAAAGAAGAATCAAGAATGGACATGAAAGAAGAATCAAGAATGGACAAACCATTATAAATTAGTTTGTCTCTCTTTACTTATCTTTTATTTATAACTTAATATTATTCTTTTTACTCTAACTTTTACTTGATCAATTGAGTTTTCAAAATATATTAGAGTTTTCAAAATATATTATTTTTTGATCAAATATTTTTTGATCAAAATATTTTGAGAATTTTATGTTCGCATGTTATGGTTGCTATTAGGTATAGGAATGGTAATCATTTTATTAATATTATTATATTGCTTACACTTACAAGAAAATCTACAATGATAAATATTTTATATAAGAAGTAAACAATATTGGATATAATAAAAATATGATCATATCGTATTACCTCTAAGAAGCATGGTTGTAAGCTAGTAGAAGAAAGAAAGCAAAAAATGAATTAATACATAGTGAGAAGAAAAAGAATAAGTGTTCAAGGTGCCAACAATTTGAACTTAATTTTTGATCATGTAAATTCACAACAGTATCATCTATTTTAGGAAAATGATATTTAGATAGGATTTTGGTTATCTAAAGCTTTTTTTAAAGTAGTTTAGTGAATATGTATTCATATTTTTTAAGTAGCTTAGTGAAAACTTATTTTTAGTGACTTATAGACTTGTAATATATAAATATACAAATAGTTTTCGGATGAAAGTTGAAGCAAATTCTATTAATATAATGTGTCTTAATAAATTCTAACCATTTGGTTGTTCAAATTTGAAGCAAATTATATTGGAAGTGTAAGTTTTACCAGATTCTCAGTTTTACAATATATACTTTGTTTTACATATTACAAAAACCAACAAAATTTAAGGTTAACTTTTGGGGACCAAATTTTTATCAGATGTTTTAAACCAATTTAGAAGTTCAAATGTCAAAGTACATTGTATGGATCCATGAAATTTCAATAGAAATAAAAATAACTTAGTGAAAATAGAAAAATGACATGCTATTTAGATACTAAAAAAATTAGAAAATTATCTTAAGTTTTCTCTAAATTAGAAATTTTGAGATAGAAGTCCATCTGAGTGCACTTCAAAGGTTTAATGAAAATTTTAGGATATTTTGACCAGTCTTATTTTTTTTTTACCCTAAAAATAATATATCATATATCAGAATTTGACATTTGGGGACCAAATTCTTATAAGATGTTTTAGAATAATGCATGGATCTATGATATTTCAGTACAAATAAAAAAATATTGAGAAAATAGGAAAATGATAGACTATTCAAATGCTGAAAAAAAATCATATGAATTACATAATTAAAAAAAATTGTGATAGAAGTCCATTTGAGTGTAATTCAAAGATTTCATAAAAAAAAAGTTCAAATGATTTAGATTAATCTAAGTACGACACACTATCTTTGATTTGACTCCAAAAATAATATATCACATATTATAAACTATTTTCTATGGATCAAATTTGAACCATAGAATGTGGATCTATTCAAAAGTTCAAATGTTAAAAAATATTGCATGGATCAGTCATGATTTAGTGGAAATAAAAGAATTGAAGAAAATGAAAAAAATAACACAATGTTCATATGTTGAATATTTTGGAAAAATATCAAAAAATCATAAATTAAAAACTAGTAACATATGTTCATCTATGTCCAATTCAAAGATTTCATAAAATTTTTAAAAGATTTGGACCAATCCTTTTATGTGATACATTGTTTTTAGTTTAACCTCGAAAATAATGTATTGTATATTAGAAAATATTTTCTTTGCACAAAATTTTTACCATGGAATGTAAACATATTTAAAAGTGCAAATATCGAAAAACATTGCAAGGACAAGTAATGATTTGGTGAAAATGAAAAAAATTCAAGAAACTAAAAAAATGATTCATTGTTCAGATGTTGAATAATTCAAAAAAATCAAAAAAAAATTATAAATTAGAAAAACAGTGGGATAAGTCAATCTAAGTCCAATTCAAAGATTTCATAAAAATTTTAAAAGTTTTAGACGAGTCCTTATATATGATACACTATTTTTGGTTTGATGCCAAAAATAGTGTATCGAATATTAGGAAATATTTTCTTTTGACCAAATTTTAATATAGAATTTGGACATATTAGAAGCTCAATTGTTAATAAATATTATATAGACTAGTTATGCTTTGGTGAAAATGGAAAAAACTTAGAGAAAAAAGGAAAATGACACATCATTTAGATGTTTAATAATCCAAAAAAAGCAAAAAAATTCCTATATTGGAAATATAGTGGCATATATCAATTTGGATCTAATTCAAAGATTTTAGGAAAATTTTAAATAATTTAGGTTGGTCGTTGTATATGATATATTATTTTTGGTTTGATCCAAAATGTTATGTATCACATACTAGGAAATATTTTCTCTGCACCAAATTTTTATCATAGAATATGAACACATTTAAAAGTTCAAATGGCAAAAAAACATTGCATGGACCGATTTGGTGAAAATAAAAAAACCTTGGAGAAAATGAGAAAGTGACACATTGTTCAGATGCTGAATAATTCAAAAAAATATCAAATTTTTTTTTTCTAATTTAGAAAAGTAATAACATATGTCCATCTCGATCTAATTAAATATTATATAAAAATTTCAAAAGATTTGGATAAGTGTTTATGTATGATACTTTACTTTTTGCTTGATCTCAACAAAATAATATATTGCGTCCTAGGAAATATTTTCTTTTGACCAAATTTTTATTATAGAATGTGGAGAAGCTTGTTACAAATCTTTTACTTTCTAGCTTTGGATAATGTTATGGAGTTGTCTAGTAGAGAGTCAGTTACTGAATCGGTTAGAAGTCAGTTACGGAGTTGGTTAATAAGAGTCCAAGTCCTTAGGGAAATTCTTGGCAGGATTCTATAAATAGGGATGTAACTATTTCTTTCAAACAATCATGAATAAGAAATGAAATATTATTTAGTCTTTCAACTAAACCCAAGGAGGCTGATCCCCTCGAAGTGATCAAGGAGGCCAATCCCCTCGAAGTGATCAAGGAGGTCGATCCCCTCGAAGCGATCATTTATCCCTTTTTTCTTCCACTTCCTCCGCTTTTCCTCCGCTCCTTTCACTTCTTCTACGATAAAATCATAAGGGGTCTTATCATTTGGTATCAGAGCAGTGATCCTTGGCGTTCTCGCTGCAACTTCGCATCATCTTCATCGCAGCTATCATCTTTATCAAAAAAAAGGAGAAAAATAAGAAAAGAAAGAAGAGAGAAAAAGGGCAGAAGACCTTGGCATCCGGCCGCAGCCACTGCCCCTCTCCACCGCCACTGTTGCCAGTGACCATCGCTGCCGCTACTTCCTCAACCACCGCTGCTTCCTCAACCACCGCTGTCAGCGTGCGGTGTGACAGAAACAGAGCAGCCCCGGTGCCTTCTAGCTTCGGCGCTCTTCTTCCTTGCTGCCTCTCCTTGGGTCGCAGCCGTAATCGACATCCGCTGCAACCTTCATAGTCGCATCCTAGTGCTGCCTTCCAACCACTCCTGTTTTGCATCCTCTATCGTAGAATGCCGTCGCTTTCCCTCCTCACGGTGACTCCCCACGGTGTCGCTGCCATCCAGCCCCCGATGCTCTCACCCCACGTAGCAACAGGGTAGCAATTTTTCCTTATTGCTGCGATCGCAACAAGCCTTTATGCAGCCCTCAGCATCCACTTCCTCGACAGCTTCACACCAATAATACTAAATTACAGATCTATAATCTTATGCAATGACCACCAACAAACCAGTGAAAGCCCAGATGGAAGCATTATAAACTCGAATTGAGGATCAAATAGAGGCATTAGAATTTCAAATTGGGAATCAAATGGAGGCATTAGAATTTCGAATTGGGAACCAAATGAAGTTATTAGAAATTCGAATTGGGAACCAAATTGAAGCATTTGAAATTAGAATTGAAAATCAGCTATAGGAGACCCTTAACGAATTCAAAAGAAGCCTGCTAGAGAACTTTAGTAAGTTTCAATAAAATGGACAGCTCGCTAAAATTTGTCAGACTTCTACAATGTTAGAATATCAAAACAGATTCCAACAATTATCAAATCAAGCTATAAATTGGTCTGAATGACAACTAGTGGATACCTTTATTGAAGGGCTTAATCCATATATTAAATATGAATTTAAGGTTCGATAGCCCCGCACTATGATAACTATAATTTCATTTACACATCTACATGAGAAAAAAATTAGTCGAGAAAATCATCGACACAGAAGTAACTGCAAACAAATGGTCAACGAGCCACCTAGTAAGGAGCACCTATGTAAACAAGAGCAACCTCTAGTGATTGAACCAATTAGAGAGGATTCGGAAGTTGACAAAGTTGACTCCGATCATGAAGTTGAAGGAATTTGGAAACATCAGCATGTTACAGTTCGGATTGATACCGATAGCACTAACGATTTCATGGACAACAAGGGTGCCAACCGATTGGCCTACCATATTGAAGATTGTGACAAATTAGAAGTAAAGGTTGATGATAGATAAATTTGAACTTGTGATAGCAAATGTTCAAAGATAAAGGGTCAAAAATTACTCGAGGATTTCTTTTTGCTACCCTTAGAAGAATTCGAAATGGTGATCCTAAAGGGAAGACAAAGAAATAAGACCACAACTGCTACTAGCCATTGGATGAAGAGGGTACTCCAAAGGATTTTAAAGACTACTACACTAAAAGGTCAACCTGTTGCTCACACCATCAAGTGGAGGTCGTACTTACTTGATTAGCGAGTTATGATGCGTCGCAGATACCTTGTGCATAATTTGATGCCACTCAGCCTTGAGGACAAGGCTGATTTGATGAGGGTGGAATTGTTACGAATCTTTTACTTTCTAGCTTTGGATAATGTTATGGAGTTGTCTAGTATAGAGTCGGTTACTGATTTGGTTAGAAGTCAGTTACGGAGTTGGTTAATGCTAGAGATTTGTTAGTCGGTTAGAAGTCAGTTACGGAGTTGGTTAATAGAAGTCCAAGTCCTTGGGGAAACTCTTGGCGGGACTCTATAAATAGGGATGTAACTGTTTCTTTCAAACAATTATGAATGAGAAAGAAAATATTATTTAGTCTTTCGACTAAACCCAAGGAGGCTGATCCCCTCGAAGTGATCAAGGAGGCCGATCCCCTCGAAACGATCATTTATCCCTTTTTTCTTTCACTTCCTCTGTTTCTCCTCCGCTCCTTTTGTTTCTTCTACAATAAAACCCTAAGGGGTCTTATCAAAGCTCAAATGTCAAAAAATATTGCATAGACCAGTAATAATTTAGTAAAAATAGGAAACACTTAGAGAAAATGGGAAAATAAAACATTGTTCAAATGTTGAATAATTTAGTAAAATATCAAAAAAAATTTCTAAATTAGAAAATAAGTGGCATATAACCATCTGGGTCTAATTCAAATATTTCATGAAAATTTTAAAATATTTGGACCAGTCTTTAACTTAAAAACTAATTTATCATATATTAGGAAATATTTTTTTAAAACTAATTTTTTACCATAAAATGTAGACCTATTTAGAAACTCAAATATTAAAAATCATTGTCTGAACAAGCCATGATTTGGTGGAAAAAAATTTAGAAAAAAAAAAGAAAAATAGAACATTGTTCAAATGTTGAATAATTAAAAAAATCTCTAAATTTGCATAAATATGGCACATGTCTATCTGAGTCCATTCAAAAGATTTCATTAAAATTTTAAAAGATTTGGTTTGATTTCAAATAAAGTGTATCATATATTAAAAAATATTTTCTCGAGATTAAATTTTTACTAAAGAATGTGGACCTATTTAAAAGCTCAAATGTTAAAAAATATTACATTGACGAATCATGATTTGGTGAAATCGAAAAAAAGAAAAAAAAAGGAAAATGACACATAGTTCAGAAGTTGAATAATTCAGAAAAATATCAAAAAAATTATAAATTAGAAAAATAGTGACATATGTCCATCTGAGTTAATTCAAATATTTTATTAAAAAATATTTTTAATTTGATATACGATTTTTTTATTTGGACCAGTCCTTGTTTATGATATACTATTTTTAATTTGATCTCAAAAAATTATGTATCACTTATTAGAAAATATTTTCTCTAGACTAAATTTTTACCATAGATCTGCTAGAACTTTGCATTGATACATTATGATTTGGTGGAAATCAAAATAACTTGGAACACATAAAAAAAATAACACATTAGTCAGATTTGAATTATTTAAAAAATATCTATTTTTAAATTAAAAAATAGTGACATATATCCATTTGGGTCCAATTGAAAGCTTTCATAAAAATTTCAAATGATTTGGATTAGTCATTATATGCAATATATTATTCTTTGTTTGACATGTATCGCATATTAAAAATTATTTTCTCTAGACCAAATTTTCATCATAGAATGTGAAACTATTTAGAAGCTCAAATATTAAAAAATATTACATGGATCTATAATGTTTTGATGAGAATAAAAAAAATTAAAAAAGAAAAAATGTCACACTATTTAGATGTTGAATAATTAAAAAAATATCTAAATTTTTTTCTAAATTATAAAAACAATGACATATGGTCATGTGGGTCTAATTAAAATATTTCATAAAAGTTTTAAATGATTTAGGTCAGTCCTTATATACAATATGTATTTTTGGTTTAACCCCAAAAATAATGTATCACATATTAGAAAATATTTTATCTAAACTAAATTTTAATCATAGAATGTGGACCTATTTAAAATCTCAAATATAAAGATACATTGCATGGACAAGTCATGATTTGGTGAAATGAAAAAGATTTGGAGAAAATGGGAAAATGACACATTGTTCAGATGTTGAATAATTCAGAAAAATATAAAAAAATCTCTAAAGTAAAAAAAAAATAGTGACATATGTCCATTTGGGTCCAATTCACAAACTTTATAAAAAATTTAAAGAATTTGGACTAGTCCTTATTTGCTATACACTGTTTTTTATTTGACCCCAAAAAAATAGTATATCACATATTAGAAAATATTTTCTCTGAAACAAAATTTTTCTCATAGAATATGGACCTATTTAGAAGCTTGAATGTCAAAAAATATTTTATGGATCCATTGATTTGGTGAAAACAAAAAAAGAAACTTAGAGAAAATAGGAAAATGACACACTATTCATATTTGAATAATTTAGAAAAATATTTAAAAATTCTCTAAATTAGAAAAACAATGATATACGTCCATCTGGGTCCAATACAAAGATTTTTTAAAAATTTTAAATGATTTGAATTAGTTCTAATATATGATATACTATTTTTTATTTAACCTAAAAAATAATGTATCACATTAAAACTTAATTTTTTTGACCAAATTTTAACAGGTTGTCTATATATTAGAAACTCATATATTAACAACTATTGACAATCTAAAAAATAAATGAATAGGCTGCTGGTGCCTACTTATTCAAAATTTTTAGATTGTCAATAGTTGTTACCAATGATCACTGCAATCTGTAGTTATTTTGATAAAATAATATATATACAAATACATATAGCACATACAAGTTACAAAAATTTATCACTAATTTTTCATCTTCACATGGATGCAATGCTATCATATGCTTTTCCAAATTCCTATGGGTTGGTCTTTCAAATAAAAAAATACTTATTTGTAAGATACTCTTCAAATTCAGATGTCTTCAGATCAATGATTTCTTTAGTATTCGATAAATTAAGAAGAACAGACACATCTAATATCGAAATTGATAGTTCGATTCTATTCACTACAAACTTATTATTTTCATCCTATTATTCTATAATTGCTTATAATAATCCATAAGAGAAAGCTATGTAAGGGATATCTAAAATACCTAAATAAAGAGGGACTTGGAGGAAGGAGATACAAGGAGATTGTGGAAGAGGTTTTGAGAGAGAAGGAAAAGGTTTTAGGTAAAAGTAATCGGCCAAGGTGAGGAGAAGCGGTATTGATGGGTTTAGGATGGTGTTATCGTAGGCCTTCAGTAGAAAGGGATCAGGTTTGGATCTTTGGCGACAGTACTATTGGCTTGGGTGATGCTACTACATGTGGATAGAAGGCTCTAGTGGTGGAACTCAATCTAGTGGTACTACTATCGACCTTTTTCTAAACCTGTGTTCAAAATATGATCAAGAATAATTTAAATAAGTTTAATACACCAAATTATTCCTCACTTAGGGGTTTAGTAAAAATGTCTACTAATTGATATTTCATATCAATGAAATCTAAAAATATAACATGATTGATAATATGATCCCTAATAAAATGATATATAATGTTAATATTCTTGATTCGAGAATATTGAATAAGATTTTTTTAATAAAAAAATTATATTAATATTATCCACTTTATAGAGATATTTTTCAAGTAAAGTCTATAATCTTCTAAAGTATTATTTATCAAGATTACTTGCGCATAGCATGCACTTATTGTAACATATTTAGCCTTAATTATAGATAATTTGATAGAGTTTTACTTCTTAGATGACAAGGAAATAAGTGTATGACCTAATGAAAAAGTTCCAAAAATATTTTTTCTATCCATTCTATATCTAGCAAAATCAATATCAGCATAAATAATTAAACTAAAATTATTATATTTAGGATATCATAATCTCATATTTGATGTTCTTTTTAAGTATCTAATTTTTTTTACTATTTCATAGTAAGATGGTTTGGGATTAGACTAAAATCTTATATAAAGCTCAACACTAAATATTATATCATGTCTGATTGCAATAAGACATAGTATACTAACTATCATGCCTTTATTACTCTTTTGATCAAAGTATTCTATTTCATTGTCCATGTCTAGTAGAGATGCTCATTGGTGTATTGATAGCCTTAACATTGCCCATGTAAAATCGTTCTAATAGGTTATGAGTATACCTGGTTTGACTAACGAAAATTTTATCATTTAGTTATTTAATTTGTAGACATAAGAAAAATATCAATTCATCATCAAGCTCATTTCAAATTCTTCGCTTATACTCTTAGCAAATGATTCACGTAAAGATTCATTAGTGATAAAAAAATAATATCATCAATATAAATTTAAAAATAAAAAATTATTATCAAAATATTTAATAAATAATATGATATTCTTCTTATCTTTTAAAAAATTAATTTGAATAAGAAAAGAACTAAATCTCTTATACAAAGCCCCAGGGGCTTGTTTGAACCCATAGAGAGCCTTAAGATAATTTATAAATATAATTTTAAAATGGTCATTTTCAAATCTAGGTGATTATTCAATGTAAACTTCTTCAAAAATAAAATCATTAAGAAAAATATTTTTAATATCTATTTATAATAATTTAAAATTTTAAAATATGTATAAGTCATGAGCATTCGTATGACTTTAAGTTTAACCACAAGAGCGAAGGTTTTTTTATAGTCTATACATTCTTCTTGGTTGAAACTCTTAGCTATTAATCTAACTTTATTTTAAATCATGATGCCTTATTCATCTTATTTATTCCTAAAGATCTAATTGTTACCAATTGCAATATGATCACTACGTCTAGAAATAAGAATTCAAATTTTATTTCTTTCAAATTGATTTAGCTTTTTATGTATTGTCAAAATCTGAGTTATCTGTTAGAGTATCATCAATGTATTTATACTCAATTTGAGATAGAAAAGATATTTACATAAATAAGTTTTAAAGAATAATGAGTTTGAACATCTTTTGATGTATCCTTAATAATTTACTTCGTAGGATGTGCATCTATATATATTCATTCCTTAGGTAAGATTTATTTGAAAAAAAATACATCCAAATTGATTTAGGAAGTAAAATCATCATTTAAATTTAATTTATTAAGTTCAAAATTAAAGATCATTTAAAATTATATTTAATTAGTATCATAGGATTACTTTATTATTCATTGTCCTATATTTAATGAGACAGATTATACATATTGAAAAACACAAATGAGAATTTTTTTTTCTTTCTATGGATTTTGATTTATGGAATATTATCAAGTATAGATTTTAAAAATCTTCTAAACTGATAGGCGAATGGAACGAATTTAAAAATATATATTATTAAAAAGCTAGCTATGAATACTTTATTTTATATCTTAGATAAAAATAAATTTAATCGAGTTTCTACTTATGACACCGCAAATGACATATGACATATCCTTAAAGTCACATATGAAGGAACTAATAGAGTAAAGGAATTTAAAATTAATCTTTTTATTCATAGTTATAAGTTATTTAAAATGAATCTATTGGTAGCATATATATTTATTTTACAAATATTATCAATGGATTAAAAGCTCTTAGTAAAACCATACTAATCTTGAATTAGTAAGTAAGATCTTAAAGTCTCTTCCTAAAAGCTAGAATTCAAAGGTAACGACAATATAAGAAGTTAAAGATTTGAATAATCTTCCTCTTGAAGAATTTATAGGATCTTTAATGACTTATAGAATGACATGCAAAGCTTCATTGAAAAAGAGAAAAACTTTCTAAAGAAAAAAAATGATATGACTCTCAAATCCAAGGAAGATTAATCAAGCAAAAGTTCAAATAATGATAATAAAGATATAACAATTATTACAAAAAGATTCAACAAGGTTATGAAGAAAAATAGGACTAATCTAGCAAGTAGAAAAGTAAAGACTAAAAATGAGTTTAAGAAAAATATAGTTATATGCTATGAGTGTAGAAAGTCAAGATACTTTAAAAATGAATATCTACAATTGAAGAAGAAGTTACTAAACCAAAAGAAGAAGAAAACATTCAAAGCAACGTGATGAATCAAGTGAGTAGAAGCAAAAGAGTAAACCATTAAAGAAAAAGTAACAAATTATGCCTTAATGCCACTCAAGGATAAAATATTTGACTCTCTTAAAACTTCTTTATCACATAAAGAATTACTTGAAATATTTCATGATTTATATAATAAACTTATAAAGATTGATAAAAATTATAATTCACTAAAAAGAGATTATGCATTACTTACTAATAAATTTGATATAATAAAAATTATGCATAATGAATATATATCAACATCTTATACTCTTTGCTCTAAATGTGAAGATTTAAAACAATCTAATTATGAACTTAGAAAGGGGTTATTTCAAAAATTACATGCTTTAGAAAATACAAAAAAGGACCTAAATGTCATGAATGAGAAACTAGAATATTGCTTAGAAAAATCAATTGATAGTAATAAAATAATAGAATCTCTTAAAAAAGTAAAACAAGTATTTACAATAAACATTAAAAAAAATTAAAATTCGAAATAAATCATTTGATATGATTCTTACTAAACAAGGTTTTATATTTAGAAAAAAAGATATTGGTTTTATGAATAGTAGCACATATCAAAAGCTAACTGATTTTGTAAAAAGACTCACTATATATTTCTTCTAAAGTTAAATATAACTTGTGTGAGAAGTTCGATCACTATTCTTACATATGCTCTTTTAAAAAATAAAGCCATCTTAGATTTAATTATTTAGGATCCAAAGTTAAATAGGTACCTAAAGCAAATCTTTTTTTTTTTATAGATATGTCTCCAAATAAGAGCTAGGACGAAAAAATGGTATCTTCGTAATGGATGCTTAAGACACATAACTAGAGATTCAACAAATTTATCAAAGCTCACTAGTCAAAATGGATGATTGTTACAATCCTTTTATTTTTTGAATTTTTAAATAATATTTATTAAATTATTTTTATACAGGAAGAGTCGAATAGGGGTTTATTTAATATTTATTTATTATTGAGAGTCTAAATCCTGGTGGACTCTAGATGGAACTATCATATCCCAGATTTATAAAATATAATAAATCATCATTTTATTAATTGTAATTTATAGAATACAATCCTTTCCTTTTTTTTCTTTTCATCCTTGAATTCAAATTATTACCTTTACAATAGTAAATATTTTATTAATAAAAAAAGATCATATCTTTTTTGATAAGGTCACAAGTCTCTTCCACTCAAACTTCAGATCTATTGCAAAATTATAGATTATGCTAAAAATAAATATAAGATAAATATATATCAGCAACCACACATGTTGGTAGGAACCTCAGAAAAATCATAAAAATAATCTAACATTCGTGAAACAAATATCAATAATTTAATAATAAATAATAATATATGGATTCATCATAAAACTTAAGCATCTGAAAAATAATGATAATATCTTAAGCAAAATCATGCATCAATCACATGCAACACATACAAGATAACTGGAAAACAAAGACGTACATCACACCCAATGGTGTTCTCTCCCAATAGCAAATAGAGAGGCATACTCCACGGGATGGATTCCTCCTAACAGCGGATGGAGATAATCTATATCGCACTCCCAACAACAGATGGAGTGGTATCCCTCACCCGCCCAAATGGGGACACGTTCCTCCCAACAACGGATGGAGGAACCGTCTAACCATCACGTCTGATGGTCCGCTAATCCCCGAAGGGAATCGTCATACCTGTCTTCCGCAGGAATACATAAACATCCATGATCATTCATTTACATTCACTCATTCATTCACACATGCATCTAAGAAATAGTATGATCAAATATTATAAGAGACCATGCTTTATGTATGATCTACTAGACTATGTCCATTGGTGGCTCCGTACTGTGATGAGCCCGTAACTCTTTACACAGGTTGCACTTATAATGTAGACCATTAGCCTAGTTATATATACTATATGGTACAATCATATCAATATCATAAACGTAAGAAAAGTAAAAACTAATAATCATTTTCAAATGACATCTTCAAAGAAAACTTTTAAATTCATCAAATCATAAAGGCTTAAAACATCAATCTCTCAATAGTCTTTAATCAACCAAAACTTTAATTCGAATAGCTCAATTGACTTAAACCATATTCACTTCAATTATGACCTAATAGAACTAACCTTAAATCCTTATAGAACCAGACTTAAACCATATTCAGTTCAATTATGACCTAACAGAACTAACCTTAAATCCTTATAGAACCAGTCTGGAATCACTCTAGACTAGTGTAATTTAGATTTGATTGATCTTGATTAGGTCAAAGTAGGATTAAATTGGTCAAGTTAGTCTGGAATCACCCTAAATTGATTTTAACCAATCAAACCTATCTTATTTAGTTAATTAAAGAGCTTAAACGAATAAAGGAAGAGAAAATCGGACTATGTCGTACAGTGCTAGCCCAAATTGAACCAACCCACTTAAGTCTTGGACATGTCGTCCTAACTAATAGGTTAAGTTTAAAATACAATTGGCTAGATAGAGGAGCGATGATATGTCTAACATCAATCTCATTGGGCTAAGCCTTACCACTGAACTAGGCAATGCTTGGCTCGTGAGTTGGGTCATGTTTAGACATATGATTTGGTGTCGTATCTGATTATATGGATTGAGTTATACCTAGTAGCATAAGTTGGCTTATGCTTAGCCACATGATTATGTCGTACTTTCCCACATGGGCTAGGAGGTACAATGCCACATGGACTGGATCATACCTAGCCACATGGGTGGATCAAGCCTAACCACATGTATTAGGTCATATCTTACCACATGAGTTAGCTCCTACCTGGTCACATGGGCTAGGTCGTATATAACCACATGGGCTGAGTCGATCTAGTCTGACAGATCAACTTAACTCAAGTTAGATCCAAATTAGAATACTTTTATCAAATTATATTTCAAAATTCTAAATTATCAAGAATAACTCAAATCCATGAATTAAAAAATTTAAATTCATAATCTTAAATTTAAAACTAATTAAATCATAAAAATTCATATATAATTCTTAAAATACAGAAATATCTAATTAAATAAATTAGAACCATTAATCTAAAAATAATAATTTTAATAGTTAAATCATTATTAAAACTCACTTAAGCTTAAGAGATTAATATTAATCAAATAATTATTCTAATATCACAAATTAATTATCATTATTTATTAATCATAAAATTTTAAAAATTTAAATCTTATTATGCATCATAAAATTTGTAACAATTCTAATATCAGTATTTCAAAACATAAATCAAACAAAAAAAAAGAGAAAGGATCCTACCACTCCTTGGCTATCCTTTTCTCGAGATCATCTCCTCAAGACGCTCTCTCCTCAATCCTCCCATTGTTAGGCTTGGTGAGAAATGAGTGAAGAGAAGCCCCCCTTATATAGGAGAAGATGAGATCTCTCTAAAAGACAAGTAAATATTTAATTTTATATTAAATTTATTTTTATTTTACTTTCACACACAAAAATAGAAACATAATATTCATTTATAATGGTTCACACTTAAAAATGGTATGTATACTTTTTACTTTCTAAAAATCATATCACTTATTAAGAAATAAATTGATTAATAATCTAATTGATTAGTAAGATTCCTAACTTATTCACATGATTAGGGAAATCAAATTTAATTATTTACTTAACTATAATACACAAACATGAAAGTTAATAATAAAGTAATATATTATTTATAGTAATTAATTTATGTTAAGGGAGAAATTATCGATGATTACATTTCTCCCCCACTTAATAGAAATTTGGTTCCCAAATTTGATTAAAAATAATATTAATTAATATCATTAGCTCTTGAAATACTAAGTCAAAAGATAAATTTGAAAAATATTTAGATTAAATATACCACTCAAAAACTTTAAGTTAAGATATATATATATATATATATATATATATATATATATATATATATATATATATATATATATATATATATATAATATTAACATAAAGTATATGACAAATTAATGAAATTCATTGAATAAATTTGGTTTTAGATTACTCATAACAAGTATATCAAATTCTATATCTAATAAATCAATGAAATTTTTAAGTTTTAAAAGTTAATTGATTGTTGACAAAAATATAAGTTGAGGTGTAACTCAACAAACAAAAGCAATTGAAATGTTGAAAATTTATCTAACTATTCAACAAATATTCTTTTATAATTTTAAATTATTTATATATCATATGTGTCAAAGAAATAACATTATATTTAATTCCCATTAGATCTCGTCATTGTCTTAAACAAATAATATATGATAATTAATTTGATATTAAATTAAAATTCTATTCAAATTAATTACTCGTACAATCAATGCATGATCAAATTTATTCAACTACAAAGGCATATATTTTATTAATATAAAAAAATAATTTCTACAAATCATCCTAATACATGTCAAATCTAATTTCAATTTTAAAAATAATATATGGTAACAAAAATTATACAAATAAAAACTTTTTAATTTATATTTTTAAAATATCATATAAAATTTTTGCACTTAAAATTATCAAAACTTTTATATCCAAGAGAATAACTGAAACTTAGTATAATATTTAATTAGTAAAACTAGATATGTTAACTATAAGTATTCATAACGATGTAAGATAAAACTGAAAAAGATAATTAATTATCAATCCTAAAACGACACAATAAGTAACAAATATATTTTATTTATCTTACTCATAATAATATTCTAGAACAAAGGGTAACAAATTAATATGTCAAACTATAGTAAAAATTTTGTCAAACTTCATTCATATATCATCTACCTTAAATTTATAATAAAATTATATGAATGAATTTTTGGTCCCCAACTTGAAAATGACATGGCCAAAATAATAAATACTATAAGACTTATGCAATAAACTTAATTTATTTATAAAATAAAAATCTAAATATTTTACAGTAAACATAAGCATCATAAGATATTTCTAGTTAGATTGCCAACTTATTTTTATTTTAAGTATTATATATAAATTTAATATGTGCATCTTCATGAATAACTAAGTCAATTGATATTATTTATTTACTATATGTATCTAAAAATATCTATATTCTATAATCAAATTAATAATTCTTATTTACTTTTCAAAAAGAAGACAAGAGTATCATGACAAAATTATATTCAAAATGTAAAACTTTATAGGAGTTTTTTTAAGATAAACTAATACACTACTTATTTTAATTTAGAGAAAAAAAATAAAATTTTGGCCTTTTACTCAATAATCTCAAGTAATTTAACGAGATTATTTTTGTGTAACATCTTTAATCAATCAATTTCTTATCAAATTATAATAAAATAATCCTAATCTCCTAAAATCATATTTAGTTGTATTGCTATGAAATTCTTAAAATCTACCTCTCAAAAACTAATTTGGTCATCTAATCCTAGGACCCCATATTCCAATAGGTCCTCGACATCATTGCTTTGATACTATTAAAATTATCACATCCTAGATTTATAAAATATAATAAATTATTATTTTATTAATCATAATTTATAGAATACACTCCTTTCTTTTTTTTCTTTTCATCCTTAAATTTTAATCATTACCTTTACAATAGTAAATATTTTATTAACAAAAAAAAGATCACATCTTTTTTGGTAGGGTCACAAGTCTCTTCCACCCAAACTTCAGATCTATTATAAAATTATAGATTATGGTGAAAATAAATATAAGATAAAAATATATTAGTAACCACATATGCTGGTAGAAACCTTAGAAAAATTATAAAAATAATCTAACATTCATGAAATAAATACCAATAATTTAATAAAAATAATAATATATCGATTCATCATAAGACTTGAGCATCTGAAAAATAATAATAATTTTTTAAGCAAAATCATGCATTAGCCACATGCAACACATACAAGATAACTGGATAACAAAGACGTACATCATATCCGATAGTGCACTCTCCCAACAGTGGATGACGAAACATACTCCACGGGATGGATTCCTCCAAATAGCGGATGGAGATAATCCATAACGCACTCCCAACAACGGATGAAGTGGTATCCCTCACCCGCCCAAGTGAGGACACGTTCCTCCCAACAACGGATGGCGAAACCGTCTAACCATCACGTCTGATGGTCCGCTAATCCCCGAAGGGAATCGTCATACCTACCCTCGGTAGGGATACATAAACATCCATGATCATTCATTTACATTTACTCATTCATTCACACATACATCCAAGAAATAGTATGATCAAATATTATAAGAAACCATGCTTTATGTATGATCTACTAGACTATGTCCATTGGTGGCTCTGTATTGTGATGGGCCTGCAGCTCCTTTCACATGTTATACTTCTAATATAAACTATTAGCCTAGTTATATTTACTACATGGTACAATCATATCAATATCATAAACTTAAAAAAGTAGGAAACCAATAATCATTTTCAAATGATATCTTAAAAAAACTTTTAAATTCATCAAATCAACTTAATTCAAGTCAGACCCCAATTAGAATCCTCTTATCAAATTATATTTCAAAATTCTAAATTATTAAGAATAACTCAAACAGAGTTCTGTGATGAAACAGAGTTCTTCCCACATCCACAGAACGTTGCTTTCTACATACCTAACCGGCAAAGGTTAAAGGTGCAAGCAAAGGTTGAAGTTGGTAGCCACGCAAAGGAGGAAGTTGTTGCTTCCTAATCGACAGCCACGAAAAGGTTGCCATCACCGTCGCTGCCCCCGCGCCAACGATCTCTCCCCTCTTCGCTGCTGGCATTAATAGCAACTGTCGCAGCCAGCGTGTGATGCAAGATCTCTCCCCTCTTCGCTGTCAGCAATTTACAACAACCGTAGCGGCCAGCATGTGATGTGACAGAAACAAGGCCCTCGTTGCCTACCTCCCCACATTATCATTGTTGCTGTTTCCATAACCGCAACGAGCTCTCGGTGTCACTGCCCTCTATCGTTGCCAACGTTGTTCCTCGACCGTAGTGGGCCCTCGATGACACTGCAAGAAGTGTGGCCATCACTGTTTCCTCGACGACACTACTCCCAACCGCGGCCCTCATTGCCTCCCCTTGGGTCGCAACCGCAATCAACATCCACAGCAACCATCGCAGCCGCCTTCCAATTGCCCCTGCTCTGCGCTGCCTTTCAACCGCCCCTGCTTTGTGTCCTCTGCCATAAAATGCCACTGATTCCCCTTCCTCACGATGACTCTCCACGATGTCACTGCCATCCAACCCCCGGCGGTCTCCCCCTCGCTACCTTAGCCACATCGATCTGCAGCCACAGCCACCCTTGTTCTATGGAAAAATAGAGTAGAAGAATGCAGGAAAGAAAAAGGGCAGGAGAACGCAACTGCCGACCTTGGCATCAACCACTGTCGCTACTCTTTCCTTCCCCCCGCCATGCAACCCCGTCGTCATAGCTCTCCGGCCCCCGACCACTAGCATCATAGCCTCTGATCGTGTGATCATCCCACCGGTTGCTACAGCGCGAGAAGGGCTGCTGCTGCTTTTCGACCTAGCCCTCGATGGTGCTACCCCAACCGCACCATCATCACAGCGACTACCACCGTTGTTGCTCCCAACCGCGTCACCATTGCTGCTAGCCATTGAGCCCTTGCAGCACTAGTGAGCCCTTGCAGCACGTAGCCGCCGGTTGTCATCATCGCTTCCTCTTCTCCACAAATTGCGACAGCAACCTTTGTAGCCTTGTCTGCAACCGCCACAGCCATCGTCATTTCATCCTCTCTTCGCTGGTAGCATCAACAGCAACCGCCGCAACCATGTTCATAGCAACCGTCATAGCTGTAGCCACCACAATTGTTGTTGTTTCCTTCCCTCTTCGCTGTCGGCATCGATAGCAACCATTGCAGCCGCATCCCATTGCTGCCTCCCTCTTGCTTTGCATCTTGTCGCAGCCATCGGTTGCCACCAGATTACACTAACGCTACCGCCTTCCATCCTACGGTGCTCTCACCCCATGCAACAATAAAAATAGGGAATGACTATCGATAACTCAATTAAGGCTCAAATTGAAGCATTGGAAACCAGAATTGAGAACCGGCTATAGGAGACCCTCAATGAATTCAAAAGAAGCCTACTGGAGAATTTTAGTAAGTTTCAACAAGATAGATAGCTCGATAAAATTTGTCAGACTTCTACTATGTTAGAATATCATGGTAGATTCAAATGATGGTCAAATCAAGCCATAGATTGGTTTGAATGACAGCTAGTGGGTACCTTTATCAAAGAGCTTAATCCTGATATCAGATGTAAAGTTAAGGCTTGACAGCCCCACACTATGATAACTATAATTTCATTTATACATCTACATGAGGAAAAAATCAACTGTGAAAATCATCAAAATAGAAGTAACCACAAATAAATGATCAGCGAGCCACTTAGTAAGAAGCACCGATGTAAACAAGGGCAACTTTTGGTGATTGAACCAATTAAGGAGGAGTCGGAAGCTGACAACATTGACTCTGATTATGAAGGTATGGATTCTGATAAAAATATTGAACCTACTGCATATACAATGCATACATTAGCTGGCTATTCTAACCCACAAACTATGAAAGTTGAAGGAATTTTGGAGCATCAACCTGTTACAGTTCTGATTGATATTGGTAGCACTAACAATTTCATGGATAGTAAGGTTGCTGACTGTTAGGGGAAACAACTTTTTACCGTGACCCCGGGGCGCACGGCGCGGAATCCGGAAACCGGGGGTCGCCTGCACGATTCGGGCCCGCTGATGGCTCCGCCGCGCTGGCCGATGTTCTCGAAGGCGGCGCGCTCCTCGGCCGCCGGGACGACCTGCAAGAAGGCGGTGGATGCTCGCCTCGACCCTCCGACGCCAAGTCAAAGTCGGATGGGAGTGAGTGAGTCGTTATGTAGAGAGAGGTAGAGAGAGAGAGAGAGAGGTCCTTTGTGTGTTGGCCCATCGGCCGAGTTCCCCAAAGTGAGTTGCGGGGTGTCCGAGTCTTCGCCTCTGATCGCTCCTCGTGGAGCAAGGGTTCAGCCTCCCTTTTTCCCGGGCCTTACTGCTTGGCTTAAATAGGTCGGACGGAGGGTCCGCTCGATCTGCCCTCGCAGTGGCGTACGGGCCCGACTCACGCGTCGGTGTCGTCGGGTCAACGGGTGGGTAGTTGGGGCGATGCGGAGAGGCGACGCCGGCCGCCGTGATCGTGGGCGGTTAGCGCAGGAGGGGCGATGACGCTATCCGTTGTACGATGTAAGACCGTGTGTCCCGCCATCCTTAATATCTTATCACTACCCCGCAAAAAGCCACTCGCGGGACAATTTGGAGGGTGGTGCTCGAAAAACTCGCTGCCATCGAGATCTTGGGTGGAGGTTCCCGCCGCGGTCGTGTCATAGTTGACCGAATCCTTTGCAGTGATACGGTCGAGGCGCCGCCAAGACCCGGAAAGCCGGCGATCGAGGAAGCTCAAGATCTCGAGCCAACCGCCGCTCGGGATAAAGGGGTCGAGGAAACCAAGACCCGTAAAGTTATAGTCACCGAACCGCTGCCGATATAGTGCCGAGCCACCGCCAAGGCCTAGGATGCCGGCGATCGAGCCGCCGCCAAGATCATGTACCAATCGCTGCTCGATAATGGGGTCGAGGAGACGCCCAGTTCCGCTGCTGCCGACGCCCGTAATCGAGGTTGAGACTCGCGAGTGGGCCAGTTGAACCAGTGGGTGAGCAGCCGCTCGAGGTAAGGGCCGGCGGCTGAATCCGGAAACAACTTTTTACCGTGACCCCGGGGCGCACGGCGCGGAATCCGGAAACCGGGGGGGGTCGTCTCGGTACAATTCGGGCCCGTCGATGGTCGCCGCCGCGCCGCCGATGTTCTCCGAAGGCGCAAGGCGCTTCCTGGCCGTCGGGGACGACTCGCAGCAGTTGCGGGTCGGATGCTCGCTCGACCCTCCGACGCCAAGTCAAAGTCTGATGGGAGTGAGTGAGTCGTTATGTAGAGAGAGGTAGAGAGAGAGAGAGAGAGGTCCTTTGTGTTGGCCCGTCTGGCCGAGTTCCCAAAGTGAGTTAAGGGGGTGTCCGAGTCTTCTCGCCTGACTGCTTTCGCGCGGAGCAAGGGTTCAGCCTCCTTTTTCCCGGGCCTTACCTGCTCGGCTTAAATAGGTTTGACGGAGGGTCCGCTCCGATCCGCTCGCAGTGGCGACGGCCCGACTCACGTGCCTGGTGCCGTGGTCAATCGGGTGGGTAGTTGGGGCGATGCCGAGGAGAGGCGACGCCGCCGCCGATCGTGCGGGGCGCAGGAGGGGCGATGACGCTATCCGGCTGTACGGCTGTAAGACTGTGTGTCTCGCCATACTTAATATCCTTATCACTACCCCGCAAAGCCACTCGCGACAATTTGGAGGGTGGTGCTCGAAAACCTAGTTGCCGATCGAGATCTTGGGTGGAGGTTCTTCCGCTGTCGGTCATAATTGATCAATCCTTTGCAGGATACGGGTCGAGGCGCCGCCAAGACCCGGAAACCGGCGATCGCGAAGCTCAAGATCTCGTAGCCGAACCGCCGCGATAAAGGGGCCGAGGAACTCAAGACCCGTAGTTATAGTCACCGAACCGCTGCTCGATATAGTGCCGAGCCACCGCCAAGGCCTAGGATGCCGGCGATCGAGCCGCCGCCTAGATCATGTACCGAATCGCCGTCGATAATGGGGTCGAGGAGACGCCCGAGTTCCGCTTGCTGCCGACGTCCGTAATCGAGGTTGAGACTCGCGAGTGGGCCGCTTGAACCAGTGAGCACCGCCGAGGTAAGGGCCGCGATGTCCAAGTCTTCGCACACCCGCCGTTGGGTACTAGGGGTCGAGGTCACGCACACGACTTGCAAAATCGGATAGCCGAACCGCCGCTCGAATGTGTGTGGCCGAGCCGCCGCCAAGGCCCGGGAATCAGAGAGCCGAACCGCTGCTCGATGTGTGGCCGAGCCGCCGCCAGGGCCTATGAAACTAATAGCCGAATCGCCGCTCGGGATAAGGGGGTCGAGGAGACGCCGATTCTCCTGCTGCCGACGTCCTAAGTCGTGGGTTGAGACACGCCAGTCCTCCTCGCCATCGACCCGCCATTTTGGTACAAGGGGTCGAGGTCACGCACACGCACCCGAGAAGTCATAATAGCCAACCGGCCGCTCGATAAGGGGGCCGAGGAGACGCCGATTCTCCTGCCAAGCCGACGTCCTAAGTCGTGGGTTGAGACACGCCGTCCTCCTCGCCATCGACCCGCCATTTCGTACAAGGGGTCGAGGTCACGCACACGACCGGAGAAGTCATAATAGCCGAACCGTCGCTCGGAATAAGGGGGGTCGAGGAGACGCTCGATTCTCCTTGCCAAGCCGACGTCCGGAAGTCAGGGGTTGAGACACGTCGGGTCCTCCCTGCTTACCGACCCGCCATTTTGGTACAAGGGGTCGAGGTCACGCACACGACCTGAGAAGCCATAATAGCCGAACTTCCGTTCGGGGTGTGTGGCCGAGCTGCTGCTCAAGGCCCGAATACCGATGGTCGGCGGCGCTCAAGACCTAGAAGACGGAATAGCCGACTGCGTTCGGGATGAGGCGACACGCTCGAGCCCGATATGCGATGGTCGGCGCTCAAGACCTAGAAAACGAGAATAAGCCGAAGCTGCCGTTCGGAATGGCGAGACACGCTCGAGCCCGATATGCGATGGTCGAGCTGCTGCTCAAGACCTAGAAAACCGAATAGCGAGCTGCGTTCGGGATGAAAGCGAGACACGCTCGGGCCCGGTATGCGATGGTCAGCTCAAGACCTAGAAAACGAAGCGGCCGCGAAACGCGTCTCTCTATCACTTTATCGGTAGAGCTCTCATCTCTTGTCCTGCTGTCGCCTCCCTTCAAGTTTTCTCCATAGGCTCCGGTGCCTTTTAGCTTCTTCCAGTCGATTTCTTCCTTCATAGGTTAGTGTGCGATGGGTCTTCCTTCCACTTCCTCTTCCTCTGCTTCTTCCTCCTCCTCCCCATCAGTTACAACCCGCGTCGCCGCTCTCCCTTCGTCTCCTCCTTCCAGCCCTTCCAGATGCGGAGGCGGCGCGTGCCTTAGAGGCCTTAATGTGGCGCATGACCAAGACTCCGTCTTGGGCGGCGTATGGTGAGGATTCTCCGTGGCGCTCTGGCATCCGGAGGAGTTCAACCTCTGGCGGCTGGCGGGACAGCGGGCTTTGACCCGGTTCCCAAGGGCCATACGACCGCGCGATGCCCTAGAGGCGGCTGCGCCTTCCACGCACCCGATCATAGTAGCTGTATCTCCTGTGGCGGATTTCGCCTTCCCGGATAACCCCCAACTCTTGGCGGTATCGGTGGTTTCTGAGGGAATGCCACTCGCCAACATCGCCCGACCCGCAACCTTTTCCTCTCACTGCTTTCGCCTCTTGAGGGTGGGGGCTACTTCTGGCCCTTACGACCGAGGTTCGGGTTGGCGCCCCACCAATAACAAAGGGTGGAAGAGGCGCTTCTTTTTGTCGATGCCAAATGGGTGGGGTTTGAGTTCGGTGGTCGTCAAGGACCATCGATAACTCTGCCCAGCTAAGTGCCGAGGCGTGCTCACCTCGGCGGTGAGGTAATCCTCCCTTCCTCGCAAGCCATCCGCAATATGTCGGGCGATGGTGGTGGAGGCGGGCCCGATCCGCTCTCGAGGTAGGCTATCGTTGTCTCGCCTCTCTTTAGATTGCTGCCATTCTCTATTTTTACGTGTATCTGTTGCCTTTTTGCGGGGATGGTGAACTGCGATCCTTCCACGACTTCGGGTGCTCAGGGGACCATCTCGCGCTCTCGGCGGTTCCAAGCGGGCGGGGATGGCTCCCCGCGTCTGCGCCGATGAGGCGCCCGAAGAGGCGAAGGCCAGGGCGTGGTGGACACAGGAGGCGTGTGTGCGGCCAGGCGTCCGAGCGGCCGGTACCCGGCGCCTGGCGAGAGGCTGGTCGGCCGGCGGCCCAGGAAGGGTCAGCGTTCCCCAACCATGCAGGACTGTCTTGCGGGTCACGTCGGGGAAGGATCAGCCATTCCTTTCCCGAATGAGGGGGGAGGTCCCTCCGGGGCCGCGAAGCGACCCTCTCGTGGCCCGGTGGCACGGCCTGTCCCGGGGGGACAAGGTGTGGGTCGGGGGAGAGCCCTCGGCCCGCTATCTCCGGGGGGCGCTCCATCCCGACATGGCTCGGGACTTATACACGCTCCCCTCGGGCGCGCTCGCCAAGTCCGCTAAGTCGGTGTTGTGGGTGAGCACCGTTTTGTATCCTCTTGACTTAGCTCTTGTTCATCCCTTTCAGCGTCTTTTTCTTGTGCGAGTCTCCACTACACCTGCTCTCCTCGGCCAAGGTGCACGATTCCGTCGCTGGTGCATGGCACAGGTGGCGCAACTTCGGAGTTGCGCCCGGCTCGAGAAGCCAGCGGGAGTCGGGACCGAGGCGATTCTTCTTTAGCGTGGCGGACATGGCGCGAAGTGGCGCGTCGACCGCCGAGCTCGAGGCCGCCTCGGCGAGGCCGGGCTGCGAAGCTCCTCGGATGGCGGCGGAGAACCGCCTCCGGATGGGAGGCCTCGAGGTTGGCGCCAAGGCGACCTCGAGGAGGCCGAGCTGCGAGCGCCGGGAAGCCCTTGCCGCGGCGGAAAGTCGGCGAAGGACCGGGAGGCGATCGCGCGCATACAAGAAGTCGGAGGGCTTCCTCCTCGGCACTGGGCCGGACGGGCGAGTATCGTCTGATCTGGTACAAAGTTGCCACTGGCCGGTTCGAGCATGTCCTCGGGCTCGGCGGTCGAGAGGATCCGCCGTCTCATGCCCAGGATCGAAGTCGACATGCTGGCGAGGTTCCCTTCGGCAAGACCTTCCGGCTCGGCACGAAGACCTCTTTTCTTTTTTTGGAGGGCTTTCCCTTGCTTTTTGTAATGCTTCTTCCCTGCTAGGGGCGCATTTTGTAACCCAAACTTTTTTGGTAATACAAGTATGTTTTCTCCATACAATCTCAACTTCTCTCCAATGGCGAGTTTGGCATCAATTCACTTCCGTTTGTCCTTAAACAAAATATTTCTTAAGGTTGTGGGCGTTCCAAGTCCTCGAGGCTATTTGCTTGATCATAGTCGCGGCCGGAGCGTTCCGTCGGACTACTTGGATTACTCGGTAGGGCCTTCCCACTTTGGTGCAAGCTTGCCCCTTGAGTGGCGGGGTCGCTTATACGCCTTGCGTAGGACTAAGTCGCCCATCCAGAGGGGTCGGCGCACCCTCTTGTTGTAACTCCACGGCAACACTTTTATGCGCCGGCATTTTTACATGCGGCGCTAGTCCTGCGTTCTTCTAGCGGTCTAGGCCCAGCCGAACTCCACTGGGCGAGGTGGATTCCCATAGTTCTCCACCGGAATGTTGGGATGACCAATTCGGCGGTAGGGGCGCTTCCACGCCGAATGCAAGGCGTAGGGGACTCGCGGCGTCTTGGGAGTAATCCGCAAAGACCATAGGATGTTCGGGGGCTCGTCGACCCGGCTCGTCGGGCTTCAAAGTCCTTTTCCTAAGTCCATCCGGGATAGATCGGTTGGTCACCTCGGCAAGCCCGTTGAGTGCGAGGTGGGCCACCGAGCTAAACCTCATTTGGATGTGATAAGTCGCCTTGAACTCCAAAACCAGTCTTTGTGGCCAGGTCCGTTATCGATTATGATAACGTTAGGCGAACGAACCGTGTTCTTCCATCTGACTGATTCGACCCGTTCGGCGATAATGGTGCGATGGCTCGGCCTCCACCCACTTGGTGAAGTAATCTATGCCCACAATAATATGTCTCCGGCGGGCGGCAGGAAACGGCCCCAAGGTCCATCCCCCATTGGCGAAGGACCGGGCGCAATCCATGGTGGCGGCGGGACGCGAGAGCTACGGGCGCGGGCTGGCGGCGGCAAGTGTCGCACCGCCGCACGAAAGCCTTGGCGTCTCGGTGCAGCGTAGGCCAGTAATAGCCCTGGCGCAGTATTTTGAAGGCCAGAGTTCGGCCGCCCATATGCTCCCCACAAATCCCGCCGTGGACCTCGGCGAGAATCACTTCTGCCTCCTCGGGATCTAAGCATCGTAGTAGGGGGTGGGAAAACGACCTTTTGTAGAGTCGGTCGCCGATTTCGCAGTACCACGCTTTGAGTTGGCGGAGCGCCGTGCTGACCTCATCGGTGGCGGGATCCCCTCACGTTTGTACTTGATGCTTCACGAATCCACGTGGGTGGGGCGGTCGGGACTCGGGATCCCCGATCTCCATGATGGCCACCGGCCAGGTGTGTCGGCTCTTCGACCTCGGGATGTTCCTGCGGATCGGCTCCGAGGCCAATTTCGCGGAGTCGGCCGCTCGTTACGGGACACAGGCACCTGGGCCAGTGAAGCGGGGAAAGTTAGAGGTTTGGGCCTTTACCTCGGTTAGGTATCACGGACATGGTCGCGTCCGCGCCGATACTCTCCACCAACTTGCTCGGCGACAAGTTGGGAATCGTGATGTGGATTGCTCCTAGTTGCATCTCGGCCGCCAAGCGGAGGCCATGACGCCTCGTACTCGGCCTGCGTTGTTTGTGGCGCGGCCGAGCGGAGAGCGGCTCAAAAGCGGGATCCTCGAGAATGAGTCGGCGCCCGGCTCCACAGGCTGGAAGACCCATCCACGTGAAGCATCGGTCTCGGTGGATTTGCTCAACGCTTTTGCTTCCGGTGGTGTCAACTCCGAGATAAAATCGGCCAAGGCCTGGGCCTTGATGGCTGTTCTCGGCTTATAGCAGAGGTCGAACTCGGACAGCTCCACCGACCATTTGAGGAGGCATACCACGTCAAACTTAGAAAGAACTTGGCGAGGGTTGGTCGGTCAATACCTCAATCGTATGGGCTTGGAAGTAGGGGCGTGGCTTCAGGGCCGCTAGAATGAGTGCGAATGCCGACCTTCGATGGGAGGATAAGCGCTGCTCCGGCCCACGCGACACATGGTGGTGTAGTAAATCGGGTGTTGCGCATCGGGGCTTCTTTCACAAGCAGAGCTCACTGCATCTTGAGATGCCGCTAGATAGAGGGTAAGTTTTTAGCGCGGACAGAGGTAAGTCGGGGTAGCTCGGATAAGCGCCGAGCGAAGGCTTCCTCGCACTCTGCCGTCCATTGGAAGTTCTTGGTCTTTGAGGACTCGGAAGAAAGGGAGGCACTTATCTCCCGAGGGACGAAAGCAAGGACATAGCCGCTATCCTTAGTTAAGGCATTGAAGCTCCTTAATTGTGCTTGGAGATCTCATGTCGGTGAGAGCTCGGATCTTCTCGGGGTTGGCATCAATTCCTCTCGTGTATGATGAACCGAGGAACTTGCCCGATGTCATGCCGAAGGCGCACTTGGCGGATTTAGGCGCATCCCATACCTTCTCGGTGTGGCGAAGGTTTCCGCAAGTCGTCAAGGTGTGCAGCCCACTGCGACTTTTCACGATCATATCGTCACGTAGACTTCCATATTTCGCCCTATTTGTCGGGCAAACACCTTGTTCACCATCCTTTGGTAAGTGGCGCCTGCGTTCTTTAACCCGAAAGGCATAACTTTGTAGAAGTAGGCTCCTTGGGGTGTGTGGAAGGCTGTATGTTGCCGATCCTCGGGGGCCATCCGGATCTGGTTATGCAGGAGTAGGCGTCCATGAAGGAGAAGCGGGCGTACCAGCGGTTGAGTCGACCGGTTAGTCGATCCTAGGTAGAGGAAGCAATCGCCGGGCAAGCCGATTTAGATCGGTGTAGTCAACACACATCCTCCGGCTTCCATTAGGCTTCTTGGCGAGGACTACATTGGGCGACCAGCGAGTGCACCGAACCTCCTCAATGAAGTCGAGCGCCAGAGCCTATCAACTTCATACGCACGGCTTGTTGGCGCTCGAGGGGAGGCGAGTCTGTCTCACCGTGGCGATCGAGAAATGTGTAGATGGTGTTGGCGACCGGTCGATTCGGGAGGTCGGCGTCGGCGAAGACATCGGCGCTTTCTGGAGGAGGCGATGGTGCGCCCGCTCTTGATCACGAGTCGAGCCAATCCGGTATCCGTCGGGGCGGTCATCTTGCAGCGGAATATTAACCGCGGGTTTGTTGGCTCGGGATGCTCGGTCGGGTAGCTGCGTCCGCGGGTCTTGAGGCGGTTGCGGCCTTTTCCTCTTTCGAGAGTCGCCGTCAAGTAACACCGTCTGGACTCTGAGGATCTCCCGCACCTCCCGACTCCGTGGTGGGAACCGAGTCGGTGGTATGTGGGCGAAGCGGCCTCGGCTTGTTGAGGTGGGTCGGCCCAAGATGGCGTTATCTGTGATGGGAGAGTCGACCACGGAAAGGTTACCAGTCTTGGCCTTGGGAATCGCCGAGGTCAATGGTAGGATTCTGACACCTCGCGGCGAGATCGAGTCGCGGTGAAGCGATGGCGCCGAGTGCAAAGGCTTGAGGCTTCTTGGCCCCAACTTGAAAGGCCTCGAAGTAGAGGATGTCGGCGAGCTACGGTGTCGACCATAATCCTCCGGACACTGTGCGTTGGCAGTCGGGCCGACACCACCAGCGCATCGTCATGCTCGATTGCTCCCATATCCCCCCGAGAATGTGATCTCGGTCGAGGAGGTGATATTCCCGGTCGCGGCGGCTCGGGCATAAGCCCGCCGGCGGCGCTATGTCCTCGGCGGGTCCCCGGTGATCACGTCGATATGTTGTTCGGCCAAGACGCCGAGCGCGAGGATGGTGCCGCGGATCTTTGGAGGTATTGATCGAGGTGACCTCTTGGATCAGCTCTTGATTTGTCGCTTGGCTCGTAGCATTGCTCGTGTCATGTCCGTTTTGCCGATGGCGGCAATGCAAGTGCTATCGGCGGTATCGCCCGGCCCTTCATCACGGGTGGCGGCAGGCATTCCTCGCTCCTTGATGCGGAGGAATATTTGCGTCGAGGCGCCTTCAAGGGAGGTGGCGGCTCGGCGCGTATGGGTCGGCGGCGCGGCGCCCTTGGTGCGGGGACTCCGCTGGCGCGGTCCGTCGGGATGGAGTTGGATGTCCCCTCGGTCGTTCTTCCTTCCTTCCGACATCGAGGACTCGGCGCCGCGTCTTGACTTGCTCATTGAAACATTTACTGCGATGGGCGTGAAGTCGCTCCACGAGGACCAGCGAGAACCTCGGCGGTCGCAACCCCATCATGAATACTGCACCAATAACGATGGGTGAGCATCCAGATAATTCCGTACCTCGTGGTGAACCTTGCGCGAAGTGGGAGAGGGTTCGTCCTCATACGCTTCAAACCGGAGAAGCGCGGCGGAGGGCTTTGGTGGCGCGAATGCCAAAAAGCGTAGCTCGAAGTCCATGGCGAGCTGTTCAAAGGATGTCACCGACCGCTTTTTAAGTCTTGTACCGTATGCGGGCGGATCCTTTCAGCGTGGTGAGAGCATACGCACATCAAGGCGTCAGAAGTTCCATATAGGGCCATTTGAGCCGGAAGGCGGCGTGATCGGGCTGGATCGCGACTCCATCATAAGGTCGATGGAGGAAGGCGGAGTTCGAGGGCCTTTGGGTATTCCGTATATCGGTGGCGAGGACTCCCGGTGAGGCACTTCCACTGTCTCTTCTTTGGACTTACGGGCGTCCTTTGCACCTCCTCCGGTATTTGTGCGATGGGCGGATCTGAGCTCGAAATAGGTCGTCAGTGCGAAGACACCGCCTCGAGTTCGGCGGGGCGTCCGAGTTTTGAGGCCGGGTTCCATCACGAACCGGTGGGAGGCTGGGGAAGATGGTACCGGCGGTATCGCCTCCTGATGCCGGGGGAAAGGTTCCGGCGTTTGGAGGCTCGGCTCTGCCGCCTCGTGGAGTAGGCGGGGAGGGCGGCACAGGCGGTACTCGCCGAGTCGGACACTGTTGAAGAAGGTCTGAAAAGCCTCCAGTGACGGTGGGAAGCAGTGGAACGCTCGGCGGGTAGAGTCGGCGTCGCTAAATATATTCGATGGCGATCTATGGTTGCGGCGGATCGCCTCTCCGGTTCGGAGGTCCGCGGGACTCTCCGCCGAGGTGCCACCGGAAACGACTTTCGCCCATGTGTCGCTTAGGCGGAGCAGCAGTCCTTCGACAGAGGCCCTCCTTCTAGCGCCAACTGTTAGGGGAAACAACTTTTACCGTGACGGCGCACGCGAATCCGGAAATCGGGGTCGCCTCGCGACGATTCGCCCGCCGTCGATGGTCGCCGCGCTGGCCGATGTTCTCCGAAGCGCTGCGCTCCTCCTGGCCGGGGACGAGACCTGCAGCAAGGCGGGTCGGATGCTCCGCCCGACCCCTCCGACGCCCAAGTCAAAGTCGGATGGGAGTGAGTGAGTCGTTATCTAGAGAGAGAGAGGTAGAGAGAGAGAGAGATCCTTTGGGGTGCTGGCCTGTCGGCCGGAGTTCCCCTGAGTGAGTTGCGGGGGTGTCCGAGTCTGCTCGCCTGATCAAGCTTTCTGCGTGGAGCAAGGGTTCAGCCTCCTTTTTCCCAGTCTTACCTGTTCGGCTTAAATAGGTCGGACGGAGGGTCTGCTTCCGACTGTCTGCAGGTGGCGTACGGGCCTGACCTCACAGGTCGGTGCCGTGGTCAACTGGGTGGGTAGTTGGGGCGATGCTGAGGAGAGGCGACGTCGGGCTGTCGCATCGTGGGCGGTTGGGGCGCAGGAGGGGCGATGACGTCATCCGGTTGTACGACAGAAGACCAGGTGTCCCGTCATCCTTAATATCCTTATCACTGACCGATTGGTCTACAATATTGAAGACTGTGATAAATTTGAAGTAAAGGTTATTGATGGATGAACTTTAACTTGCGATAGCAAATGTTCAAAGATAAAACTGATTATACAAGGCCAAAAACTGCTGTTGGATTTCTTTTTGCTACACTTGAAAGATTTTGAAGTGGTGATCCTAAAGGGAAGACGAAGAAGTAAAGCCACAACTGCTACTAGCCATCGGATGAAAAGGGTTCTCCAGAAAACTAGAATGACTACTACACTAAAAGATCGACCTGTTGCTCATACTATCAAAAGGTGGAGGTCGTACTTACTTGATCAATAAGTTGTAATGCGCCGCAGATACCTTGTGCTAAAAGAGAAGCTTCCTGAATTTGATACTGCTCAGCCTTGAGGACAAGGCTGATTTGAAGGAGGTGGAACTATTACGATTCTTTTATTTTTTAAATTTTGAAATAATATTTATTGAGTTGTGTTTAATATAGAAAGAGTCAAATAGGGGTTTATTTAATATTTATTTATTATTAAAAGTCCAAAATTTGATGGACTCTAGGTGGAACTCTATAAATAGGGTTGTATTTATTTATTTTCATCAAGCAATGAAAAACTTATCGTTTAGTAAACCCTAGGAGGTTGATCCCTTCAAAACGATCATCCACTTTTCTTTTACTTCTTTCGCTTCTCCTTCGCTTCTTCTGCTTCTTTCACGATAAAACCCTAAGGGGTCTTATCAATGATATGTTACCTTTGGAGATAACAATAAAAAAAAATTATTAGTATTAAAAATATTAATAATAAATCAAATCTTTTGATTGAATATGTGTTTTTGGTAGATAGTTTGAAATATAACTTTATAAGCATTAGCCAACTTTGTAATAAGAGATATAATATTAAATTTCATACTACCAAGACCAATCTAATAAGAAGAGAATGAAAGACTAAAAATGAGCCTTGTAAAGATATAGTTATATATATTATGAGTGTAAAAGGTCGAGACACTTTAAAAATAAATATCTATAATTAAAGAAGAACTCACTAACCAAAAAGAAGAAAAACGTATTCAAAGCAATATAAAATGAATCGAGTGAATGGAAGTGGGAGAGTAAACCATTAAAGGAAAAGTAATAAATTATGCCTTAATGCCTCTCAATGATGAGGTATTTGATTCTCTTGAAACTTCCTTCTCGTATAAAGAATTACTTGAAGCATTTCATGATTTATATAGTGAACTTATAAAGATTGATAAGAATTATAATTTACTAAAAAGGGATCATGCATTACTTATTAATAAATTTGATACATTAAAAATTATGCATAATGAATGTATATCAACATCTTATACCTTTTGCTTAAATATGAAGATTTAAAATCATCTAATCTTAAACTTAAAAAGGAGTTATTTCAAAAATCACATTTGTTTGAAAATATAAAAAAGGACTAAATATCATGAATGAGAAACTACTTACAAGAATCAATTGATAGTAATAATATAATAGAATCTCTTAAAAAGGAAAACAAGTTTCTACAATAAACATTAAAAAAATTAAAAATTAAAAATAAATAACATAATATGATTCTTACCAAACAAACTTTTGTATTTAGAAAAAAAGGTATTGATTTCATAAGTAGAAGCACATATCAAAAGCTAACTGAATTTGTAAAAGGACTCACATTACATATTTTTTCTAAAGTTAAATGTAACTTTTATAAAAAGTTTGGTCACTATTTTTACACATGCTCTCTTAAAAAATATAGTCATTCTAAATTAGTTTGGATTCCTAAGGGAACTATAAATGATTTAAAGTTAAAAGGTGAAAAAAATAGATATAACTGTGAATGACCTAATGTTAAATAGGTATCTAAAGCAAACTCATCTTTCTTATAGATATGTCTCCAAATAAGAGCTAGGAGTAAAAGATAATATTTTCATAATGGATACTTAAGGCACGTAACCAGAGATCCAATAAATTTTTCAATGTTTACTAACTAAGATAGAGGTCATGTTACCTTTCGAGATAATAATAAAGAAAAAATTATTTACATTAAAAATATTAGTAATAAATCAAATCTCTAGATTGAAAATGTACTTTTGATAAATAGTTTAAAATATTGCTTAATAAGTATTAGCTAACTTTGTGATAAGAGATATAATATTAAATTTGAATCTCTTACAGCATAGAAACTCTAAATAAAATAAATCTATGATATTTTAAAGAAGTTATAATGTTTATATTCTTGATTTTGATGATTTTCATGTAACTTATTTTTCAATTTTAAATGATGATGCATGACTTGAGCATATGAGATTATGACATACTAGTATGAAATTAATTTCATAAACTGGAATGAAAAAACTTATAAAAGGAATGCCTAAAATTAAATTTGTCAAGGATAAAATTTAGGATACATGCCAATTGGGAAAACATATAAGGAGTAGCTTTAAACCCAAAAATCAAGTAAGCACCTCTACACCATTACAATTAATTCACATGGATCTATTCATCCTACTGATATCATAAGTCTAGGAGGTTGCAAATACTTTTGTGATTACTGATGATTATACTTAGACATACTTCTTATCATATAAAAATAATTATTTTAAATATTTTATCAAAATTTAGAAACTAGTTTAAAATAAAAAAAGATTCATGATTTCTTCTATTCGTAGTGATCATGGTCGTGAATATAAAAATCATGATTTTCATAAATTTTATGATTTGAATAAGTATGTCCATAATTTCTCCATACCAAGAAATCCGTAACAAAATGAAGTTATTGAGAAAAAGAATAAAAGCTTATAAGAGATAGCAATAACTATGCTTAATGAATATAGCCTATCAAATACTTTTGGCCAAAACTATTAGCACGATATATTATGTCATGAATAGGGCTATTATAAGATCTCATATATTTAAAACTCCTTATGAATTATGAAACAATAAAAGATCCAACATCTCATATTTCAAAGTTTTTGGTCATTAATATTTTTTTAAATGATAAGAATGTCTTAGAAAAATTTGATACAAAAACCAATGAAGTTATTTTTCTTAAATATTCCTCTATCTCTAAATATTATCAAGTTTTTAATAATAGATCCTTAGTTATTAAAGAATCTATTTATGTTATTTTTGATGAATATCTTGAAACTAAGAAAAATAATTTTAATGATAATTTTGAATTTGATAAAGTAAATTAGAATGAGGATTCTACTCTTCAAAATAACTTGGATATATCTAAAGAAATCTTACCCAAGAAATGAAAGTATATAAATGTATATCCTAAAGAGTTAATTATTAGAGATAAATCAATAGGTATTCAAACTCATTCTTCATCAAAAAATATTTATGTAAATACTATATTTTTATCTCGGATTGAGCCTAAATACATTGATGATGCTATTAAAGATGACTCATGGGTCTTGGCGATACATAAAGAGCTAAATTAATTCAAAAGAAATAAAGTTTGGATTCTTATACTTAGACCGAGTGGTCATCTTATAATTAACACTAAATGAGTCTTTAAAAATAAGTAAGATGAACAATATATTATGGTTCGAAATAATGCTAGATTAGTGGTCAGAAGTTTTAATTAAAAAAAAGGTATAGACTCTGAAGAAACCTTCACTCTTTTGGTTATACTTAAAGTTACAATAATATTTCTTACCTATACATATTTTAAAAATTTTGAATTATTTCAAATAGATATCAAAAGTATTTTTTAATGGTTTTATTTTTGAAGAAGTTTATGTTAATCAATATTTAAAAATGATCTTTTTTTGAATTATATTTATAAATTATCTAAGGTTCTCTATGAGTTGAAGCAAGCCCTTGGGGTTTGGTACGAAAGACTTAGCTTATTTCTTATTCAAAATAATTTTTCAAAAAGTAAGATCAATACCAAATTATTTATTAAATATTTTAATAATACTTTTCTTATTATTTAAATTTTTATTGATAATATTATTTTTAGTTCTACTAATAAATCTTTATCTGAAACATTTGCTAAAAATATGAGCCAAAAATTTGAAATGAGTTTAATAAATGAATTAATATTTTTCTTATGATTACAAATTAAACAACTAAATAATGAGATTTTGATTAGTCAAACCAAGTATACTCTTGATCTATTAAAATAATTTTACATAGATAATGCTAAGGCTATCAATATACCAATAAGCATATCTTTTTTAGACTCGGATAATAAAGGAGAGTGTTTTTATCAAAAAATATATAGAGGCATAATATATAGTTTATTATACCATATTATATTTAGACTTGATATAATGTTTAGTGTAAAGCTTTGTGTAAAATATCAATTTAATCTTAAACAATCTCACTATAAAGCAATAAAAAAATTTAGATACTTAAAAAGAATGCTTAATATGAGATTATGGTATCCTAAATTTAAAATTTTTAATTTGATTGTTTATACTGACGCTAACTTTGCAAGATGTAAAATTGATAGAAAAAATACCACTGGAACTAGTCAATTCCTAAGTGATGCTCTTATTTCTTGGTCATCCAAGCAGCAAAACTCTATCACACTATTTATAGTTAAAGCTGAATACATTATGATAAGTGCATACTATACATAGGTAATTTAGATGAAAAAATACTTTAGAAGATTATGGACTTTATTTAAAAAAATATTCTTATAAAGTGTAATGATACTAGTATAATTTACTTGTTAAAAAATCCTATTTAATATTCTCGAACTAAGCATATTGATATTAAGCTTTATTTCATTAGGGATCATACAAGTAATTATGATATATTTTTAGATTTTATTAACATAAAGCATCAACTAGTAGATATTTTTACTAAACCACTAAATAAGGAATGATTTAATTTTATTAGAAGGAAATTCAACATGTTAAACTTGAATGAATAAATTTTGATATCATTATGTGAGAGCCTAAAAAAAAAGATGCTCGACAGTAGCACCGCTAGACTAGTGCTACTATCATTAGATTATGTGGCCCTTTATAATTGAATAAGATATATAATAGAAGTAATTAGATTCTAATGACAGATATTGGCCAATAGAAAAGAAGTCCATATTACAGTAGGATTCCTTCGGGGATGTCCTTATTGGGAGGAACTCTTTTAATAACTTATATTAGACTTTCTGCTCTAGCGTATAAATAGACAAGACCTCTAAGGACTAAATGATGCATCTCAAAAGGACGTAGTTGAGAGATTATAATTTATCTCTCAGCCTCCCTAAATCATCAATAATAGTGGTCCTATAAAAAGATAGGGAGGGAGGAGGAGTGTCTAGTTCTCCTTACAAATCTACATCAGTGCAATATTCGGATCTGGAGGATAGTGCCCTTGTAGATCATATTGAGACTTTTTTGAATGACATCTAAAGGTATGCATCGTAAATATGATCTAATGTTATTCTTGGCATAAAAGTTTTTCCACATTACATATAATATATCACATATTTTATGCTTATAATTGGTATCAGAGCTTGGATTCTTCAAATCAAATATCTTATACCTATTATTTTCTAATTTACGATGTTTGAATGATCCATGTATTATCAATCTATTTTCCTTTTTTTTGTCTTGTCGCCTACTTGCGGGAGATGAAAGATTCGTTGTAATGTGATCTTCGATGATCGCGAAGCAGCAAAGGTCACTTTGTAGCACTGCTATCGACCTCTTTATGTATGGTCACTATGGTGGATACGCTAGTGGCAACGGCTATGTCAGGTAGTGTGCGCGTCGCAATAACAACAATGGCTGCGAACGACCGCCAAGTGATGAGACCACTGGCGACGACCACAAACTGAACGTTGGACCGATCACATAAGCAATGACCGTGCATGGGCAACAGCCATGCATAGGTGCGTAGGCAGCCTCACGGGCAACAACGTACACACGCGACGATTGCATAGCGGTGGCTACGTGAGTGCAGCAACCACATCCAGGCAATTGCCCTACATGGGTAGGCCACACCTAGGCGATGACTGCGTGCAGGGTTGGTACTACAGGGGCTAGCTACCCACAAGCAGCGGTTGTGCAGGCCATGGCAGCGCGCAGGAAGCATATTAGGGTTTTTTAGTCAAATTATAACTTTACCCATTTGTATTTTATTAATATCGTTTAGTATTTTGATAGTTTTGCCCTTTACAAATATCGTAATTCCAGTTTATGTTATGTCAATAAATTTACTATTTTACCCTTATGAAATTGAGAATTTCTAATTTATATCCTCAATTATAAAATTGATCAATATATTTTAATTGAATTTGAACTTAATTATATTTTGATTATTTGATTAGATTTAATTTTAATTAAAAAATATAAATTACTATTTTTTATAGTTTTCTCATATGATTTATTGATTGCATATGGTAAATAAAATTTAATTATTATTCTTGGATATTTATTTTATTATTCATATGTATATATTTGAAATTATAAAATAATATTTATCTTACGCATAAAGTCTCTTCATGATTTATATTTTATCATGATTATAATTATCATATGAGTTTTTTCTCTTTGTTGATTAATGTTCAATAATTATTATTGTTATTATTCTAGTATTAAAATATTTTAGTATAAATTAAAATAAAAAAATTGATGAATATTATTTGTAACTCATCTTTCTATGTTTTATCTGACCAATAACTACTAAAGTGGCTTGAGATAATATACTTATGAGATATGAATTATAATAAAAGTCTTATTATTTATAGGATATTTTAAACTATATTTTATATTATTATATTGGTCTTGTAGCCACTAAAGTGACCTAGACCAATAACTTATAAAATGAGATTAAGGAATTAGCCCTAAATGACATCAAGAAAATAATATTCACAATGACACACATAATTAGGAGATTTAGATAATCTTAAAAGAGAATCTACTTCAAATAGTTATGTGACGGGGTATGATGATACTGTTTTGAATATTATTGTAGTTTAGGATTGTAAACCTAAAAGTAGCAATACTATTTCACAAAGATGCTATTAATTCTTCATAGATGATCTTAAGTGAACACTATGAGATTAAGGAATTAGCCACTAAAGTGACCTAGTGACCTAGACCAATAACTTATAAAATGAGATTAAGGAATTAGCCCTAAATGACATCAAGAAAATAATATTCACAATGACACACATAATTAGGAGATTTAGATAATCTTAAAAGAGAATCTACTTCAAATAGTTATGTGACGGGGTATGATGATACTGTTTTGAATATCATTGTAGTTTAGGATTGTAAACCTAAAAGTAACAATATTATTTCACAAAGATACTATTAATTCTTCGTAGATGATCTTGAGTGAACACTAGATATATTAATATTTTACCCAAAAGTAAAATATGGATGATATCAATAGTTCATCATATTTTGAAAACTGAAAGCATTAATGTTATTTGATATTTTTTACAATGATACTTCCTTCGATACATGCTCATATTTTTAGTGTCCCTATATTCTCTGGATCAAATTATTCATAATGGTTAGAGCATGTACAATTCACACTAGTCATAATGGTTAGAGCATGTGCAATTCACACTAGGCATATTATATCTTGACTTAGCATTTCTTATTAAAAAACCTGTAGACTTGACTAATGAAAGTATTATCAAACAAGTTAATAAAATAAATACTTGGAAAAGATCTGATAGGCTTAGTTTAATGTTAATAAGAATAATGATTGTAAATAATATAAATACTTTATTGCCGGTTACAACTAGTACACGAGAATATTTGAAGGTTATTGAAGATAAATTTAAATCTGTTGATAAGTCATTGGTTGGCACACAAATGAAAAAACTGACTACGGCTTAGTATGATAACACTCAAGGAATTCAAGATCACATCCTCAATATGACTGATAAAACTGTAAAACTTAAAGCATTAGGCATGAATGTTGATGAGTCTTTCCTCGTGTAGTTCATTATCAATTCTCTTCCTTCTCGGTTTGACCCATTCAAGATTCACTATAATATAAATAAGGATAAGTAGGACTTGAATGAGTTAATTAGTATATATGTTCAGAAAGAATTAAAACTAAGGTAAGAAAGTTTATATAATATTATGATTACTATTTAAGGAGATAATAATAAGAAAAAAAAATTAAAGCATCATGTAAAAAAAGATATTATAGTAATGTTAAACAGACTAATGGAAAGAAAGCATCATGTAAAATTAAAGCATCATTTATCTAGTTAGGAAATGTTAAACAGACTAATGGAAAGAAAGATATTATAGTAAAGTGCTTCTTTTGTAACAAGAAAGGACATGTAAAAAAAAACTACATTAAACACAAAACTTGATTTGAAAAGAAAGGTATGAACTTGATCTTTGTATGTTTCAAATCAAATATTACAAAAGTTTCTTCTAATATTTGGTGGATTAATTTTGGTGCTTCAACTCATATTACCAATAATATGTAGGAATTTCTTTCAATTCAGAAACAAAAAAAAATGAAAGATTCATCATTTTGGGAAATCGTCTCAAAGCGAAAGTAATATTAGTGGGGACATATTGCCTACGCCTAAAGATGAGTCATCTGATGGATATTACTGACACATGTTTTATTTCTACTATTTTTAAAAATTTAGTTTCTCTATCTAGAATTGATGAGTTAGGATTTTGTCTTTCGTTTGGAAATGATAAACTCAGTATATTTTATGATTCAATAAAAGTTAGTTATGTAATTCTATGTGACAGTTTGTATAGAATTAATTTGAATCTTTAATTTGCAAAGACATTATTGACCCTACAATCAAGTGTTGGATTGAAATATAGTTTCAATAATAAAATATTTTCTATACTATGGCATAGATAATAGGGGCATATCTCCAAAGAAAGAATAGACATATTAGTGAAGAATAATATTTTGAAAGATTTAGACTTCACTGATTTTGATATTTGTATAGATTACATTAAGGGAAAGCAAACTAAACATATAAAAAAAATACCATAAGAAATAAAGAA
Source organism: Musa troglodytarum (assembly GCA_023547065.1). Taxonomy (NCBI): domain Eukaryota; kingdom Viridiplantae; phylum Streptophyta; class Magnoliopsida; order Zingiberales; family Musaceae; genus Musa; species Musa troglodytarum. The sequence continues at coordinate 43,713,476 of CP097508.1, forward strand.
CTCCTTAGGATTATTCATACTGATATCTATGAAGCACTCTATATTTCCTGTTTTAGTAGAGAAAGATATTTCATCACATTTATAGATGACCTGTCTAGATATGACTATTTTATCTAATATATGAAAAGTCTCAGGTTGTTAACACTCTTGAAGCGTACATAAATAAGACTGAGAGATAATTAGATAAAAAAGTTAAAATTCTTAAAAGAAAAGGAAACATATCATTTCTGATGATTATGTGGTATATTTATAAGAATCAGATTATGATATAGGAATAAAAAGAGACCCCTTATCATTTTCACAAGCCATAAAAAGTAATGATTCTGAAAAATAGTATGATGCAATGAAAGAAGAGTTTAAATCAACCAGAATAGTATTTGAGAACTCATTGAATTGCCCAATAATTATAAAAGAGTCAGTTGTAAATGGATCTTTAAGATAAAATATGATTCAGTGGATAATATTGAATGATATAAACCCAAACATGTGGCCAAAGGGTTTCCTCAAAAAGAAGGTATCAACTACAATAAAACTTTTTCTTCAGTTTCTAGAAAAGACTAATTGAGAATCACCATAGCATTAACAACTCATTATAATTTTGAGTTATACTAGATGGATGTGAAAATAATATTTTTGAATAGGGATCTAGAAGAGGAAATATATATAAAACAACTTGAAGGATTCCTAGAAAAAGAAAAAGAAAGTTAGGCTTGTAAACTTAAGAAATATATTTATGGCCTTAAACAAGCTTCTGGACAATGGCATATAAAGTTTCATGATGCCATTACTTTGGATTTAAGGAAAATACTATTGATCAATGTATATATCTGAAGGTAAATGAGAGCAAGTTTATTATATTGGTCTTATATGTGGATGATGTTTTGCTTGCCAGTAGTGATCTTGGTTTATTGCATGAAATTAAGATATTTCTCAATAAGAACTTTAAGATAATTGATATGAATAAGGTAACCTATGTTATTAGTATTGAGATATTCAGGGATAAATCTCAAGAATTATTAGGACTATCTCAGAAATGATATATTAATTGTATATTGGAGAGATTTAATATGCAGTTTTGCTCAATCAATGATACACCTGTTACTAGAGATAAAAAATTCAGCTAAAACCAATGCCCAAAAAATAATTTAAAAATGAATCAAATGAAGAATATTCGTTATAGGTGCACAATTAGAAATCTATTATATGCTTAAACTTGTATAAAATCATACATTCGTTTTGTAGTTATAATGTTAGGTAAATACTAAAGCAACCCAGGAATAGAACATTAGAAAGCTGTTAAGAAAGTAATGAGATATCTGTAGGGGATAAAAGATCAGTTTAAAGTGATAGGATATTCAAATGCTGATTTTGTAAATTACTTTGACAATAGAAAGTCTACTTTAGGATTTATATTCATGTTAGTAAGTGGGGTAATTTCTTGAAAAAGTATAAAATAATCACATATTACATCATCAATAATGGAAACTAAATTTGTGGCTTGCTTTGAGGCTACAGATCAAGCTTTATAATTACAAAATTTTATCTCAGGATTTAGTGTGGTCAACTCAATTACTAGGCCATTGAAGATATTTTGTGATAATACTATAACAGTTTTCTTATCTAAGAATGACAAGTAGTCTAGTGGTTCCAAGAACATTGAGATAAAGTATTTTGTAGTTAGAGAAAGAGTCCAAAAACATCAAGTGTCAATTAAAAACCTGAGCACCACTATGATGATTGCTGATCCATTTACCAAAATTTTACAATACAAAATATTTAAAGAACATATTCTTATAATGAGGCTTATGAGTAAGCCATGAAAGATATAATGATGCATGTTTAAGTGGATGTTATTATTGATATTTCGTTTTGCATAATTAAAATTATTTATTTTTGCTATCTTGTTTATATTCATGTTTATGTATATTATGATTAAATGTAATAATAAAACTGTCTTAACAAGACATATTACAAAGGTCATTATGGATTATATTAGGAAAGACTAATAATATTGTGATACATAAAAGGGAGAATGACATTGATGATATAAAATCGCTATGACTCGCATTGATAATTGGATTGAATATAGTATTATTATGTTTATTAGATTTATTAGCTTGTTTTTAAAAATTCATGACCATGTATAAAATGCTTTTTGAAAATGTTCAAAATCTAATTAAGTAAAATTATTTTTAAATAAATTTTATTTATTTATTTTTATTTTAAATATCTTTTAAAATCTTATCAATTAATGAGCTAAGTGGGAGAATGTTAGGTTATGTGACTCTTTATAATTGGATAAGATATATAATAGAACTAATTGTATTCTGATGACATATATTGACCAATAAAAAAGAAGTTCATATTATAGTAGGATTCTTTAGGGGATGCCCTTGATGGAAGGAACTCTCCTAATAACTTGTCCTAGACTCTCTGCTCTTGTCTATAAATAGTCAGGAGCTCTAGGGACTAAATAATGCATCTCAAAAGAGCATAGTTGAGAGATTATGATTTCTCTCTCAACCTCCCTAAATCATCAATAACAATAGTCTTGTGAAAGGATAGGAAGATAGGAGGAGTGTCTAGTTCTTCTTGCAAATTAATGTTAATGCAATATTCAGATTAAGAGGATATTATTTTTGTAAATCAAATTGAGATTTTTTGAATGACATTTAAAGGTATGCATCATAAATCCGATCTAATATTATTTAAATTTAATTCTAACATAAATTTTTTTCGCATTACATATAGTATATCACATATTTCCAATGCTATCTACTAATGATGGTAGCAATGCTCAATCTAACAATACTACCACCAGCAATCCAATCCAACCCTTTTTAAGATTAAGGCTAGTAGTAGAATCACCCTAGACTTTCTCTAAGCCTCTCTCCTCTCCATAACTAACATCTTCCTTTTATAACCCTCTTCTTCCACCCTCTAAATCTCCCTTATAACACGCTTGCACCCTCTTCCTCCTCAAATTTTCACCTCTAAACCTTCATCTAATCTCTCCTCAAGATCTCTTATTCATGTTTACTCATATTGAATCTAGGACTCTCATCCCTCTTCTCTCTAGATGACTATGGATCAAACTAAGAACTCTATCAATGTTCTTAATGATCAAGAAAGAGATTGAACTTAGCAAAATATTAGACTACAAGGATAGCATCTAAATCTTTCTCTTATTCTTAATTTATAATTTATTATTATTATTATTATTATTATTAATATTATTATTATATATGTTATAGTCTTCATGGCACCTAGAAGATACTTAAGGGATAAAATAAAAAAAATAAATGAAACATATGACACTACTCTATTTGATTCTTATGAATATGCTTTAACTATATTAACTTTGAAAGTTATCACCAAAAAAAAAAATTGCTTCTTCGTATAAATATTTGGACTTCAAGATGCATTGTACCTACTAAAATCAAGGTAACAAGATTGATGACTAAGGGTGGAACCGGTGTATGAGGCTTAATGGATGTGAGGATCGTGGCATTGTACCAAATGTCACAGTCTTCAATTATTATTTGATTGTTTTATTTTTGGAATCGAATTGATTATGCCTCGATTAGGTTTGTTTGAACTTTCTTTATAATTTTGAGTTACATATGATTTATTTTTTAAAAACTTTTTGAACATGATTCTAGGTTAAGAAGATACATGTACACATCAAAATTAATACACCTAGTCTTCCGAAATATTCAAAAATTATTTATGGATGGTATAAGAATAAGTGTTCTATACTTATTTCACCATGCAATAGGAAAAAAGAAAAAAAGGAGGAATCGCAAAGAGAGGAGTTAATTATCGCTTGAGGAAACTAAATTAATGAGAAAAAGGATTTAAGATGATGAGAATAATGATGGTTTGGGATTCCGAAGGCAAGAACATAAACATTTTCTCGGTAATGATAATATTTTGGATATACTAGAAAATCCTAATAAGTATATATGTACAGTTGAATAAAATAAAAAATAATTGTAATAAATTCAATTAGACCATAGATACTTGGTGTTTTAACCTAATTAATTAATAGAAATACCACGTACACGTACTGCAATATTAACCCTGACTTGGTCTTGGGATGACGGGACTAATAGTTGGATGGGCCTTGGGCCTTGGTTCGAGTTAAGTCACAAACATAAACATCAAACATAGAACAACAATAAGAAAGTGGAATAATATGTTATATTTAAAATATTGATATAGTTGAAAGGGGAAAAATATGTTATATTTAAAGCTTTGATCCAGTGGTGATATATTAGACATGCTTATTAAATGATGTTTAGCAATATTTTGAACTTGCTTAGTCAATAAAGAGGGATCAAATATTATTTTCACCACTTATTCTTTAAAACAAACAATACGTGTTTCTCTCTCTCTCTCTCTCTCTCTCTCTCTCTCTCTCTCTCTCTCTATATATATATATATATATAATTGTAGTTAAAGTTAAAATGAAACAACAAAAATGAAAATATCTATTCCCTGAAATTAAAAAAATCTTATTTTACTATTAAAAACATTATTATAATTTAACAATTCCGTAGAAAATCAAATATTTATTATAAGATACATTTTTGGTAATCACTCCTTCCCATCTTTTCTTCTTTTTGCATACAAGAATAAATAAAAACGATCATAATCATTCTCAAATAGTTACCACTAGAAATGATAACATGATATAATAAAAAAAATAAATATTATAAAAGAGTTTAAAATAAAAGGCAATAAATAAAAAATAAAATAAATAAAGAAACTCCATCAAAAATATAAAAAATAAGTAGTAAAAAGTAATATATTGAAAATAAATTATGATAGACCTTGGAAAACCTTTAGTTTATAATGAAATTATCTACTCATTGTAATTGTGCAATAGAATACCAAATATTATATATTTTATAATTTTCTAAAAGATATCTCGCTAAGAATAAGTGGTGAACATTGGATATGCAATAGAACTTTTTGTTCAGATAATGATCAAAGGACCACTGCCAAAAATAGATTGTCCCATGACCTAATAGTTCGCAAGATTTTTTCCCCAAGATTTTAGAGAAATCTAATTTTATTTTCAATAGTTGCCACTACTTGATAGGCATAAATGTTTAAACAAGAGTTACTGACATTATACATATAATATATGACTAAAATGGTTAAATAGGAGATATTACGATCTCTCATTTAAGGATATGATGTCTTTGTCAAAGATTATTATAATATAGAACTAAATGTTTAAACTGAAGTTAATGAAATTAGATATATAATATAGGACTGAATTGGCTAAATTGGAGATATTGTGATCTGCCACTTAAGGGATTTGATGTCTTTGACAAAGACTATTATGATTGAGAACCTCGCAGTCACTTTACATGTAATGCAATCCCTTACTTACATGCAAGGGATTTGTTTGTCTTTTACAAAGACGGGGAAACGAAGGGGTTGGTGTAGTCAATAGATGGAAAGAAAGTCAATGCGAAAGGACAGCATTATCGGGCCGAGCTGCCTCACAAACCCGACATGAGGAATCGAAGAGGACGAGGAAGACGAATCATCTTAAGCACGTTTTCATTGTATGCGAAGACGTCAGATGGACGATGGAGAACCATCTCCTCGGTGAACAGACAAGAATTTGCCACGTGATTATATCGAGATGCGTGCCCATTCATCGCGTTGTCGACATCGTCGTGGCCGACACACAGCCCGCCCTCTCTTGCCAACGCCGTCTCTCTCTTTCTCTGTGTCTCACTGCGTGAAAAACGTGTGCCCGCCCGGGGAAGTGTGAGCCGTCATGAACGTCGAATTAGTTGCGTTTGTACGATCTATATTTATGACACAGCTTCTACAAGTAGAATGTTGGTCAATTCATCCCCAAAAAACTTCACGCAATGGACTCCTACCGGGGCGAATTCATGGGAAAAACTCTTGGGAAATTTTATATCTGTATCACTGCATGAACAACGTATGCCTGCGCGGAGACGAATAACCTTTCATGCACGTCGAATGAGTTGCGTTTGTCCGATCTGTACATGTGAAAGAGCTTCTACAAGTCGAATGTTGGTCAATTCACCCCGAAAAACTTCACGTAGTGGACTTCTACCGGGGTGAATTGATGGGAAAACCTCTTTTTTCAAGGCTTGCTGACAGATGTTCCCTTTCTGATTTTCCCAAGATCATTTATTTATCATAATCCTTGAATTATTTCTTGATAAGATAATTGGTGCAATATTACATTTTATATATCGGTTTACAGGATGAACTAGTTATCGGTATATTATGATTCAGTCAAGTCCCCACGCATAAGATTTGCAACATTAGTTGCAGTGTCCTCGACACCTTTATCAAAACATTATAAACTTATTCAAATGCATGTAACTAAATGAATTGTAGAAGTCAACTCATGCAAAAATAGGATTTCAAATATATAGCCTTGTTAGTTTAGGAACAATAACAATCAAGTGGGGAGGTTTCTATAATGGTCAAAGTGTTTTGGAAAATCCTATAAACTAAAAAAAATTATAACTGAGGAATTGAACCAATTCACCATATGGAACGATCCATAGGGTATAATTGGGTGCCAATAAAGTTGTCTTGACATGGGAGCATTATAGGGATTATGATATATAGAAAACTTTATTTGATAAATATAAATAATAGCATAGGAGAAACTAAAAAAGAGAGGCTTTTTCTTAACCTTGATCCTTTTTTTATATGAAGATATCATTTTATAAAAGTTATCTAGAAGCCAAATTCTGAAAAGGTTACATGAATAATTAAGTTGGACTTAAAAATTATAAAAATAATAAAAAAATAGAATAACTATTTGTATCATATTGGATAACTTTATGATGTTATATTCATAAATGAATTGTGTTATAGTTACTTATAGAATCAAAATGGCAATGTGTTAAATTAACGTATAGGTATTGCTTAGCTAAAGATTTTGACAAATTCTTGTAAGGTGCTGAACTATATTTATATCAATTTTTTATTATTATATTTTGGATGTAAATTAAATAAATTTTATAGTGTTACGCTTGTAAAATACTATGTTATACTTGATTGTAAAATCAAGTATAACCTAGTTCATTTGCATATTGATTTTGCAGCGGAATAAAACAAAGTCTATTTACGAAATAAAGTTTTATAAAATTTGTTTTGCTCATATCAATTTTACAAGGTAGCATATGAATATGATGTACATAGCAATTCTGTTGTTTTTTCTATTTTCAGGTGAGTTTAGGAGTTTTCTAAGTCAAATTTGATATATTTTAAGGTTGATTCTACAATTTATGTCAAAAGGATCTTATAAATGGCTCACGATGAAAAGAACACAAATAATTTAACATTTGTATACCATGCATTATATATACATTACAAATTATTTTATATTTTAACAAATATTATCGCCGATCTTTTATCTTTTTAATCCCATAAAATATTAGTTAACTCTGTTCACATAGAAACTATAAGATGTAATACCGTCCAAGAAAAAAAGTGCACAAAAAGGATTTAACTAAAAAAGCCTTAAGTGGAAAAATAAAAATAAAAGTATTTTGTTTTTCAAGATAGACCGAAAATAAAAAGTAATTTCATTGACAGACTACTAATTCGAAGATGAGGGGTATTTCTTAGAAGTAAAAAAGTAATCTAATAAAATAAACAAAATTTATTGCAGTCACAGAAAAAAGAAAAGAAAAATAAAAACATATGTGATACATTGTTTTCCTTTCTGCGACTCTAAATGAAGAAACCTTTCTATCAATAGTCACGCTAGTAGATATCTTCAGGAAATAACGATATTAATGATCCTTTTACTTTATTCACAACGTCTTTATTATTATTTTTTATTCTAAAATTTCTAATAAGGTGATAAGAACTAAAGAAAAAAGAAGATTCAATATGCATAAATTAAAAACAATTTAGGGCCTTATTACCCAAATCTCCAACTATTATCAAAATTTCCGAAGCTTCTATTCAGCTTTTCAAATGGGCACTCTGGGACCATGATAAATGATGACTGTGAGCTCTTATCTTCTTGGTTTTTTGTTATTTGTCCCTTTGTCACTTGTGGGACCAATTGTCAATATGAACTCATTATCTTTATCATCACGTGAAGTTTTTGTTGATTGGAGAGTATTGGTTTGGGTATCTTTTATATATGCATGTATGTATGATCCATAACTTTGTAATTGGTGAGATTAAAGGCTTATGAGTTCAAAAGAGATTAACATGTTTTAGTTGAGAGTGGGATTGAGATTAAAAGAGATTAAAAGGAGAATAATAATGAATTAAAGTTCTATTAGTGACTTTTATATAATTGACTCACAAATTATTGAAGTTCAGCATTCATCCGAGCAAAATTTTTAACATGAAAACTTTTCTTTCAATTGTTTTTAGTACTTCTATTATAAATAGGGACCATCATGAATTATTTCTCTAAAAATGAAAGAAATATATTGATTTTAGGATCAATAATGACTAATATGAACTATATTTTTACAATTTTGAGCTTGACAATAAGGGGAACAATATACTTTAAAGGTTCCTTAAGAACCATCATCACGAATTATGGTTGTGAGCTCATATCTTTGCTTTCTTTTTTCCTTTTTCCTTCATTATAGAGGGATCATTTGCAGTTGTGCACTCATATATCTAATCATAAATTGATATTTATGGAGATTTTGGTAATGCCATGACGTTCTCTAACAATATCTAGTGGTAATGACAATTTATAATCGCAAAATTTATGAAAGAGATGAAAAACAATATTAAGAACGTATACTATATATATTGACAGTATCAGAGAATGAAATGTCCAATATTCATATGCCATTAAGTTTCATGTATTGGATGTTGAAGTAGTGTACTATCCACATCTAATAACTGCCAAGAAAACAAATCATGTCAGGTAGATCATTTAATATTGTAAATATAATGATAAAAAGAACACAACGATCATTGTACCCAATTGGGATCAGGATGAACTATGACCGACAGTTCACACCTTCTGAATTATTGCCAATTGAGACCAGGATGAATTGTGTACTTGCAAAGCATGTGTTGCATACATCACCGTTGTGAAGCCTATCCTTGGCACTTCATTTTTTAGTGATCGATCTACCTACCGAACCCTCATTTAACACCTTTTTTTAATAACATGAGAATAAGCCAGTGATTTTTGTCATTTTTAATAGCAAATATGACCAAAAAATGATCTAGTGTGCCATCTGAATGAATCAAGACAATAGAGATATCTAGGGGACCATAATAATAATAATATAGTCCATATGACAATGATATTAAGGAGGGAGATGGATAAAGATTAATATTTATATTATAATAATAATATCTTTATTATTGGTATTATCACTTATGTTCGAGTTTGGAATCGACAGTTCAACCTCCACACAAGATGTAATCAGAACCATCATTTTTTTAATTTAATTTTATTTTTATTATAGTGTTTAATGTTTATTTTTTTTAATTTTCATCTGGTTCTGATTTTGCTTTCAACGTGAAATCAGAATCGAACCACCCCCATCCGATGCCGATTCGATTCAAATCTATGAAATCATTGATCGTTTTCGTTCTAATTTTCACCGGTTCGTTCAAAGATCACTATTTGTTTGTATCATTGTTATATTCATTTTGTGTGGAAAAGATATAAAACTAAGTCTCGTAAAGATGACACATAAATCAGAGTTCACATTGGACAGCGATTGGCGGCCATGTGAAACGCATGGATGCTCAATTATTTGTGTTATCCGCACATTGAAAGAGTGATTAGGGAATGGGCCCCGACAAAATACCTATAAATATACCCGTCACCTTTCCACAGCCCATTCATCCTCTTCCCTCTGCCGTTCTGCCATATCTCTCTCCTCTACCCCGATCACAGCAAACATGTTGGGACATGTCCTCGGCGACGTGGTGGGCTCCCTGGTGGGCGGGAAGGGAGTGCAGGTGCAGGGTACGGTGGTACTGATGCAGAAGAACGTGCTCGACTTCAATGACTTGGCCGGCAACGTCATCAACGGTCTTTTCGAGCTCCTCGGTCAAGGAGTCACCTTCCAGCTCGCGAGCGCCACCGTCGGCGACGCCAGTGAGTTGCTGGTTGCGTTGATGTTGCTTGTAACGTCGGTAGCTTTTCTTCTGCTGTCTTACGTTGATGCAAATGTTCTGATGGCAGACAATGGGAACCGAGGAGTCGTCGGGGAGGCCGCCTCGTTGCAGTATCTCGGTCATCTGCCCTCCCTTGCAGCCGGTGAAAGCAAATACAGCGTGACGTTCCGGTGGCAGGAGAATCACGGGATTCCCGGCGCTGTCATCGTCAAGAACAAGCACGCCACTCAGTTCTTCCTCAAGACGCTGACGCTGGACAACTTCCCCGGCATGGGCCGGATCCACTTCGTCTGCAACTCCTGGGTCTACCCTGCAAGCAAGTACAAATATGACCGTGTCTTCTTCGCCAACACCGTGAGTACAATACTCAAGTTCTTGCTGTGTGATGCTGAACTTAACGTGCGGTTGGATTAACCATGACCAATGTGTGTGTGTGAAGACGTACCTCCCAGGAGACACACCGGCACCGCTGAAACCATACAGACAAGATGAGCTGCTAAACTTGAGGGGGCAAGACGTCACCGGGGAGCTGAAAGAATGGGACCGTGTATACGACTATGCGTACTACAACGATCTCGGAAGTCCCGATCAGGGCGCGAACCTCGTCCGGCCTATCCTCGGAGGGTCGGCGGAGTACCCTTACCCTCGTCGTGGGAAGACCGGCCGCGCACCGACGAAGACCGGTAATTTCAGATCCGACGAAATCCTGTCGCATTAGCGTCTGACTCCATTTCTTACGCTGCCTCGATCGCCTATTTGCTTGCTGCAGATCCCAATTCCGAGAGCAGACTGCCACAGCTGGACTTGAACATCTATGTGCCCCGAGATGAGCGATTCGGCCACCTTAAAATGGGTGACTTCCTCACCTACGCAATCAAAGCCATCTCCACCGGGCTGCTCCCAACGCTGCAAGCAATATTCGACATAACCCCGAACGAGTTCGACTCGTTCGAGGAAGTACTGAGCCTCTATGACAACGGCCTTCCGGTGCCTCAGATTCCTCTGCTGGATGAGCTGAGACAGAGGATCCCTTTCGAGATGATAAGAGAACTGCTACGCACTGAGAAGGGCCAGAACTTCCTCAAGCTCCCAAAGCCCCATGTGATTCAAGGTAAGTCCAGTAGCAAAGCTTGGAGCAGTCGAACAAGCACGCTCATCTCACCATCCGGTTCTTGTTGCAGTCGATAAGAATGCTTGGCGAACGGACGAAGAGTTTGGCCGCGAAATGCTTGCCGGCGTGGACCCTCTCATCGTCAGCCGCCTTGACAATTTCCCTCCCATCAGCCAGCTCGATCCTAACAAGTATGGCAACCAACACAGCACGATCACAGCAGCTCACATCGAGCACAACCTTGAAGGCCTGACTGTTGACGAGGTATATGACTTATGTACCTTAGCACGTACTCAGGGATCATAGGCACGGTTTGCTTGATTTTGTTGCTATTCTTCAGGCACTGAGGAGCTATAGGCTCTTCATCTTGGACCATCATGATGCTTTGATGCCATATCTTGCTCGCATAAACTCCGGTTCGAATAAGATATACGCCACGAGGACTCTGCTATTCCTGAAGGAGGATTCCACTCTGAAGCCACTGGCCATCGAACTCAGCTTACCACACCCTGATGGAGAACAAGTTGGCGCCGTCAGCAAAGTGTACACACCGGCTGAAACCGGTGTCGAGGGTTCCATCTGGCAGTTGGCGAAGGCCTACGTCGGCGTCAACGACTCCGGCGTCCACCAGCTCATCAGCCACTGGTGCGAATCAAAATCCCAACATAGCTCGGTTCTTAGTTGTGCAGAACCTGTTCACTTTCTCATGGTGAGTGCACATGCGCAGGCTCAACACGCATGCGGTTCTGGAGCCGTTCGTGATCTCCACGAATCGCCACCTGAGCGTCGTCCACCCGATCAGCAAGCTTCTGACGCCGCACTATCGCGACACGATGAACATCAACGCGTTGGCTCGCCAGACGCTCATCAATGCCGGCGGGATCCTGGAGACGACCGTCTTCCCAGGGAAGTACGCCATGGAGATGTCTGCCGTCGTCTACAGAAACTGGAACTTCGTCGAGCAAGCTCTCCCTACCGATCTGATAAAGAGGTAACAAAATCCTCGGAAGATCTAATTCGGCATCGTCACGAGTGTATGCCTGGCCTGATTTCAAGCTCTGTTTCTGCTCAGAGGAGTTGCGGTGCAGGAGAGCGACGGGCTTCGACTGCTGATCAAGGACTACCCCTACGCGGTGGATGGGCTCGCAATATGGAACGCGATCCAGACATGGGTGACCGAGTACTGTTCGATCTACTACCCCAGCGACGACGCCGTGAAGGCCGACACCGAGCTGCAGGCCTGGTGGAAGGAGGTCCGTGAGGTGGGGCATGGCGATAAGAAGGACGAGCCGTGGTGGCCCACGATGCAGACGGTATGCGACTTGACCGATTCATGCACCATCATCATCTGGATCGCCTCGGCGCTCCACGCCGCCGTCAACTTCGGGCAGTACCCCTACGCCGGGTACCTCCCGAACCGGCCCACCATAAGCCGGCGCTTGATGCCGGAGCCGGGCACGCCGGAGTACCAAGAACTGGAGAAGAACCCGGACAAGGCGTTCCTGCGGACCATCACGAACCAGTTGCAGACCATTCTGGGGGTGTCGCTGATAGAGATCCTGTCGACCCACGCGTCGGACGAGGTGTACCTCGGTCAGCGAAACACGCCGGAGTGGACCACCGACGAGAAAGCCCTCGCAGCGTTCCAGCGCTTCGGGGTGGCGCTGAGGTCGATCGAGGCGGAGATCGTGAGCAGGAACGGCGACTCGTCCTTGAAGAACCGCAATGGCGCCGCCAAGGTGCCGTACTATTTGCTCTTCCCCAGCGGCGAGAGTGGGATCACCGCGAAGGGAATCCCCAACAGCATATCCATTTAGAATGGGTCCATGTCGTTATTTAATGCTGCAGTACGGAGTAAATAAAGCAGCTCCACGTAGACCTTTGGCATCCATCGGTGCGTCGCGTGTCGTGTGAGGGACGTATCCTTTCTTCAAGCACATTATGTAACAAAGCGAGCGAGGCTATATATATATGTTTTGCTGTCAAAACCTCGTCTGCGATCAACAGTCTCTCTCTACTTATGCTCTTCCAATCATCATCATCAATGCCACGCTTAATTAGCACAAGGCTAGAGTGGATGGGACGCATGGCTGATGAAGCCTCAGCTTCTTACGAGTTATATAATATTTTAAATCCATGGATGCTGTCGTTATTACTTGAGCCTTATTATCTCTGAAGAAAAAATTATATATACATATATAATAATACCAAGATAATATATGATATAGCTTAAGATAGAACTACTGTTTTTTTATTTTTTTAATATTACTTTTTATCCCTTTTTTCTTTCACTCTCTTCTCTCTATCACCTATGGACTCAAATAATTAATCAAAATATTATTAATAAATTCAATAAATGTTAATGAATAAGCTCAAATATGTTACAATGGACATTAATTCAATTAAAAAATTTAAATATATCAAATTATCTAATAAACTAGCATATATGATCCTACTCTTTCAATCTTGACCAACGCAAACTATTCTATTGGTCCTCTTTCAATCTCTTGCACATATATAAATATTCTTTTAATATTCAAGTATGAAATATCATTGATCAAAATCTGACCTATTAATAATAACGATATCATAAAAATTAATTACAACAATAATAATAAAACATTAACATATATAATA